>BSWB01000001.1:138886980-139286980 GCA_033239125.1 Fagopyrum homotropicum | reverse complement strand
CCTCACCGTCCACTTTTCTTCTTCAATTTGGGTTCCTACAAGCTCAAACAAACACATACACTTCTTTGAGTTTTTTTCCGGCTAGAACTTGGAGCATGATCGGGATTTACGTCTTTTTCTTTTCTAGGTCCTCCGTGTCTATCACAACCCAATTGTAGGATACGAAAACCCCTTCTATCCAACCATGATTTTTTAATGACCAACACCATATTCATAGCATTTGCCACATACCGAGCCCACCCCAATAAGTTCTCTCTATCCGCAAAATATCCATGAAGCTCAAATTTTGACGAATAATCGGTACCGAGATCACGAGAATATTCAATAAGATCCTAAATAACAATAACATAGAGTATTATTTAAAAAATACACATCATTTTATTCTTAAATGTCTAAACTACAATTCCGATTCTCTATTCTAAAATTTCTAAACTACAATTCCGATTCTCTATTCTAACATTGCTAATTCTATAATTTCGATTTCCTATTCTAACATTGCTAATTCTATAATTTCGATTATCTATTCTAACATTGCTAATTCTATAATTTCGATTCTCTATTGTAACATTTCTAATTCTACAATTCCGATTCTCTATTCTTAAATGTCTAAAACTACAATTCCGATTCTCTATTCTAACATTGATACTTCTACAATTCCGACTAAATAAAACGACATAAAAGTAAAGTATAAAAGTAAAGTATAAATGAGTTTGTAGACTTTCTCCAATGGCTATAATCCAACGGTCCCCTTTTTAAAAAATATAACGGGCAGAAGGACGCGGATGCGGAGTCCGCATCCGCGCGAGTCCACGCGCAAGCACAGTCCGCATGCGAGCGGACTCGCGCGTATGCGGACTCCGCATCCGCGTCCTTCGTCGCGCGGGCGGACTCCGCCTCTATGAAGGCGCGAGTCCGCCCGAATAGTAAGCCTGTATATAAGGTATATATTGTGGATATGTAGCATAGTATATACCACATATGTACATGTCCATGGTATATACATATATAATACGGATACGGAGCATAGTATACACCGTGGATATTGTACGGCCGTGGTATAAATATATAGAAAATACTACAGATGTTGATTAGGAACGCCCGCGGTATTTAATTTCCCTGTAAGCAAATATAGCGAACAACGATAACGCGGATCCAGTACACGGTATATGCCCTCAAATATCCACAATATTTTCCATGTATTTTAGTAGTGATTAATAATGTTCCTATTAGGTCTTTGAGGTGAAGGTGAGGGTTCCCTCGTAGGCGGTGACATCGATGAAAAAGATCATTATCAGAAGGAAGTACATACACCAAAAGATAAATTAAATTAAATATTTTTTTGAAAAGATAAATTAAATTAAATGAAAGAGAGAAACAAGGAAGTACATACATCAAAACTAAAAACCAAAAACCTCGCAGGGCACAAATTTATAGTAATATATCCTCTTGGAATTCTTTGTTTATTTTGTTTTTAAAGTTTACGTGTATTGAAGAATAAAGATGGAGGAATTTACAAGGGGTGGGATCATAGTTTCAAGAACATGGTACAAGAAGATGAAGAGAAGCTAGAGGGAGTTAATCAAGGTGAATTCCAAGGATGCTAGCCCAAGAGATCAAATTAATAGAGCGGTCTTTTCAGTGGTGGGTTGCATAGTTCTTGATGGCGATTATGACGTATGTGGGTTACCGCTTAAATGACAGGATTTAATATTTTTGCAGCAGTAAAGACAACCTTGATTTCCTCTTTCAACCTGGACATAACACAAGCACCTCCCTTGAGTATTGTTGTGTTGTGGTTACTAGAAGCCAATTTATTCGTATCGCCCATGAGATCTAGCTCTAGTACCAAATCATTATGTTCTTCGATTTAACTCTAAATCTCATTATAGAAACAATTAGTGGATTGATAAAAGTAGACTTGTTACGCGGATGAGCCCTCTTGGATTAAAGTTCGTATTGGTGGCTTAAATGATTTAATTTCATAGAATAAAACCATCGAAACACCCTAGATGGGAAACTAGCTTCTCGTTCAGTCAAAATCCCTATATAAATATTGTAGGTCAAAATCACCCCGTCAAATATTGTTGATCATGATATCCTAGGTTTGAATCACCTTCGTCAACCATTAGCAACTATAACAATGTAGGTTGTGAACACATGTAGATAGGTGTTTTCGGAAGGAAAAGAGAATGTGTAGTATTATGAATCGAAAATCATCTCTATACAATGATTTTCAAGCTGGCCATATATGCATCTTGTAACAAACAACAGAAGTTTGTTGTACTTTCATATATTTACATATGAAAGTATAAGAAGAGAGAGTGGAACATGTAAGTCTCGTAATAAACCTTTCATCCATATAATCTCAGTTTTGGTAGCATACATGGCTCTATATTCACTCTTAGTTGATGACTTCGAAACTGTTTTCTGGTTCTTCGTTTTCCAAGAGACCAAAGCTTTGCCTAAGATAGACAATAGACCGATGTATATTTGCAAGTAAATTCACAGGAACCCCAGTCAGAACATTGTATGTTGTAAGGGAAAGATCATTATCAGAAGGATAACTGAAAGCAAGGTCCATAGAACCTCTGAGATACTTGAGAAGATGGATGGTTGCATTCTAGTGAAGTATAAGAGGGCAAGAAAGAAATTGGCTCAGTTTTTGGACGGGGAAAGCTATATCAGGCCTAGTTAGAGTAAGGTATAAAAGTCTACCAATCAGCCTTCGATTTGACTCAGGTTGATAAAAAATGTCACCCATATCTGGAGTTAATTTAAGATTGGCTTGCATCGCACCCTTTGGACCTGGCACCTTAAACCCTCCCACAGCTTGAACTGGAAAATGATCCTGAATGTTCGAGATGAAATCCTTAACTTCTCCTTAAGCAACCTGCCCCACTCACCCCTTGGTGCTCCTCCCTCTGGAAGGGCCTAAATCTCCACAAATGCAGCTTCACCACTTGCATGGCCGGCCACCAAAAACTCCCCACCCTTTCCAAATTTCACACTTGGATACTTATCCCAAACCCTATCTGCAAACTTTGTAACCAACTCCCTGAAGATGAACTTCACCTCTGGACCATCTACCTCTTCTCCTCGCTTGTCCTTGGCATAATTTCCAGATGGACATGCACCCCCCCCCTATCAACCTAACCTCTGGTTTTGGCTTGCGTCCACCACCAACGACAAACACTGCCTCATCAAGAGTATCCGCATTTCCAGCATCACAACTTTCATCTCCTTCATTTGGAAAGCCCGCGCGCAATAATCTTGTCTTCAACGACATCCCTACCAATGCCATCAACTGCACAAACAACATTATCACTACGATCAAGAACTACACCTCCCATCACTTGAAGAATCGTTTCCCGGGCTCCATCTTCTGGGCTAGAACCCTTGGAATCCATCTCCTTTCATCCCCTCTCTGTACCCTTTTTCTTCACCTTCGGAACTTTCTTTTCTTCACCTCTGTACCTCCCCTCCTAGATCTAGTTGACCTCTTGTACATCCTTCCTCTTCTAATATACGTAAGTTTTTCAAAAAAAAAAACAAATCACTTTAAGATCCTGAAATTGTACTGATTTGGATCAATAATATCTATAAATTACTTAAAACTATTCGACCCGAGTACATCCCGCTTTGTCCACGTCTTCAATTACTGTATCTTACTGATGTGTGTATCGAGGAGATGCTGCATCTGCTGTCAATAGGGTTCGACTCTCCATCCCGCTTTGCCCACATCTTCAATTACATGTTCCCTTATGTTTGAGACGAATAAGTTTTTAATAAATAAATACTAATAACTCTTATTTACCTATTTTACCCTTTAACCTAGTGTATATATACACACTCTACGAGCCTACGTACCTCAGGTACAACAAATCTTTTTTCGCAGCTATTCCTCGTGCTTCAGTTTTGTGTCAACAATCGTCTCTCGAATTTCTCCGATTCTCTTGCTTTTCGACTCAAACTGGACGGTCGAAGATGATACCGTCAGAGATCAACGCCGGCAAAATTCACCTTATCGTCCATCGTTGTTATTTGACTACGACATCAATAAGGTAACCGAACAGTCTGAATATATCAATCTCTATTTTCTTTTACTGTTGAAGCTAATACAATACTGTTTTCGCTATATTTTTAGATTTATGCAGATTTGGTATCACGGATCTGGCATAAAAATGAATAAAATCAAGGACCGCTGGATCCTCAAAGTCAAGTTCTCTTGCAGCAATTGAGTTGTTCAAAAAATAGGTAATACATCATTTACTGGCATGTTTCTGATTGTAAATCCCTTTTCAACTCAGTTATTCACGTGACACTTCAAGATTTTTCAATGACTAAGAGTCTCAAACAGTTTGGCTCGAGATCTGCATCACCCCTGCTCTGTAAGGACATGGTAAATATCAAAGTTGGTGATCTTCAACTGATATTTAAGGATCTACTGTCAGCATGGAAAGACAGCCGCTCAGGTGACGCTGCACTTCTTGAGGAGCGGATGCATATGATGTTATGGGAATGGAAGGCTGAGCTTAATCAGACTTCCCCAGCAACCTCATTGCAAGTTAGTTTCCAATATTATATTGTTTTAGGGACGAAATCATGGCTCGTTTTGATTGAATAGTTTGCCAATTTATCTGATAAATTCATGCATAAATGATGGTTGTTTTATGCTGTTGTAGAATGATAGTGGAGGTTCATTTCCTCGGCTATTTGTCGGCTGTTTCAATTGTATAAAGATGAAGATGATACTTCCATTCCTAAAAAGGTGAGGGTTTGCTTATCTTTGTTTATTTAACCTGTTTGGCTCTTTTGTGTTGTATCATTGAATTATTGTTTGCTAGAGTGACTTAATAGCAAATATTTTGACTAAAAGCAAAAAGAAAACCTCTGCTTTCCCTGATTTTTTTTTTATCTTTCACCAATTACATGATCAGACTAGTCAACGGGATATTTGATCCTTGAATTATTTCTCTAATGGAGACTATTTAGTAGGTACAACTTCTAGTTTAGATTTAGTAAATTTTTGCACTAATGATGTTTTCTCTTCACAGCTGGGATTTCCCTAATACCTAAGATTTTAAGTATTTTAGTTGTCAACATGCTGATCTTAGTTTGCTAATTCTGTAAAGAATTTGAATAATATGATGGTTTACTTGAAGCACTGGCTTTTTCTAAGTATTGTCTGCTCTGTTTGCTTTATGAAGTAAAATTCTTTTGTGTATCTGAATTCAAATGTCATAACCCCTTCTACCGTATATGATGTTATAATGTTGACCTTTATAATATGTATATTTATGTTTCCTTGCCTTGTTTGTTTCACATATTTCTGAAACTGCTGCTCTCCCGTTTTCTCTTGTATCCGTTTCTATGTCCTTGCTTCATAGGTTAGAATCATATGCTAATATAGTTTTTAACTATATTAGATATCAGTATGAGATTTAAGTTTTGCTTAGTCGGCTTACAAAAATTATCAACAGCTTCTCTTACCTTATTAGTTAATTGCCAAACTTGCAAGTGTAGAAACATCCCTGTGTGTTATACTTGGCACTCTCAATACTGACATTGATGCTTCTTCCGCTATTCTATCTAATTGTTTGTTTACACGTACAATATGTCATTTTTCTTGGTTTCTCAGTGAGATTAGGAACGACACCCAGAATCTTAGGCGAATAGTGAAGTTGCAACGGAAAAAAAAAACACATCATAACAGGTAATTCTATAGTTATTCATGCTATATTGACATCAGCAATAACAGTCATGCTATATTGACATCAACAATAACAGTCGATGTCAAGGATAATTATCATGAATGACCACGACAAATGATGTTTGTGTCATTTTCCCTTTGTGTTAGGTAGGGGCTCTCAATACATCACCAGGTTACCCATATCACAAAGAAGCAGGTGCTTGAAGTGACAAGTCTTCTCATGTTCATATTCGAGATGTTTGGGTGAATTTGTATAAATTGGTTATATTTGGAGTACCTTGAAGCAGTACCACATGTGAAAGTTTTAAGTAATTGAAATTGAATTATCAAGAGATTATGCTTAATAGTGGTGTGATTTAAAATTGCAGCAGTACCATGCAGCCACGGTTCTTTAAAGAACCGCGGTGTTTTTTTTTAAAAAAATTTAGAATTGGGACCACGGTTATTTAAAATAACCGGGGTCCGAATTTATTTTTTTTTTAAAAAAAATAAATTCGGACCCCGGTTATTTATAAAAAACCGGGGTCCGAAAATAATCCCGGTTTTTTTATAATAACCGGGGTCCGACTTTTACCCCAGTTTTTTTAAAATAACCGGGGTCCGACTTTTACCCCGGTTATTAAAAAACCGGGGTCCGAAAATATTAACTCGGTGACATTTACCGGGGTGCAAATGCTCGGACCTCGCTCCCGTTAACCACGCTTCCTTAACCGGGTTCCCATGTACAAAATAACCAGGGTCTAGGAGGGGTATTTGTACTAGTGGATGATGAATTGTGTTAGTCTCCCTTTTCGGATTGCTTCATTAGATCTTAATTGTGTAATTTTGCACGGAAGAAAATGTACAATGGTGGGAAAGTGAGTACCAGATCATGCTGCAACTAGTATGTGTAATAACAAAGGTATGTTTAAAATACACTCTTATGAAATTATTCTTTTCTTCCACATTATAATAGTTTTTACATTCACATAATGAAGATGTTTTATTTACTAATATTATATTGTGGTGAGTGCTGCTTCAAAACTCAAAGGTTTAAGAAGATGAATCTTCAAGAAATAATGCATGGTGAGTGCTACTAATTTTGTGTATATACAGTTTGTTTGGCAATGGAGGCATATGATGTTTCTTTAACCCTTAACCACATAATCCTTGTCACTGGAGAGCTTTGCAAGTGTTCTCTTAATTAAATTGGTTGTCAAACATAATGCAGGAAGCTCGGGTAAGAATCTTGAGTTTCAACAACTCACATGGCGATTGAATCAACGGAAAGAATGCGATTCGAGAGCCTTCAATCGATCCCTCTAGAATGTTGGCCTCGATCAAAGATCGAAGTTGCAAAAATACAACAGCCCCAAGAGAGATAAGAATGCTGACATCAAGATCAATGGTTGTGTGCAAGCTGCAAAAATACACCCAAGACAGATAACAATGTTGACCTCAAGATAAATGTTCGGTCAAGATTAATGGTTGTGTACAAGCTACAAAAGAAAATACACCCAAGAGAGATAGGAATGTTGACATGAAGATTAATGGTTGTGCAGCAAAAATGTACCTATAAGAGATAGAATATTGTTGATCCGAAGATCAATGGTTGTTTGCAAATATGTATTTGAAACCAATTTTTATAATTAAAAATTTATTAAAATTTTAATTATTAATTTAGAACCCTTCAATTTTTAATTATGTTTAAAAGCTATAAGATATACCACGGCGGTAAATCGCGAAGGTGATAGATTCATCGAATGTGGGTTGCTTGGTTTGGTTGTCGATAGGGGTTTGCGTGGTTTGTGTTTCATGTGTTGTAGTCATGCGTAGGGTTTTTGGTTGATGGATATGATATGTGGTGGAGGAGGGCGGACAAATTTTGAAAACAAATATAGGGTAACCAAAATAAGCATGATAAATGTGACGAGATGGTATTGAATGAATATAGTGCCTTAGGGGAAAAAAAACATTTGAGGGAGAAACGTTCAAATTAATTCAAATAAAAAATGGCAAGTTACTTACATTGCTTGGTATCACCCTATCAAGAATTGCTACTTGTTCACTCGACAGGAGAATCTTTACAAGACATTTTGTAACTTCGTTATATGAACGCGGAATGTAATAAACCGAAAATGATTCAAAAGAGGAGGATATAGATTTTATATCCTCAATTAAAGTACATCCATGGGATTTGATGCTTGAATCAGCATTGTAAGCATGTGCAACGTACTAATTGTCAGTTTCCATCTCTATGCATAAGTATTGTCCTCTCCTTGCTTCCAAGACACCAATTCTCAACGCAGCCACCTCAACCCACCAAACAGGTCACAAACCAGTCATATATATGATGAATAGATAAGGAGAAATCGGATCATCATGTCTGAAATCTCATAAAGGTTGGACTCTCCCTTTTCTTTCTCCATTTAGGATGAAGCTAAAGGACAATAACATCACACAATCCATGATTTTGTCCACCCATCTTTGATCAAATCCAAAATGTTTTATAAACCTCTTAAGAAAATACCACTCGATCCGGTCGTATGCCTTACTCATGTCGAGTTTCATTGTCATTATGCCAATGTTCACAGTCCTCTTGTTTTCCATGTGGTGAAAGATCTATAAGGCAATCGGTGCATTATCCGTGATTAGCCGGCCTTTTACAAATGCACTATGAGCATCATCAATGATTCTCGGCATCATGTCCCTGAGGCGGTTTGCCATAAGCTTTGGGATTACCTTGTACAACACTGTGCAAAGACTGACGGGTCTAAACTCGGTCATTTTCCGGGTTTTTCTCTACAACTAACCAAAATCTATAGTAAAATATGACATGAAAACCATCATGCTCTGGTGCTTTACTCAGGTGCATTGCCTTTACCACCAACCATACTTCCTAAATAGTAGGTTCTTTAATAATATTAGAATTCATGCTACCATCAACCTTCCTACTTAACACCTCCGCCGTGGTTTTATTTGCACTGAAAGTCCCTACTATAGTAAATAACTTGTAGTAATTGACAACATGGCTTTCAATGTTAGCCTCGCCTGTGAAGATTCTTCCGCTTTCATCCACAAGTATCGTGATCTCATTCTTTTGTTTTCGTTGAGTAGCTTTGTGATGGAAATATTTTTTATTTTTTTTCCAGTCTCTCATCTCATTTGACCTGGAGCGTATATGTCAGTACGACTCATCTTCTCTATGCATGCAGTCAAGTTTGGGAATAATGTATGTCCCATGTTGCAAGACGGAGGTACTTTGGAAGGGATGCACGTAAAGTGAACCTTACACACAAGCTATCGGAGTTCCGTACTAAAATCAATTGGCAGTAGGAGGAGTAGCCCTAGTGCTTATATGTTAGGTTAAGGAATTATCATTTTGTCAATGTGGGACAATACTCCACACATCTTAACATTTTGTTTCCCCATGCTGATAGTTCTTCGAGAACCAAGCCAAGCATTTTCTGAGTTTCATATCCTTCCCCAATACCCCAAGCATTTTGCAACTACATTATGCCACTCCTCCTTATCAATCCACCATGTTTCAAACCTCTATTGTCTACTTCTTCTTCAATTTCCCTCCACTCTTCCTTTAACTTCAATCATGATAAGCCAGATATCTTGATAAAATTCCAAGGCCAGCACCGCTTGTTTTTTTTTTTTATCTAAATCCGACTTTATAATCACTTTTTGATAACCCGGTTGTCCAGCCTCAAGCTAGGAAGATAAGTTATCAGAGATCGAAAGTGGAAGAAGTGATATTACTTCACAGTAAATTTTCCTGATATGATCCAACAACGGATCATGTACACGTGTCCATCGTGCAGAATTTTCCTCGTCGTTCTCGATAATATCTCCCACAAGAGCCTTCCAACGTAAGACCTCCGTCAAAGGATCTCCAAGCGTGCACGTCTCAGCAACATTATGGTTGTAGGCGAGCTTAAGGGTGTACATAGGTTGTGGATTCCTTGAAATTTGGGGTCCATCATAGCAATGAGGATGAGGATTTTCAACGGGGATGGGTCGGGCATAGTTAATAATTGAATCTCCGCTTGAGGATAGGGACGGGGATGAAGATAGGGGTATTCACCTCGCTCCCCGATCCGAACCCGAACCTGTCGGGGAACCCCGACGGGGAATCCGACAGGGGACCCCGATGGGAATCTGATGGGGAACCCTGATGGAAAACCCCGAATAAACAAATTTGTATTTATATTAGACTTTCATTGTAGTTTCAATTTTAATCAAAATTTAATTCAGCAATTGTGTTTAAATTTAAAAATGCCGATGATTACCAAAATTCCCAACTAAGTACAATTTTATGCTTTAAGAATTAAGAATATGATACTCATTCATACAATCCTACTTATAGTTCCAACTTAATGATTTTATAGTGTTGTAATTTTTTTTAGTATTTTGGTTGAGAACATCCGTTTGCCTAGCTGGACAAAGTTTATATGTCCATCTTATTAAATTCCTTAAGATTATGCTAGCTAGGCAAAGTTTATATGCTAGTTTAGTGTTGAAATAGTTCAGTCAATAGCCTATACTAGAGATTCTGATTGAGGGCATGGGTACCTCAGCTACACATGTTGCTAATATGTTGTCTAATGAGCCAACTGAGTAGATGATATTATGTCCATCTTTCACAATCAAATTATGAAAAATCTAACACTTACGATGTACATTTTGTGATGCAAGTTATCTGAGCCAACTGAGTAGATGACAATACGCCTCAGTTGCACATGGTGCAAATTTTATATGTCAAGCTTATTACATTTGAGCAACTTAATTATGAAAAACTAACCCATTTTACAATGTACATATTGCGGGGGAAATATGGTGACAGAATAGTCGATCGTGAGTCGTGACAAATATGGGGACAGGGAAGCTTTCATTGTTGTCAAGTTGGATTTGCTCTTGGAGCCTTGTAAGAATTTGGTAATTTCTATTCTATGCTTTTAATGTCTTTTCTTTGGATTGTTCTTCATCATTTGACCATGACTTGCAAGCATGCTTTATTTGTGGAGATTGATCTTGAAATGAATGTTGTTGGCTAGATAGATTGCGATTCTAGAGTAAGGAAAGAAGGGTTATGGCTAGAAGCATGATAGGATGAACCTAGATTTTTACCCTTGGATGACTTGTGTTGTTGAAATCCTAGTGTTTGTTGAGCTTAATTTAGCTTAGGATCACCTAATGCTATCAACCTAAGTGAGGGAAGAGATCTACCCGATGATTTCCGATCTTAGATACCTAAGATGACAAACCCTAGGTAGTGGTGAGCCTCACAAGCCGCCATTGGACTAAGTGTGCTAGGATAATTGATTAGGACTTCCCTTTCCGAGACTTACCCGGTAAGGATAGGTTAGACCCCTAGGTAACAATCCGGTTTGTGTAGAATTCCTATCCTTAGGTTCTTAGAGACTTACCCGGTGATGAGACCTTAGGAATGGACTAGTGGACCATGAGACCTACCCGGTAATTGATCCCAATCTAGAAACGCTAAATCCCGACATATCATAGTTAATCCGAGGAATGAATGGTTAGCTTGAGTCTATGCCATAGCCGGGACTTCCAAACTCTAGAATCCGCTTTGTTATTTCCATTCTCCTATCTTTAGTGTTAGTTTGTGTTTGTGTTGCTTGATTGTGTTCACATATTTGTGATCTTTGTTTGATCACACAAAACCCTCCAAAAACATTGTGTTTTCCATTTTCTTTATTCCTCATCTTATCTTAGTCTAGATTCACACTATTTTTGATCATTGAATGACTTAGTTTCACCTCAGTCCTTGAGTTCGACCTCGGAATACTTTCCTTTCTACAAAACGACCCGTACACTGCGGGTTTCGCTAGGTAGTTTAGGATTTAGTTCGAGTTTATAAATGTAAAGCTTTTTGTGCTATTTCCTAGCGTAACAAGTTTTTGGCGCCGTTGCCGGGGACTAGGTTAAGATTAAGTCATTTGCTTTTGATTGTTTTTAGTGTTTATCTTTCTTGTTACTTTTGATCTTGTGTTGTTTTTGTCTTTGCCTTTTCATGTTTGCCATGGACGGATTGTACCTCCAAGACGACCTTGACAACATGGAGTATGAGGAGTGGATGGAAGGCCAAGATCTAGGACCTCTCCATGATGAGTTTGAGTATTGGGAGAAGTTCAATGTCTATCATGAGTCCCATGATCAAACTCACATGATTACATTACCTCATGAGGAACCTCACCATCAACTTCATGAAGATCGATTGGAATCAATGCTAGAGAAAATGTTGAGGAAGATGGATGATCTAGAAAGCAACCTTGCTTCCATTTCTAGTTCCCACATGGAGCTTGAAGCGGAAGTATGTCATCAAGAGGAGGTTCACTATGAGGAGATCCAAGAATTGCCCGATTCAACCATAACCAATAGAAGCCTTGAGGAAGAGTTGAATGAAGCTCGGGAGCAATTGTGGCTAAGGGATTTGGCCCTGAAGGAAGCAAGGAGATTGAATACCGAGAGAGAAGAACAAGTGAGGAGGGAGATCGAGGAGATTAGGAATGCTCTTATGCTAAGAGATCCTACCATTCTTCAAGGTCCACCTCCATCTCCTTCACCTTTAGAGGAGTGCAATGAAGTATTCTCATCCCCGGACATCCTTGCCATCAACCCTGGAACCATACATGAAGAGCTCGCTTGGAACGGATGCAGCAGAGTGAACCACGGCCGTGGAGGACAAACCACGCCCGTGGGAGCCAACAGAGAAGACCACGGCCGTGGAGTACAAACCACGCCCATGGAAGGTCCTGTAGTGGTCCATCCTAAGCCAATCTCAGCTCCCTCCGGTCCTTTCTTGCTTGCCTGGAGTACACACGAAGATTGGAGCCCCTTTCCTAAGGATTCTCCATCATTGAATGATGGAGGCAAGCATGATGGATCCATGATGGTTATGAAGTACTTCAATGAAGGATTCTTCCCAAGAATCGGCATTCCTTGGATCATAGAGGATGAGGATGACAAGCGCTTCACCGGTATGACCGCGGAGTACAAATTGCCTAAGTATGGGGTGACACCTATGGTTGCAACTCTATACTATCATCAAGGAAGCGGTGATGAAGGAGTCTACTACTCACCGGTGAAGAGAGAACTTAAGGCTTATTTGGGCATCAAGTGGCCCTTGCTTGTCATCATGGATTCCGGGAAAAGATGGTTGCTTGGACTCCTCAAGCAAACCATGGTATTCGAGGTGGATTAACATATTCACGGAGTTTGGTCAAGCTAATGACCTAAAAGAAGCGCTTGGTGGGAGGCAACCCATCGGTACAACTCTTTCCCTTTTCTCTTTTGCCTTTGTTTTTGCTTTTGTGAGTTTTTGTGTTTTGTGTTTGTGGTAGATTTTAGGTAATGAGGAAGTCTTGCAAGGCGAGTTGATGACGATGATTCCGTTTTCAAACATGGGTGGAGCGGACGTGAGGCTTGGACGGCTTGAGGTGTCTTGTTAGATGGAAGAGCTCCCATCTCACATATACCTTGGCGCGGGTCTCGACGCCGGAATGATTATGAAGAGCTCTCTACCATGCTTGATCGATCATCCATCACCACCACTCCACACGAGTTCATCCCAAATACCGAAGCAAACCATTTTACATTGTGAGAACCTTCTTTCACTCTCTTTACTTGAATACCACATTGGGGACAATGTGTTTCTAAGTATGGGGTGGGGTTTGCATGATCCTTTGCATGATGAGCATCTAGGGTAGTTTAATATTTTCACATGTCTTGCATTGTACATACATATTCCGAAAATTCCAAAAAATCAGAAAATTTTAAAAAAAAAATTTGTGCTTTCTAGGCTTGGATATGACCCTAATGATGAACTTTGTCTTGTGGATTAGCTATGGATGGCCTTGTGTGTTTAATTGATGATGCATATGTGGACTTGAAATACTTATCTTGAATTCCATGAATGACTTGTGATTATGACGCTTGCCTTGATTTAATTGAGGATTGAAAGTCGAAGTTGCATGCTAGTTCTTGCACATCAATTAGGAGTGATTTAGGCATTTCATCTTCCTCTACTTCTCATCTTGATCATGTTGCTTGAGCACCTCAATTGAGATAAATTTGACCTCTTTTGACCCATCCGGGAATAGGAGCATGTTAGTGTGTTGATGTGTGTGAAAAGCAAGTGTGGGGTGAAGTTGTTGATGAAAGGAATGTCATGAATGAAGTGCTAAAATTGTTGTGAAAGTGTAGCCAAAAATATAGGTTTGAGGACATTGGTTTAAATGACAAGTAACTCGGTACACTTCACATAATCGGGTGTTGGTGCCTTGCCAAAGTCAAATAAACCAATAGTCCTAACGAGCTTTGGTATGTGTGCCCGGTGTGGATGCACCTCGAAAAATAAGAAAAAGCCCGAGGATGGCTAATCACCAAGGTTTCGGCTTTTGTACATCAATGCCATTGTCTCAAAAATAAGCGAAAGAAAAAGAAAAGAAAGAAAAGAAAATGAAGAAAAATATACACTTGAGGGAAGTTGATAAGAAATGTGAAGTTGTGGTTGTTTAGTTCCTTTCCCGGATTAGCATCACATAGCCTAGAAAATTCTCACCTAATCACAACGTTTCTCGGCCTTCTATCTTACAAGTCCTTTTGACCTACTTGCATGTATGTAAGACTAAGTGATTTAGATTGGATATACTCATGATCATCTTGGCTTCTTCATCTTTACATTTCATTGCATGCTATCAAGTTAAGTGTAATTGTCTTTCCATGCTTTCATTTATTTGATACATAATTGCTTGTCCATTGCCATGAAACATGACTATGAAGGTGATCCAATATTAGAAGCACATCTCCAAAAATATTTTGCCATTTTTCTGCATACATAAATCATGTCATCTCTTAGTCTATAGTTGGGAATTTGCTCGGGGACGAGCAAACCTTAAGTATGGGGTATTTTGATAACACGATTTATGATCTAGATTTAGACACTCATTTAGATAGATTTCTCGCTCATTCATGCATGGTTTAGCATTAGTTCACGGCGTTTGCACTCAAATCACGTATTTTGTCGAGATAGACGTCTACTCGGACTTTTGCTTGCTTTGTAGGTTATTTTGGGAGATTTAAGAGCCTAATCGATACATCCGAGGATCATTCCTCGAGATGACACACTTCCGGACTCATTGGAATGCAAGCTAAGGGATAAGGAGGACTCATGGAACCTTACCAACACAAGCCATGCACCAAATCATGACTTAACGAGCCTAGAAGCAACCTCTGGATCAAACCACGGTCTAGACCCTTTCCACGGCCGTGGAATATGCCCGTGGTTCTTGCCAGGACCACATTGACAGCTGGCCACGATCTCTTCCATTGCTCTTGCATCTTAGTGGGTATTTAAAGGATTTTGCAGGCTGTAATTGGGGATCTTTCTCCTCTCTTTTGACCTACCTTTCTTCCTCAAAACATTTGGCCATTGTTGCCTCTCTTCCAAGCACCCATTAGGGGTGTTCTTGGAGGAGATTAGTATAGATTCTCGTTTTAGAGTGAGATTAGAGTGGATTCGAGTGAAGCTTTCATTGTTGTCAAGTTGGATTTGCTCTTGGAGCCTTGTAAGAATTTGGTAATTTCTATTCTATGCTTTTAATGTCTTTTCTTTGGATTGTTCTTCATCATTTGACCATGACTTGCAAGCATGCTTTATTTGTGGAGATTGATCTTGAAATGAATGTTGTTGGCTAGATAGATTGCGATTCTAGAGTAAGGAAAGAAGGGTTATGGCTAGAAGCATGATAGGATGAACCTAGATTTTTACCCTTGGATGACTTGTGTTGTTGAAATCCTAGTGTTTGTTGAGCTTAATTTAGCTTAGGATCACCTAATGCTATCAACCTAAGTGAGGGAAGAGATCTACCCGATGATTTCCGATCTTAGATACCTAAGATGACAAACCCTAGGTAGTGGTGAGCCTCACAAGCCGCCATTGGACTAAGTGTGCTAGGATAGTTGATTAGGACTTCCCTTTCCGAGACTTACCCGGTAAGGATAGGTTAGACCCCTAGGTAACAATCCGGTTTGTGTAGAATTCCTATCCTTAGGTTCTTAGAGACTTACCCGGTGATGAGACCTTAGGAATGGACTAGTGGACCATGAGACCTACCCGGTAATTGATCCCAATCTAGAAACGCTAAATCCCGACATATCATAGTTAATCCGAGGAATGAATGGTTAGCTTGAGTCTATGCCATAGCCGGGACTTCCAAACTCTAGAATCCGCTTTGTTATTTCCATTCTCCTATCTTTAGTGTTAGTTTGTGTTTGTGTTGTTTGATTGTGTTCACATATTTGTGATCTTTGTTTGATCACACAAAACCCTCCAAAAACATTGTGTTTTCCATTTTCTTTATTCCTCATCTTATCTTAGTCTAGATTCACACTATTTTTGATCATTGAATGACTTAGTTTCACCTCAGTCCTTGAGTTCGACCTCGGAATACTTTCCTTTCTACAAAACGACCCGTACACTGTGGGTTTCGCTAGGTAGTTTAGGATTTAGTTCGAGTTTATAAATGTAAAGCTTTTTGTGCTATTTCCTAGCGTAACACGCTGCGATACTTGTAAACTCTTCGGACACTGCTGCAAGTCTCCGAGGGCGACGGCGACCGAGGACAAGCAAAAGAAACCCTACGCCAATAACACCAAACCGGCCATATACCGATACCCTAACCCTAACCCTAATCCTGAGCCGATTCTGCCTACTCCTGATATATCCAAGAGAATATCTCCGGATCTTCAACCCAAAGAGCCCCGAACTCATGTCGCTGTTGGAGCTCCCCTCCAGCCCCTTCCCCTTCCCGGCGTGCAGCGCTCACTCGAACCTATCCCTGACCCAAACCCCCCAACCGTGATTCTCTCCCCCCAAAGCCCTAAAAATTCTCAAAACCCTAACCAAATAGACCCCTCGAAACGTCTCCCCCCTGATACTCTTTGCCTCCCAGAAACTTCAACCCTCAATCCCACCTCTACTCCTCCGCTTTCTCCCTCCCTCACGATTACCTCTACCCCAAACGTCCCCTCCTTGGTAGCAAGTGCTGCCCAAGTCTCAAACAACATGACCAATGATAGTTAGAATATGTTCCTGGAACATACGTGGTCTTAACGATCCCACTAAACAACGAGCCATTCAAAACCTTGCTAAGAAGCACAACCTCGATCTTTTTGCTATCCTCGAAACCAGACTCAGATCCCAAAATGAAAAAAACATTGCCTCTAAACTCTTCCCCTCCTGGAACCATATCTCTAACTCAACACTTGCCCATAATTGCCGTATATGGGTTTGGTGGAACCCGGCAAAGATCACCCTCACCACCACCTTAATGACCGACCAGATCATTCACTGCAGAATCGCAAAGCCCAACCACAATACTATCCAAGCACCCTTAGCCGAACTCTCGTTCATCTACGCTCATAACCGGCCGGAGGATAGGACCAGCCTCTGGTCATCTATCTCCACGATTCGAATGCTAAATACCTCCACACCATGGGCTTTGCTGGGGGACTTCAACGTTACTCTTGCACCTGACGAGAAATCAACCAATGGCATGCCCAGCATCATGCAAACTTCATCTGAGCTTGCCTCCTGCTTTGAGCAAAACCATCTTTCTGACTACCCCTACTCGGGATGCAAATTTACTTGGAGCAACAAACAAGTAGGGAGCCGTATCTGGAGAAAACTCGATCGAATCATCACTAACTAGGCTTGGCATGTGACCTTCCCCAATGCAAAAGCTCACTTTGACCCCCCTGATATTTCGGACCATTCCCCGGCTCTATTACTCACTGATACTGAGACTACATCGAGGAGAATCCCCTTCCGGTTCAATAACACTTGGGTCACCCATGAGAGCTTCCTGGACTGCGTGGGGAGTGCATGGAACATTGAGATTGAGGGTAACTCAAGTTCACACTAACCAGGAAACTTAAGCTGCTTAAACCATTCCTCAAGCGTTTTCCCAGTGTAAAAATGGAGGAGTTACAATCCAATATCATTGAGCAAAGGGGCCTCCTACATGCCACCCAGATGCAACTACAAGCAAACTTGCACGAAATTTCTCTCCAGGAGGAGGAGAAGACTCGCTCCACAGAATTAAATGAAAGCAATAAGTCCCTCCTGACCATGCTTGCCCAGCTCTCAAAAGCCAACTGGATTAAACATGGAGACCAATGCTCCTCCTTCTTCTTCAAGGGTATCAAGAATCGAAGATGTGCCAACCACATTAATTCCATTAGAACCAGCAACGGAGCTATGGTAACTGACCCGGACGCCATCTCCCATACACTAGTAAACCATTTCAGACAAGTCCTTAATCCTCCACACCACTCACCACCTGCGACCTTCCCAAGCATTCCTCTCCCCATACTCAGTCCGGAAGACGCTGCTTCTCTCACCACTTTGGTTGACCAGGAGGAGATCAAATCTGCTATTTTCAGTATTGGGGCCAACAAGGCGCCTGGCCCGGATGGATATAACTCCATGTTCTTCAAGTCTTCTTGAGAGATCGTCAAAACGGACTTCTCTAAGGTCGTCGCCGACTTCTTCACTAATGGCCGTATGCTCAAGCAAGTGAATCATACGACTCTTTCCCTGATTGCCAAAAGGGACAATCCGCTTGATCCCTCTGACTATCATCCCATCTCCTGTTGCAATACAATCTATAAGACGATCTCAAAGATCCTTTCTAAGCACATCAACAAAATACTCCCTAAAATCGTCAGTTTCAATCAAAGCGCCTTCATTGCACAAAGATCTATCAAGCACAATGTTCTCCTTTGCCAGGAGCTCCTCCACAAATACGGCAGGAAACACATTTCCCCTAGAGTTGCGATGAAGATTGATATCTCTAAGGCTTTTGATACTGTCAATCACGAGTTCATCATCCACTGCCTTCATAGCATGGGCTTCCCCTGTAAGTTCATCGATCTGATTAGAGAATGTATTACCACGGCTTCTTTCTCTGTGAATGGCAATGGCTCTCCGAGTGGGCACTTCAAGAGCAGTCGGGGCCTGAGACAGGGATGCCCGCTTTCCCCCCCCCCCCCCTCTTTGTGATTGCGATGGAGTTCCTAACCAGGATGATCCATGACAGCACCTCCAACCCTAGCTTCAATTTCCATCCCAAATGTACCTCACCCGCCATTACTCACCTTACCTTTGCTGACGACCTCATTCTGTTGTGTCGAGGTGATATCCCCTCCATTCAAATCCTGAAAGACACACTTGATCAATTTGGCAGTACTTCTGGGCTTGTGATGAACCCCTCTAAGTCACATATTTTCACTAGTGGTATGAGTAATGCCGATAGAGATAGGGCTGCCAGCCTTACTGGCATGGCTCTTGGATCCCTTCCCTTCCTCTACCTGGGGGTACCGATTGGTAGCAAGCGCCTACTGATTAGTGAATATCAACCCCTTATTCACAAACTCACAAAACGTATTCAAGCCTGGAGCGCTAAGACCCTCTCTTATGCGGGTAGAGCCCAACTAGTAAAATCCGTGCTCTTCTCCGTTAGCTATTACTGGTGCTCAATGTTCATGCTACCTGCAAAGGTAATCAGTTTAATAAATAGCGTCATTAGATCTTATTTTTGGGCTGGTAAAGAGAGTAGCAACCGAGCCTTGGTCGCTTGGTCCTCAATTTGCACTTCTAAAAGCGAGGGTGGCCTCGACTTTCCTAATCTAGCTACTAAGAACAATGTTGATTTCACCAATCTCATCTACGAACTGGATAGAGGTGGAGCCAACATCTGGGTCCAATGGGCCAAGCATCATCTGACCAAGGGTACCCCTATCTGGAACTGCAGCCCTAAACCACACCAAAGCGCCTTCTGGAAGGTTGTGCTCACCACCATGAGGGACATGCCACTTTGCCTCGCTACCCGTCTCAGATGTGATGTGCTGGCCACCAACCCCATCGCTTTCTCGCACAAACATGCCTATGCTAGCTACAAGCCCCCCCTGATCCAACTCTTCGTACTCCTTACAAATCCATCTGGCTTAGTTCCAACTCCCCCAAATGCTGCTACATCACCTGGCTTGCAGCCCGTAAACGTCTCCCAACCCTCACCACCCTTAGGTCCTGGAACTTACTTGCTGTGGACACCTGTAAACTTTGCTGTAGTGCCCCTGAAAGTGAAGACCACCTTTGGCTTTATTGCAGTTACGGTTCTCTTGTCCTCGACATCGTCTCACGGTGGACAAAGACCCCTTACCCTGCCCCCTATCTCAACAACATTTGGGACTGGCTCGCATCTTGGACCCACAAGCATCCTTGTCTCCAGGACAGGATTCGCATCGCAACCATCACCTCCTTCATCTATCATGTTTGGACTGCCAGAAACAAACTGCTCTATGAAAGTACCTTTACGAGTGTGATCGACTGTGCCGGGACTATTATCAGGTCCACCAAACTCTTCTTTGAACACAACTGGAATAACAGCAAGGACTGATCTCCCTCCTCCCTCACTGCTGCTTGTTTCGATCAACACACTGATCACCTTAGAAGACTCCTCCCCTCCCCCCTTGTTCCTCCTGTTGCTGCCTTGATTTGTTGATGTTTTTTGTAACTGCCTTTCTGCACTTGTAATCGTTATATACCCCTTCTTAATACAATTACATTTTCAAAAAAAAAAAAAAAAATATATACGAGATATTTAGTTAACTTTCACTCTTCTTCCATTTATCATAGAGGAATCAGATATCAATAGGTAAATAAGAGCTATTTAATATGAATTTAGTAATAAGCAAAACACATTCCCTATTTACCAACAAAAGACGTATTGGGTAATATTTGCTAAATCTCAAACAAGCTTATAAATATCAGCTATTCTCTTTCTTTCTCTATTAGTCGGTATTCCGAAAACAAATCACTTAAGATGCTTAAATTTTACCGATTTTGATCTATAATATCTATAAATTACTTAAAACGACTCGAGCACATCCCACTTTGCCCCGACTTCTATTAGTACTGTATCTTACTGATGTGTGTGTTGAAGAGATATTGCAACTGGTGTCAATAGGGTTCGACTCTCCATCCCTTGAATTTCTGAGTATTTCCGATTGCAAAGTTAACGAGTTTTTCGGATGAAGAACTTACGTATTCCCATATGTTTGAGAGAAATATAAGTATCAGAACATCATCAATCACTACCTATCCTATCACTTCAGCTATTAGGTGTGCCAACAATGTCATACTAGCCATAAAATTTTTTCACTTCGATCCTCTGATTCTCTCATATGGGCTAACATGCTCGGTATCTACCTAGTATAGTCTCTCGTGTTGTTCTGTTGTTTCTTGTTTGGTTGATGTTTGTGTTTCTCCTTCGGGTCGAGTCGACCTAGTTTGTAAATCCCCCCCCCCCCCTTTTCTATATACGAAATATTTTTCAAAAAAGAAGTATAAGTTTTTAATAAAAAAATACTAATAACTCTTATTTACGTAAGTACCCTTTAACCTAGGGTATATATATACTTTACGTACCTCAGACACAACAAATCCACACTTCGCAGCTATGCCTCCTGGTTCAACTGTGTCAACAATCGTCTACCGATTTGCTCCGTTCTGGGGACCAAAATCGTCCAAAATCTTCACGATTCTCTTCCTTTTCGATTCAACTAAGAAGAAGACCAAAATTGTCCATCGTTGTTGTTACCTGGCTCCCGCTGCAATAAGGTAACTGGACAGTCTGAATATATAAATTTCTTTATCTTTTTTACTGTTATGTCCTCAAATTATATATAAGTAATGAGTTGAAGCTAATACATACTGTTTCTGCTATATTTTTAGGGTTTTGCAGATCTGGTATCACGGATCTGGCATAACAATGAATAAAATCAAGGACCGCTTGATCCTCAAAGTCAAGCTCTCTTGCAGCAATTGGGTTGTTCAAAAAATGAGGTAATTTAGTGGCTTGTTTCTGCAAAATTAGTTTGAGATCCTAAAAAAGTGAGGTAATACATCATGAAGATTGTACACTAAGGTTTTGTGGTTGGAGTTAAGCCTTTCTTGCTGCTAGTATGAGCTGAACTTCTGTTCATTTGTTTCTTCTTCTTTGAACTTCCTACTTGGAACTAATACCCTTTTTATTGCAACATTAAGATTGTCAAGAATAATGGGTACAATGGAATATGATGAACAAGGTGAGGCTCTTTGAATTGTGTTAGTCTCCGTTTTCCGATTGCTTCATTAGATCTTACTTGTCTATTTTTTTTGTGCAGAAAATGTACAATGGTGGGAAAGTGAGTACCAGGTCATGCTGCAACTATTATGTGATAGACAGCAGAATGGTTATTGAGTTCTGTAATCAGCTAATCAACATGTGTAATAGCAAAGGTAGGAGTAAAATACACTCTTATGCAAATATTATTTTCTTCCGCACTCTAATAATTTTTACATTCACATAATTATGATGTTTTTTTTTACTAATATCATATTGCATGGTGTGAGTGCTCAGAACTCAAAGGTTTATGAAGCTAAATCATCGAGATCGAGATGATCCATGATGAGTGATGCTTCTTTTGTGTATCTACATAAAATTGGTGAGTACTGCAGAACTTGTCACTGGAGAACTTGTTCTCTAAATAAAATTGGTTGTCAAACATATTGCAGGAAGCTCGGGTAAGATTCTTGAGTTTCAATAACTCACCTGACGAGTGGGTCAAAGTAAAGAATGCGATTCGAGAGCGTTCAATCGATCCCTCTAGAATGTTGGCCTCGATCAAGATCGTGTACAAGTTGCAAAAATACACCGACCCCAAGAGAGATAAGAAGGTTGACCTCAAGACCAATGGTTGTGTACACGCTGCAAAAATACACCCATGAGAGATAAGAATGTTGACCTCAAGATCAATGTTGGGTCAAGATCAATGGTTATGTACAAGCTGCAAAAACACACCCATGAGAGAGAGAAATGTTGGCCTCAAGATCAATGGTTGTGTAGCAAAAATGTATTATGAGATAAAAGGTGATGGATCCGAAGATCTTTGGATCAATATGTATTTGAAACCAATTCTACAATTAAAATATTTTACTAAAATTTTAATTATTAATTTAGAACCCTTCAATCTTAATTATATCTAAAAACCATAAAATTTACCATGGTGGTAAGTCGCAAAGGTGATAGGTTCATCAAATGTTGGTTGCTTGATTTATATGTCCATAGGGTTTGCGGGGTTTGTGTGTCATTTGTTGTGGGCATCGCTAGGGTTTACGGTTGAAGGATCGGTGGTGGAGGCGGGCGGAAAATTTCGGAAACAAATATAAGGTTACCAAAATAAGCGTGATACCATGTGACGAGATGATCGTGAATGAAAATAGCGTCGTATTTAATTTTTTTTTGAGGGGAAAAACGTTCAAATTAATTCAAATCAATAATGGCAAGTTACGTTACATTGCTTGGTATCAACCTGTCAAGAATTGCTACTTGTCCATTCGACAGGAGAACCTTTGCAAGACAGTTTGCAACTTCTTTATATGAACGAGAAATGAAAGAAACCGAGAATGAATTGAAAGAGGAGGATAAAGCTTTTGCATCCACAATCAAAGTACCTCCATGGGATTTGATGCTTGAATCAGCAATTCAGCATTGTAAGCATTGGCAACGTACTGGCAGTCCGTTTCCATCTCTATGCATGTGTATTGTCTTCTCCTAGCTTCCAAGGCGCCCATTCTCAACGCAGCCGCCTTAGCGCCCCAAATAGACCACGAACAAATCATGTATTTGATAGTTGCACCCAAGATTTTTCCTTCATGGTCTCGAAAAACTGTCACTAAACACATGACATAATCTTGAACCATGGCCACATCCACATTCACCTTAATTTTATCTTGAGAGGGAGGCTTCCATTTTAGATGAAGATTACCGAAGGTTTGCAAAGGCTTATCGAGTCTACGTTTGTAATCACCGATCAGGTTTAGGAATCCGTCTCTTCACACTTTAATCCACCATCGCTGGACTAACATGGGTCGTAAATCAAAACCTAAACTGTGGGTCTCCAAACTGGTAGTTTGTCGGTTTGTTGAAAAAATATAGCGATCGGTACCGTAATATAAAAGGTTTGAACCCGTTACACAATTGCGTATGCATCCTCTCGGGATTAAGAGGAATCAAAGAACACATAGTTCTCTTACCTTTACTTACCTTGTTTTGGACTTTCGAGTTGTTTTCGTTACCCCACTTACTTTTCGGCCTCGGACTCGGAAGTAGTGGTGTCGTCATCGGTGTTGGATCCGATTTTGAGTCATACACCGGGGCATCCCGTTGTTTCCGCTTCTCTGCCCTTATCCAACCTTGAATACAAACTTGCACCTCCAACTTTTTTTGACTTAAATTGAGTTCTCTTGTGGTTGAGAATTTCACAAATGATTATAACTTCATTCTTGTAATGTATTCCTCTTCCTTCTCGATCAAACAAAAACCTACAGAAAAGGACTCAGAATAAGAAGTTAATAAAAGGGACTAAAATGATATTGATGGACCCTTACGGTAACATCTTCTGATCCTCGGAGTTCCTCTCCTAAGCAATTTTACAGAAATGGATAATATGTAGAAGAAATTCAACACTTCATCAACATACAGAAAACTCAAAAATAACAAATTAATAGAAGAAATAAGCGCAATGAGGGAGGGAGAGAGAGAGAACCTAGGCAACGATTAGGCAACGATTACAGACAAAAATCGTGTGAAGAAGACAATGAATCACCGTCATTATAATAGAAGAATAAAGACAAAGGGAGACGATGCACGCTGAAAGAGAATCATTGCTTATAAACAGAGGACATCCGTTCAATTGAAGATGGCAATGGCAGGCGGAGAACTTGACACGCCTAAGAGACACATAGAAAGATAGTCGGAGCAGGCTTGTAGGATGTACCAGGTAAGCGAAAGAAGGCCCAAGTAATACAAACAAAAGACCAGATAAGCGAAGGCCCGGGTAAGTGTGGAAAAAGCCGTATTTATAGACATATATACATATGTCAATATTGAAATAAAAGGGTGTTATTATGTAAATAAGCAAGAATTGTAACTGCCTAGAGTTTGTTGCACGTACAACTATGTTATGTGTATAAATAGCTAGCTCATGTATGAGATCAACATATTATTCAATACAGTTTACCAATACTTTTTCATTCATTCTTCTCTCAATCACGATCTGTTGATATGGTATCAAAGCTTCAGAGTTTCATTTTTTCCATATTGAAATATCTCTCTGTTCAAGTTGCTCTCCTTCCTAGCCTTCTCTAGATTCCACAAAATTTCCACTAAAATGGCGGCATATGGTAATGTTTTGAATCCAAACCAGTTCGTTCCATACAAATACAATGGAGGAAACGGAAATGATCCATTATACTTATTTAATTATGATAATCCTAATATGCAGTTTGTTCTACTCTATTTGATGGATCGAATTTCATTTCCTGGAAAAGGAACATTCGAATGGCATTAGGAGCTAAATTGAAAGTAGGATTCATTGATGGAACTGTTGAAAACCTAAAAATGATGAAGACAAGATAATTCGATGGACTAGAGCATATTATATGATTAGATGTTGGCTTGTGCATTCTATGAATCGAGAAATAGCCGAAGATTTATCTTATATCGAGTATTCTAGAGTATTATGAACTGAGTTAATTGATAGATTTGAAGTTTCTAATGCTCCTTTGATCTATCAATTACATAAGGATCTCGCTAATCTGAAACAAGAGAACCTTATAGTGTGGCTGTTTATTTCATCAAAATTAAGAAAATATGGGATGAATTACAGACTGTTGATGGATTGTCTTCATGTTCTTGCAATGGTATTATTCACTGTAAATGTGAAATACTTAAGAAACTTAACGAAAGAGAAGCTAAGGCTCATATATTGTAGTTTTTAATGGGACTCGGGGATCAATTTGATCATATCAGATCAAATAGCTTACTTGTCATTCAATCTCTTCTATGCAACAACTATTTAGTTTCTTTGAAGAACTTGTCACTTGTTCAATTATCCATACAACAAATGTTTAGATTCTCTGAAACTTGAGTATGGACATATCCAAACTTTCTTAAAAGTCTTCATGTATTGTTTAATGGCTTAAACTTTCTACGTGAGAAATTATTCGCTGAAAATTGCTATGAGATCTTGTAGGTCGACTACACCTTTGAGATATACTTGTAGCTAACGGTTTATACCGATGTTGTCGATGCTCACACATGTTCAGGATGCTGTTGAGTGATTCAGATGGTGTGGACACCCGGGGTTCTCGTATATTATAGGACAGGATCGGGTTTATGTTTATGTTGTTTCTTTCCTGTTGTTTTGAACTCGGCTGCGAGTCTTTTACGCTTCGTTTTGTTTAAACCTTTGGATTTATATTGAGTTTTAGTTTTCATTCGTCTGTGCGTTGTTGTAAGATCCGTTGTGTCGTTGCTACTCCGAGGGTCGGGACCCATTGTGAGGTCCTAGCCCGTGACGCTTCGAGTTGCCAAAACTTGGGGTGTTACATTATGGTATCAGAGCTCTAGGTTGGCAACAATGGCACTTCAAATCTTCTAAAGGTCGGGTAAATAAATAAATAGAACCCGCAAGGGGTCTAACGTTTTCAAAAGAGGGGTTTTGTTTTAAACTTGTCGGATTGGGATAGATGTACGGGCGACCACTACTACCTCCGTGGATCTCAGCAATGTAGTTTCTTTTTTGTTGGCTTTTATATGATTTTTTGGGATTTTTGATTTAGCTGTAGCATGACCTTATATGTATATATATATATATATATATATATATATATATATTCTTATATCAATCCTTATAGCAGATGACGCGTAGTAGAGCAACATGTGCTATGGGGTGCGGAAGGGGTCAACCACCACTTCCACCTGTCGTCCGTGGACGAGGACGTAGTCCGACACCGGGACGCCCTGTTTTTGGTTTTGGGCGTAGTCCGACACCGGGATGTCCTGGTTTCTAGCAGTCTGTACAGAGTTCAGACAGAGGACGGTAGTGCTTTAACTATGGAGGCGTCTAACACATGAGAGCAGATTGTAAGAAGACTATAGTGACTTGCTTTTCCTTTGGCAAGCCGGGACATAGAGTTGCGTTCTGCCGTCAGGGCAAGGCGCTATCACAGCAGGGTTCTTCACCTGCTAGTGTTGTAGGAGGAGGACAAAGACCTTAGTATCAGCAGCAGCAGCAAAGAGTTCCTGGTTCTACCGCTCCTCAAGGTTCCACTCCAGGTCAAGGTAGAGGACGAGGAGGTGGTACTTCGGACACTAGAGGTGCTTCAGCTTTAGTTTACGAGATGAGGAGTGCAGTGAAGCCAACTTCTCTAGCGAACACATGTGACATTCATATTAATGGTTTTCTTGTCAAAGTTCTTTTTGATACCGGTGCTACGCATTCTATTATATCTGATGCATGTGTTGATAGATTGGCCTTAGTTAACATAGAAGGTAAACCCTTCTTTATAGGATTACCCGATGGGGGTAAGATTCGAGGTACACGAGAGGTTCGCGATTGCCATATTAGATTGGGAGGTCGCGATTGGCCAGCTGACTTCTTCGTCATGCACTTAGTACATGAAGAAGTTATTTTGGGCATGGATTAGATGGATCAACATCAAGCACTTTTGGACATCGGAAAAAAGACAGTGACGATAACTACATATGCAGGCCATGTTTAGATCTTCAAAGGATGGGATCTCGGGAAGACTGGTATAGTCATCACCGCAGTGCGAGTTGTGCACGAGACTTAATAGTCAGGGATGCGAGGATTTTTGGTGCTATGCCATGAAGGATAGTACGAGGAGTATTATACCTCCACAGAGGAGTGTAGACTTTGGCATTGAGCTAGAGTCCGGTACGAGACCGATCTCTAAGGCTCCTTATCGTATGGCGCCTATCGAGATGCTTGAGCTTAAGAAGCAACTCGAGGAGTTAGGAGAGAAGGGCTTCATCCGCCCTAGTGTATCTCCTTGGGGCACACCAATACTCTTTGTTAGGAAGAAGGACAGGTCAATGAGGTTGTGTATCGATTACTGAGAGCTTAACAAGGTGACGATCAATAATAACTACCCATTTCCCTGTATCGACGATATTTTGGATCAGCTGCATGGAGCTTCAATGTTTTCACGGATCGATATAAGATCTGGATATCACCAGTTGAGGGTGAGAGAGAGCAGGACATAGCCAAGACGGCATTTCCGACCAGATATCGACACTACGAGTTTTAGTGATGCCATTCGGGCTTACGAATGTGCCCGTAGTTTTCAGGGAGTTGATGAACAATATCTTCATCGACTTTCCAGACTAGTTTGTAGTTGTCTTCATAGATGGCATTCTAGTTTACTCTCGCATCGGAGAGGAGCATGCAGGACACTTGAGCGATATTCCTAACGAGTCATTGTTTGTGCATTACGGTTTGAGGCAACTCGAGAAAAATGAGTTAATGTTGATTTCCTAAGCTTTGGCTATTGTGCACCTCTGTCTTTGATCTCAAAAAGTAAAGTCGAAAAATTATGTTGAAAAAGAAGAGCAAAGCTCCTATTAGTGAAAGTTGAAGTGTGCTTGAAAAGTTTGTGATGTTATTGTCCTCTTTCCCGGATATTACACCACATATCTTATACATATCCCACCCTAACACGTTTCTTGACCTTCATTTGAAAGACCTTAAGATCTTTGAGTATGTTGTTTGGCTTTATGGTCTAAATTGGATTCCTCATTATTGATTTTGATATACTGCCAAGTTATGATGGATGTTGTGATTTTCTTGCAAAGTGTGATTATCCTTTCCATGATGTAATTCCTTTTGACCATATGATGATTGTTATTAGCTATGAAGTAATCCTTTGAGGGTGATCTATCAATAGAAGCACAACCAAAATATTGTGGTTTTTCTTTGTTTTTGCATATTCATAATCCATATCATCTTGTATATTAAGTTTGAACCTTGTTTGGGGACAAGCAAGAGCCAAGTATGGAGTATTTTGATGACATGAATTATGACATATATTTAGGCATGCATTTATGTAGTTTTTCCCTCTATTTTGCATGCATAGACATACATTCATAGCAGTTATGGTTATATTCACCTATATTGTTAGAATACAGATCCACACAAAGATTTATTGCATTTGTAGGTAAATAGGCGAATTATGGAGCAAAATGGCACACTTAACGATTAAGCCTTGATGCGGAACAAAATGGAGCATAAAAGGGAGCTAGGACGCGCCAAAGTATCTTATGATACCGTCTGATGCGCCAAAGTATCTTTTGATACCGTCTGACGCACCAAAGTATGATACCGCGCACCAGAATGGGCTCTGATACCAACGACACAATTTATTTTCAGCCCAAATATTTAGGAATATATCTTTAAACCCTAGATTTATCCCTACAAATATCCTATAGCCTTCAACATTGAAACGCAGACTTAGACAGTTGCGACGGCTGGCACCAATATCTCCAGGAGGGGATGCCCACGGAAGTTGAATTTAAATCCCAACAACATGGATCTTTGGATCGTAGGACTTTTGAAATGAAGGATTACTTGGAGTTCAAGGAAGGAGAAATGACGCATTTTCCAAACACGGTTTGACAACCCGTTCCTTTGTTGCATTTAGAGATTTTGTGAGGTTTTTTGTTCCTTTGATTTACATTCATTGAACACAAGCCGTTTTGATATTTGGAGATTCATTGTTTGGATATCATTGAGTTTTCTAAGTTCTATTCTTTTTCTCTCTTAATTTGATAATTGATTTCATTAAGATGATTGTTATTGGCTAAGCACCCTTGCGATTCTAGGGTGAAGAGTTGATAGTTGTGGTATAGATGATGATAGATTGAACTAAAATAGATTGGACCTTGAGAGTTGCGAGAAACCTCGCCGTCGTACCTTTCCACGGCCTGCTCTTGAGTTCCACGGCCGTGGTTTCTCAAGAATTGACCTTGGTTTTCCCTGTTTGACGTGCTTTGCTTTTGCTTTAATCCAAAGTTAAAGATTGGCCCTAACCTAGCCTTGACTTACCTTTTCTAGGTAGTAGTGAGACTCAACATCCTCTACTTAGGTTTCGAGTGTCACAACCTTAACTTGTTTGGCTTATCTTTGATTCCCTTGGGTTTGGGCATGGGTATTTGAGAGTTTAATCTTGTCCTTAGATCCTCTTTATATCGAGACTCAACATCCTTTATTGAAAGAGCCTTTGGGTAAGATATATGGGTTTGGAACTTCACCATACAACACTCTACCTTAGATCTATACCTTTGCAATCCTAACTCTGTCCTTTTACCTTTAGAACATCTTGAATCGATTGCCACAATTGGATACCCGAATCTTTAGAATCGTTGTGTTCCCATTAATCTTTACAAAAGCTTATTTACTTGCCAGACGATTTTATGAACTGAATTTGATCCCCCAAATGCCTGAGTTCGACTTTGAAATTCTTGCTTTACTATACCGATCCGTACACTACGGGTTCGCTTTGCTTGATTTCAAATTTTATAAATGTAAGACTTTGCACGCACACTTTTGAGGGAACAATCAACCAAACCCCTACAATGTCTTATGGCTTCAGTCCAACATCCCCAAGTGTTGTTGCATCTCCTTGATTGTCTTCCATCGGTGTCTCCCGACTCTAGCCAAAAGTAAGCAGTGGAATCTCATAGGAAATGATACCTGCAAGCTCTGTAATAGCATGGCAGAAGATGATGATCACTTGTGTTCCACCTGTAGGTACGCCTCGCTCGTTCTTGACATCCTCTCCCGGTGGACTAGAGTACCCTATCCTGCTCCATACATACACAATGTATGGAATTGGCTCAACTCAAGACCTAATCTCAAACATAACTTACTGGACAATATTCGGATTGCCTCGATCACTTCTTTCATTTACGTTTTATGGAAGGAAAGGAATAACCAGGTGTTTAACGGTGTTTAACCATTCTTTCACAAGAGCTGTTGACTGCGCTGGTAAAGCCATTAGAGCCATCAAGCTGCATCTTGCGCACAACCGGAAGGATAGATCTCCTCAATCACGGACAACTGCAAGAATGCTTGGATTCCATCTAGCTTAACTCTATTTCCTTGTTCTCCCCAACATCTTTTATGCTCCTCTGATCTTGCGAATTTTCTTTTGTTTCAAAGATTTATGTATTATGTAAGAAGGATGTACAAGAAGGGTCAACTTGACAGAGGAAGAGCAAGCAGAAACAAAAGGAGAAGGAGAAAAAAGAAACTAGTCTAGGTGGATGTCAAGAATCTTGGCCCAAGAGATCAAGTTTGGAGATCTATCTTTCTAATTTGCAGTGGCAAAGTTCTTTATAGTGTTTATTGCATTCTGGGCACAAATGGTAGGATGGGTGAAGTGGTTATTGAAGACAAGAACTTTGCTCTTGTAACCACATCATGTACATTCTTCTATTCTCAATACAAATAATTTTTTTTAAAAAAATGTTGGCCTAATTGTATAATTGTTATTTTTCTAAAATGATTGTAATAATACATTGTCTGAAAGTCTATGTGCTTTGTTCAAACTTTGGGTATCGAAACAAAAGTTTGAACTTTGTGGAAACCCATACAAAAAAGCGTCTCTTATTTATCGTCCATATAACAAACCATTTTATTGAGAATAGGCATTCAATTTATTAAACATAATAAGTATATATTATAAATAAATTACTACAGAAATTATGCTAAAACCTTAAATGCACTTCATAGAATAAAACCACAGAGGTACCCTAGTAGAGGCACCCCCACCTTCGGTCAAATTACGTATTTAAATACCCTAGATCGGAACCACCTTTGTTCAATACCCATGTGCTTCATAAATTGAATGCACCTATAAGGGCTTCATAGTTGGCTTTTTTATATAAAAACTTACTTAATAGCCCGGATAGATATACACCTGCGGTACATATGATGCTAAATGAAGCGGATTTCACAAACAATATACCGCGATAATGTCCGGTATATATCAACCATTTCGGGATGTATATGAGTGATGTTAATTGAAGCCGACAAGGACGCTGGCGGAAGCGAAGTCCGCATGCGCTAGGACTGGCGCGCATGCGGACTCCGCCTCCGCCGGCATTTTATTGTTGTTTTTATGTTTTATTTTGTTTTTTTCAAACTAGAGTTTTATTTTGTGAATTCTCCACTTGGTTTTTTTTATTATGAATTATCCATTTGAGTTTTATTTTTTTTGTTTGTATTATTATTTCATTGCACTCCGGTAAACAAAATCAAAATATCAAGTATCACTAAAACATTATGACAACAATATATCAAAACCGCTAAAACATTATGACAACAGTATATGAAAACGACTAAAACATGATGTCAACAACATATGATAACGTCTAAAACATGATTACAAGCCAATTTCTGAAAACGGATAAAGATATCCTACAGCTAGTGTCTTCAACTCCCGATGTCCGACGAAGCTCCTCATAATGTGCTATCCTTGCAATGAACGGCGCATCCCATCCATCAACACTTGGGTCGTGGTATTTTTTCCAATAATCACTCAACAACGATAACGGGGCAATCTTACCTTATTCATCCGGGCTTAACATATTTGAGTCCATTCTTTCTCTAAACTTGTTCAGTGTCGTCGTCGTCGTCGTCGTCGTCGTCGTCGTCGTCGTCGTCGTCGAAAACTCAACCGAAATCCAGTGAACTTGCTTCCAAAATGGGTGTATATGAGACAAATAAATAGGTCTACGAGCCCTGATTGCTAGCCTAAAGTCATGCACAGATGACACTCCATGCTCGAACGATTTCCTCCTTGTACGGGTCATAATGTTTAACAATGTAGTGAATGTTTGAATAACTTACGCATTTGTCATTCGTGTGCCGAAATGATGATGTAGGTCAGTCCATGCTCGAACGATTGTCTCCTTGTACGGGTCAAGCCAAGTCGTCTCGAGATAATTAATTAACCTCGGAGATGATTGCCAATGATCTCTCATTTCCAACAAACGGCGTTGGTAGATTCCATTGGTTCTCGACTCGAACAAAGCATGGCAATGGGATATGAAGAGGGCTTACGTTTTCTTATTGCACAAAACAAGGGCCGCTTTGTTAACTATGTTGCACTTTATGTGAAACGTGCACAATATATGCTTCACATCGGGAAATACTACACCCAGGGCGTTTATAAGACCAAGCTCACGATCAGTGACAATCACCTCTAGCGTCTTTCCGTATAACAAATAACGGACCCTCCTCAAACCCACTCGTAGTAATCTCTATTCTCCTGTGCCATGAACACAAAAGCAATTGCGAATGTCTTCTTGGTGCTAGTGGTGCCTACGATCTCCAACAATGGCATATTGTATCTAAAAGTAATACAAAACAACGATTGAGTTACAATTTCTAAGGAAAAGATGATCGAATGTACGAAATAAAGTAAAAATGTGCCTTGAATTGAAACTTACTTGTTGGTCTTACATGTCGAGTCCATCACAATAACATAGGGAAACATGCTTAGCAAATGCCTCGAGTCTGGATGTGAGATAAAGAAATCAATCACCTCATCGGAATCTTGACTTCTCCGAGTGTTTACATAATATCCACATTCCCTCACGTGTGAAGTGCTTGTTGTAGTGAACCTCTTCCTTCGGCTTGTTCCATTCTAATCTTCAAACCGGTGTTGTAAACTTGATAGATGGAGGTGACATTGTCGGGATCCTCTAATTGCACGGATTTTAATATATGTCTTGGTTTTAAGCCAGAATTTACAATTCACGCTCCACCTTTCGGCTCTACTTGGGAGTCATCCGTCCAAAATATGCATGACCTCTTAACACCAAAGGAATTATATGGTTGTGGATTTCATATTCAACCCTCACCGTCCACTTTTCTTCTTCAATTTGGGTTCCTACAAGCTCAAACAAACACATACACTTCTTTGAGTTTTTTTCCGGCTAGAACTTGGAGCATGATCGGGATTTACGTCTTTTTCTTTTCTAGGTCCTCCGTGTCTATCACAACCCAATTGTAGGATACGAAAACCCCTTCTATCCAACCATGATTTTTTAATGACCAACACCATATTCATAGCATTTGCCACATACCGAGCCCACCCCAATAAGTTCTCTCTATCCGCAAAATATCCATGAAGCTCAAATTTTGACGAATAATCGGTACCGAGATCACGAGAATATTCAATAAGATCCTAAATAACAATAACATAGAGTATTATTTAAAAAATACACATCATTTTATTCTTAAATGTCTAAACTACAATTCCGATTCTCTATTCTAAAATTTCTAAACTACAATTCCGATTCTCTATTCTAACATTGCTAATTCTATAATTTCGATTTCCTATTCTAACATTGTTATTCTATAATTTCGATTATCTATTCTAACATTGCTAATTCTATAATTTCGATTCTCTATTGTAACATTTCTAATTCTACAATTCCGATTCTCTATTCTTAAATGTCTAAAACTACAATTCCGATTCTCTATTCTAACATTGATACTTCTACAATTCCGACTAAATAAAACGACATAAAAGTAAAGTATAAAAGTAAAGTATAAATGAGTTTGTAGACTTTCTCCAATGGCTATAATCCAACGGTCCCCTTTTTAAAAAATATAACGGGCAGAAGGACGCGGATGCGGAGTCCGCATCCGCGCGAGTCCACGCGCAAGCACAGTCCGCATGCGAGCGGACTCGCGCGTATGCGGACTCCGCATCCGCGTCCTTCGTCGCGCGGGCGGACTCCGCCTCTATGAAGGCGCGAGTCCGCCCGAATAGTAAGCCTGTATATAAGGTATATATTGTGGATATGTAGCATAGTATATACCACATATGTACATGTCCATGGTATATACATATATAATACGGATACGGAGCATAGTATACACCGTGGATATTGTACGGCCGTGGTATAAATATATAGAAAATACTACAGATGTTGATTAGGAACGCCCGCGGTATTTAATTTCCCTGTAAGCAAATATAGCGAACAACGATAACGCGGATCCAGTACACGGTATATGCCCTCAAATATCCACAATATTTTCCATGTATTTTAGTAGTGATTAATAATGTTCCTATTAGGTCTTTGAGGTGAAGGTGAGGGTTCCCTCGTAGGCGGTGACATCGATGAAAAAGATCATTATCAGAAGGAAGTACATACACCAAAAGATAAATTAAATTAAATATTTTTTTGAAAAGATAAATTAAATTAAATGAAAGAGAGAAACAAGGAAGTACATACATCAAAACTAAAAACCAAAAACCTCGCAGGGCACAAATTTATAGTAATATATCCTCTTGGAATTCTTTGTTTATTTTGTTTTTAAAGTTTACGTGTATTGAAGAATAAAGATGGAGGAATTTACAAGGGGTGGGATCATAGTTTCAAGAACATGGTACAAGAAGATGAAGAGAAGCTAGAGGGAGTTAATCAAGGTGAATTCCAAGGATGCTAGCCCAAGAGATCAAATTAATAGAGCGGTCTTTTCAGTGGTGGGTTGCATAGTTCTTGATGGCGATTATGACGTATGTGGGTTACCGCTTAAATGACAGGATTTAATATTTTTGCAGCAGTAAAGACAACCTTGATTTCCTCTTTCAACCTGGACATAACACAAGCACCTCCCTTGAGTATTGTTGTGTTGTGGTTACTAGAAGCCAATTTATTCGTATCGCCCATGAGATCTAGCTCTAGTACCAAATCATTATGTTCTTCGATTTAACTCTAAATCTCATTATAGAAACAATTAGTGGATTGATAAAAGTAGACTTGTTACGCGGATGAGCCCTCTTGGATTAAAGTTCGTATTGGTGGCTTAAATGATTTAATTTCATAGAATAAAACCATCGAAACACCCTAGATGGGAAACTAGCTTCTCGTTCAGTCAAAATCCCTATATAAATATTGTAGGTCAAAATCACCCCGTCAAATATTGTTGATCATGATATCCTAGGTTTGAATCACCTTCGTCAACCATTAGCAACTATAACAATGTAGGTTGTGAACACATGTAGATAGGTGTTTTCGGAAGGAAAAGAGAATGTGTAGTATTATGAATCGAAAATCATCTCTATACAATGATTTTCAAGCTGGCCATATATGCATCTTGTAACAAACAACAGAAGTTTGTTGTACTTTCATATATTTACATATGAAAGTATAAGAAGAGAGAGTGGAACATGTAAGTCTCGTAATAAACCTTTCATCCATATAATCTCAGTTTTGGTAGCATACATGGCTCTATATTCACTCTTAGTTGATGACTTCGAAACTGTTTTCTGGTTCTTCGTTTTCCAAGAGACCAAAGCTTTGCCTAAGATAGACAATAGACCGATGTATATTTGCAAGTAAATTCACAGGAACCCCAGTCAGAACATTGTATGTTGTAAGGGAAAGATCATTATCAGAAGGATAACTGAAAGCAAGGTCCATAGAACCTCTGAGATACTTGAGAAGATGGATGGTTGCATTCTAGTGAAGTATAAGAGGGCAAGAAAGAAATTGGCTCAGTTTTTGGACGGGGAAAGCTATATCAGGCCTAGTTAGAGTAAGGTATAAAAGTCTACCAATCAGCCTTCGATTTGACTCAGGTTGATAAAAAATGTCACCCATATCTGGAGTTAATTTAAGATTGGCTTGCATCGCACCCTTTGGACCTGGCACCTTAAACCCTCCCACAGCTTGAACTGGAAAATGATCCTGAATGTTCGAGATGAAATCCTTAACTTCTCCTTAAGCAACCTGCCCCACTCACCCCTTGGTGCTCCTCCCTCTGGAAGGGCCTAAATCTCCACAAATGCAGCTTCACCACTTGCATGGCCGGCCACCAAAAACTCCCCACCCTTTCCAAATTTCACACTTGGATACTTATCCCAAACCCTATCTGCAAACTTTGTAACCAACTCCCTGAAGATGAACTTCACCTCTGGACCATCTACCTCTTCTCCTCGCTTGTCCTTGGCATAATTTCCAGATGGACATGCACCCCCCCCCTATCAACCTAACCTCTGGTTTTGGCTTGCGTCCACCACCAACGACAAACACTGCCTCATCAAGAGTATCCGCATTTCCAGCATCACAACTTTCATCTCCTTCATTTGGAAAGCCCGCGCGCAATAATCTTGTCTTCAACGACATCCCTACCAATGCCATCAACTGCACAAACAACATTATCACTACGATCAAGAACTACACCTCCCATCACTTGAAGAATCGTTTCCCGGGCTCCATCTTCTGGGCTAGAACCCTTGGAATCCATCTCCTTTCATCCCCTCTCTGTACCCTTTTTCTTCACCTTCGGAACTTTCTTTTCTTCACCTCTGTACCTCCCCTCCTAGATCTAGTTGACCTCTTGTACATCCTTCCTCTTCTAATATACGTAAGTTTTTCAAAAAAAAAAACAAATCACTTTAAGATCCTGAAATTGTACTGATTTGGATCAATAATATCTATAAATTACTTAAAACTATTCGACCCGAGTACATCCCGCTTTGTCCACGTCTTCAATTACTGTATCTTACTGATGTGTGTATCGAGGAGATGCTGCATCTGCTGTCAATAGGGTTCGACTCTCCATCCCGCTTTGCCCACATCTTCAATTACATGTTCCCTTATGTTTGAGACGAATAAGTTTTTAATAAATAAATACTAATAACTCTTATTTACCTATTTTACCCTTTAACCTAGTGTATATATACACACTCTACGAGCCTACGTACCTCAGGTACAACAAATCTTTTTTCGCAGCTATTCCTCCTGCTTCAGTTTTGTGTCAACAATCGTCTCTCGAATTTCTCCGATTCTCTTGCTTTTCGACTCAAACTGGACGGTCGAAGATGATACCGTCAGAGATCAACGCCGGCAAAATTCACCTTATCGTCCATCGTTGTTATTTGACTACGACATCAATAAGGTAACCGAACAGTCTGAATATATCAATCTCTATTTTCTTTTACTGTTGAAGCTAATACAATACTGTTTTCGCTATATTTTTAGATTTATGCAGATTTGGTATCACGGATCTGGCATAAAAATGAATAAAATCAAGGACCGCTTGATCCTCAAAGTCAAGTTCTCTTGCAGCAATTGGGTTGTTCAAAAAATAGGTAATACATCATTTACTGGCATGTTTCTGATTGTAAATCCCTTTTCAACTCAGTTATTCACGTGACACTTCAAGATTTTTCAATGACTAAGAGTCTCAAACAGTTTGGCTCGAGATCTGCATCACCCCTGCTCTGTAAGGACATGGTAAATATCAAAGTTGGTGATCTTCAACTGATATTTAAGGATCTACTGTCAGCATGGAAAGACAGCCGCTCAGGTGACGCTGCACTTCTTGAGGAGCGGATGCATATGATGTTATGGGAATGGAAGGCTGAGCTTAATCAGACTTCCCCAGCAACCTCATTGCAAGTTAGTTTCCAATATTATATTGTTTTAGGGACGAAATCATGGCTCGTTTTGATTGAATAGTTTGCCAATTTATCTGATAAATTCATGCATAAATGATGGTTGTTTTATGCTGTTGTAGAATGATAGTGGAGGTTCATTTCCTCGGCCATTTGTCGGCTGTTTCAATTGTATAAAGATGAAGATGATACTTCCATTCCTAAAAAGGTGAGGGTTTGCTTATCTTTGTTTATTTAACCTGTTTGGCTCTTTTGTGTTGTATCATTGAATTATTGTTTGCTAGAGTGACTTAATAGCAAATATTTTGACTAAAAGCAAAAAGAAAACCTCTGCTTTCCCTGATTTTTTTTTATCTTTCACCAATTACATGATCAGACTAGTCAACGGGATATTTGATCCTTGAATTATTTCTCTAATGGAGACTATTTAGTAGGTACAACTTCTAGTTTAGATTTAGTAAATTTTTGCACTAATGATGTTTTCTCTTCACAGCTGGTATTTCCCTAATACCTAAGATTTTAAGTATTTTAGTTGTCAACATGCTGATCTTAGTTTGCTAATTCTGTAAAGAATTTGAATAATATGATGGTTTACTTGAAGCACTGGCTTTTTCTAAGTATTGTCTGCTCTGTTTGCTTTATGAAGTAAAATTCTTTTGTGTATCTGAATTCAAATGTCATAACCCCTTCTACCGTATATGATGTTATAATGTTGACCTTTATAATATGTATATTTATGTTTCCTTGCCTTGTTTGTTTCACATATTTCTGAAACTGCTGCTCTCCCGTTTTCTCTTGTATCCGTTTCTATGTCCTTGCTTCATAGGTTAGAATCATATGCTAATATAGTTTTTAACTATATTAGATATCAGTATGAGATTTAAGTTTTGCTTAGTCGGCTTACAAAAATTATCAACAGCTTCTCTTACCTTATTAGTTAATTGCCAAACTTGCAAGTGTAGAAACATCCCTGTGTGTTATACTTGGCACTCTCAATACTGACATTGATGCTTCTTCCGCTATTCTATCTAATTGTTTGTTTACACGTACAATAGGTCATTTTTCTTGGTTTCTCAGTGAGATTAGGAACGACACCCAGAATCTTAGGCGAATAGTGAAGTTGCAACGGAAAAAAAAACACATCATAACAGGTAATTCTACAGTTATTCATGCTATATTGACATCAGCAATAACAGTCATGCTATATTGACATCAACAATAACAGTCGATGTCAAGGATAATTATCATGAATGACCACGACAAATGATGTTTGTGTCATTTTCCCTTTGTGTTAGGTAGGGGCTCTCAATACATCACCAGGTTACCCATATCACAAAGAAGCAGGTGCTTGAAGTGACAAGTCTTCTCATGTTCATATTCGAGATGTTTGGGTGAATTTGTATAAATTGGTTATATTTGGAGTACCTTGAAGCAGTACCACATGTGAAAGTTTTAAGTAATTGAAATTGAATTATCAAGAGATTATGCTTAATAGTGGTGTGATTTAAAATTGCAGCAGTACCATGCAGCCACGGTTCTTTAAAGAACCGCGGTGTTTTTTTTAAAAAAAATTTAGAATTGGGACCACGGTTATTTAAAATAACCGTGGTCCGACATCTTTTTTTTTTAAAAAAAAATAAATTCGGACCCCGGTTATTTATAAAAAACCGGGGTCCGAAAATAATCCCGGTTTTTTTATAATAACCGGGGTCCGACTTTTACCCCAGTTTTTTTAAAATAACCGGGGGTCCGACTTTTACCCCGGTTATTAAAAAACCGGGGTCCGAAAATATTAACTCGGTGACATTTACCGGGGTGCAAATGCTCGGACCTCGCTCCCGTTAACCACGCTTCCTTAACCGGGTTCCCATGTACAAAATAACCAGGGTCTAGGAGGGGTATTTGTACTAGTGGATGATGAATTGTGTTAGTCTCCCGTTTCGGATTGCTTCATTAGATCTTAATTGTGTAATTTTGCACGGAAGAAAATGTACAATGGTGGGAAAGTGAGTACCAGATCATGCTGCAACTAGTATGTGTAATAACAAAGGTATGTTTAAAATACACTCTTATGAAATTATTCTTTTCTTCCACATTATAATAGTTTTTACATTCACATAATGAAGATGTTTTATTTACTAATATTATATTGTGGTGAGTGCTGCTTCAAAACTCAAAGGTTTAAGAAGATGAATCTTCAAGAAATAATGCATGGTGAGTGCTACTAATTTTGTGTATATACAGTTTGTTTGGCAATGGAGGCATATGATGTTTCTTTAACCCTTAACCACATAATCCTTGTCACTGGAGAGCTTTGCAAGTGTTCTCTTAATTAAATTGGTTGTCAAACATAATGCAGGAAGCTCGGGTAAGAATCTTGAGTTTCAACAACTCACATGGCGATTGAATCAACGGAAAGAATGCGATTCGAGAGCCTTCAATCGATCCCTCTAGAATGTTGGCCTCGATCAAAGATCGAAGTTGCAAAAATACAACAGCCCCAAGAGAGATAAGAATGCTGACATCAAGATCAATGGTTGTGTGCAAGCTGCAAAAATACACCCAAGACAGATAACAATGTTGACCTCAAGATAAATGTTCGGTCAAGATTAATGGTTGTGTACAAGCTACAAAAGAAAATACACCCAAGAGAGATAGGAATGTTGACATGAAGATTAATGGTTGTGCAGCAAAAATGTACCTATAAGAGATAGAATATTATTGATCCGAAGATCAATGGTTGTTTGCAAATATGTATTTGAAACCAATTTTTATAATTAAAAATTTATTAAAATTTTAATTATTAATTTAGAACCCTTCAATTTTTAATTATGTTTAAAAGCTATAAGATATACCACGGCGGTAAATCGCGAAGGTGATAGATTCATCGAATGTGGGTTGCTTGGTTTGGTTGTCGATAGGGGTTTGCGTGGTTTGTGTTTCATGTGTTGTAGTCATGCGTAGGGTTTTTGGTTGATGGATATGATATGTGGTGGAGGAGGGCGGACAAATTTTGAAAACAAATATAGGGTAACCAAAATAAGCATGATAAATGTGACGAGATGGTATTGAATGAATATAGTGCCTTAGGGGAAAAAAAACATTTGAGGGAGAAACGTTCAAATTAATTCAAATAAAAAATGGCAAGTTACTTACATTGCTTGGTATCACCCTATCAAGAATTGCTACTTGTTCACTCGACAGGAGAATCTTTACAAGACATTTTGTAACTTCGTTATATGAACGCGGAATGTAATAAACCGAAAATGATTCAAAAGAGGAGGATATAGATTTTATATCCTCAATTAAAGTACATCCATGGGATTTGATGCTTGAATCAGCATTGTAAGCATGTGCAACGTACTAATTGTCAGTTTCCATCTCTATGCATAAGTATTGTCCTCTCCTTGCTTCCAAGACACCAATTCTCAACGCAGCCACCTCAACCCACCAAACAGGTCACAAACCAGTCATATATATGATGAATAGATAAGGAGAAATCGGATCATCATGTCTGAAATCTCAGAAAGGTTGGACTCTCCCTTTTCTTTCTCCATTTAGGATGAAGCTAAAGGACAATAACATCACACAATCCATGATTTTGTCCACCCATCTTTGATCAAATCCAAAATGTTTTATAAACCTCTTAAGAAAATACCACTCGATCCGGTCGTATGCCTTACTCATGTCGAGTTTCATTGTCATTATGCCAATGTTCACAGTCCTCTTGTTTTCCATGTGGTGAAAGATCTATAAGGCAATCGGTGCATTATCCGTGATTAGCCGGCCTTTTACAAATGCACTATGAGCATCATCAATGATTCTCGGCATCATGTCCCTGAGGCGGTTTGCCATAAGCTTTGGGATTACCTTGTACAACACTGTGCAAAGACTGACGGGTCTAAACTCGGTCATTTTCCGGGTTTTTCTCTACAACTAACCAAAATCTATAGTAAAATATGACATGAAAACCATCATGCTCTGCTGCTTTACTCAGGTGCATTGCCTTTACCACCAACCATACTTCCTAAATAGTAGGTTCTTTAATAATATTAGAATTCATGCTACCATCAACCTTCCTACTTAACACCTCCGCCGTGGTTTTATTTGCACTGAAAGTCCCTAATATAGTAAATAACTTGTAGTAATTGACAACATGGCTTTCAATGTTAGCCTCGCCTTTGAAGATTCTTCCGCTTTCATCCACAAGTATTGTGATCTCATTCTTTTGTTTTCGTTGAGTAGCTTTGTGATGGAAATATTTTTTATTTTTTTTCCAGTCTCTCATCTCATTTGACCTGGAGCGTATATGTCAGTACGACTCATCTTCTCTATGCATGCAGTCATGTTTGGGAATAATGTATGTCCCATGTTGCAAGACGGAGGTACTTTGGAAGGGATGCACGTAAAGTGAACCTTACACACAAGCTATCGAAGTTCCGTACTAAAATCAATTGGCAGTAGGAGGAGTAGCCCTAGTGCTTATATGTTAGGTTAAGGAATTATCATTTTGTCAATGTGGGACAATACTCCACACATCTTAACATTTTGTTTCCCCATGCTGATAGTTCTTCGAGAACCAAGCCAAGCATTTCCTGAGTTTCATATCCTTCCCCAATACCCCAAGCATTTTGCAACTACATTATGCCACTCCTCCTTATCAATCCACCATGTTTCAAACCTCTATTGTCTACTTCTTCTTCAATTTCCCTCCACTCTTCCTTTAACTTCAATCATGATAAGCCAGATATCTTGATAAAATTCCAAGGCCAGCACCGCCTGTTTTTTTTTTTTTTATCTAAATCCGACTTTATAATCACTTTTTGATAACCCGGTTGTCCAGCCTCAAGCTAGGAAGATAAGTTATCAGAGATCGAAAGTGGAAGAAGTGATATTACTTCATAGTAAATTTTCCTGATATGATCCAACAACGGATCATGTACGCGTGTCCATCGTGCAGAATTTTCCTCGTCGTTCTCGATAATATCTCCCACAAGAGCCTTCCAACGTAAGACCTCCGTCAAAGGATCTCCAAGCGTGCACGTCTCAGCAACATTATGGTTGTAGGCGAGCTTAAGGGTGTACATGGGTTGTGGATTCCTTGAAATTTGGGGTCCATCATAGCAATGAGGATGAGGATTTTCAACGGGGATGGGTCGGGCATAGTTAATAATTGAATCTCCGCTTGAGGATAGGGACGGGGATGAAGATAGGGGTATTCACCTCGCTCCCCGATCCGAACCCGAACCTGTCGGGGAACCCCGACGGGGAATCCGACAGGGGACCCCGATGGGAATCTGATGGGGAACCCTGATGGAAAACCCCGAATAAACAAATTTGTATTTATATTAAACTTTCATTGTAGTTTCAATTTTAATCAAAATTTAATTCAGCAATTGTGTTTAAATTTAAAAATGCCGATGATTACCAAAATTCCCAACTAAGTACAATTTTATGCTTTAAGAATTAAGAATATGATACTCATTCATACAATCCTACTTATAGTTCCAACTTAATGATTTTATAGTGTTGTAATTTTTTTTAGTATTTTGGTTGAGAACATCCGTTTGCCTAGCTGGACAAAGTTTATATGTCCATCTTATTAAATTCCTTAAGATTATGCTAGCTAGGCAAAGTTTATATGCTAGTTTAGTGTTGAAATAGTTCAGTCAATAGCCTATACTAGAGATTCTGATTGAGGGCATGGATACCTCAGCTACACATGTTGCTAATATGTTGTCTAATGAGCCAACTGAGTAGATGATATTATGTCCATCTTTCACAATCAAATTATGAAAAATCTAACACTTACGATGTACATTTTGTGATGCAAGTTATCTGAGCCAACTGAGTAGATGACAATACGCCTCAGTTGCACATGGTGCAAATTTTATATGTCAAGCTTATTACATTTGAGCAACTTAATTATGAAAAACTAACCCATTTTACAATGTACATATTGCGGGGGAAATATGGTGACAGAATAGTCGATCGTGAGTCGTGACAAATATGGGGACAGGGAATCCCCCGATGACAATGAATATCCGATGAGGACGGAGAATTTTGCGGGAAAAACCCTTAAAAATTTAAAATCAGAAAAATTAAATGGGGACGGGGATCCCCCGATGGAGACGAGTATTTGACGGGGACGGGGACGAGGACGGGGACATTATATTAAACGGGTATGAGGATGAATAGAGTACTCCCTACCCCATGTCCGACCCATTGACAACCCCTAGGCGAGTTGTAGAAGTCTGGCCAAGTGTGGTGGGGAACGGGTTCTCGGAGCCAAGAGAAGATTTGGTCCAGAACCGCAGTAGAGTAGTTACAGTCTTGGAAGAGATGGTCTTCAATTTCGGGGTGGAGGTTGCAGAGCTTATAAGTATCAATAGGGACAATGTTTCAGGAGAGTAGTTTGGCGAGGGTTGGGAGACGCTTGTGGCAAGCCAACCAAGATATGAACCTACATTTTGGAATATTGGTATTATTCCAGATGGAGCCGTGGAGGAAACGTTGGGCAGGTGGGTTTGGTTTCCAGGTGAGCCGTCGTTGAGAAGGTGCCGTTGGGGTTCTCAGTAGCTGTATGGAAAGTGGTAGCCTTTCCGTAGTCAATGATCTCGTCCCTAATTTTGAGAATAGAATTCCATGTGTGGATGTACTTGTAGCTAGGGGAGTGATTCCATATGGAGGTGCCCTTGAGGACGTTGAGATGAACCTAGTCAGACCAAAGGCTAGGGAATATGTCCGGGTATTCCAATTCGAAAATAAGCTTGGCAATACAAGCTTTATTCCAAGAAAGCAGCTCCTTGAAGCCCAACCCGCCTTCGTCTTTGAGAGAGCAAACCTTCGACCAAGCTATAAGTGCACGAGAGCTAGAATCAGTGCCATACTAGAGAAAGGATCGGAGCAGACCTTGGATGCTGGAGATGACACCATGAGGGATCAGAAGGACAACATTCCAGAAGGTTGATGGCAATGATGGAGGTTATGATCTGAACTCTACCGGCATAAGAGAGGTTCCTTGCGCTCCAAGTATTAATTCTGTTGGTGATTTTGTTTATTAGAGGCTTGTAGTCTGTAGTGTTGAGACGTTTACTGCCAATCGGTATGCCCAGATAAATGAAAGGGAGAGTACCGAGATGCAGGCCGGTAGAGCAAGAGAGGGAGTCCTTTTCCTGGGGAGAAAGACCTCTAGTGAAGAGGGTAGATTTTGTGGAATTTAGGTAAAGGCCTGAGTATCTGCCAAATGACTGTAGTGTGTTTGTAAGAATTTCAATTGAGGTTTTGTCACCCCGGCAGAAGAGCATGAGATCGTCTGCAAAGCACAAGTGGGTGATTCTGGGGGAGCTACACTTGGGATGCATGTTGAAATTAGGGTTTGCAGTGTTGATGTTAAGCATTGAGGATATAACTTCCATAGCTATGACAAAAAGAGGGGGAGATAGGGGGCAACCTTGTCGGAGTCCTTTGGAGCCCTTGAAGAAACTATTCAAAGCACCATTTATGTTGATTGAGTATGTTGGAGAGGTGATGCACTATCTTATGAGGTCGATGAAGCTATCAGGGAAGCCCGTACGACCAAGGCAGTTTAGGATGAGTTGAGCACAGATGGTCTTTTCTTGCATGAGGAGCTGAGGATCAAGAGGGGTTGTTTGAAGGCTTGTCTGGATTGAGTTGAGTGTGGTTTTCAGATTGTCAATCGACATGTGGAGCAACTCCATCTTTTCGCTTGGGAATCTCTTCAGAACAAGCTTGAGGCTTTTGAGCTTTTGCATTAGTTCATGCAAATTGCAACCATTAGAATGGCGGTTTGTGGAATTCCAGGAGGTAGAGACCGAACTTTCGAAGAGTTTGTGAGCAGCCCAGGCATTGTTGAACCGGAATTGGCGTGTGGATGGGGCGGGTTTGTCATTGAGGAAGAGAATACTTGGTGAGTGGTAAGAAATGAGAGGGTTGTCAAAATGAACAGAAGAGTTGGGGAATTTGTTTGGCCATAGACGATTGATGAGGACCCGATCCAATCTACACCAGATACGAGAATCAAGCTACTTATTGTTCCAAGTGAAATTGCATCTAGAGAAAGGGTGGTCCGATAGGGAGTTTGTGGTGAAACAGTCAGCAAGCTCATTAGAGGGCTGGGAGGGAGGAGTAGGCCTTGCTGAAAGTTTTTCAGTGGGGTTTAGGGTGATGTTGAAGTCACCTAAGAGAACCCAAGGGTTGTTTGTGGTGAGCAGTTTGATGGTGGAGAGATAGTCCCAATGGGGCTTACGAGGGTCGGGAAGGTTGTGAGCGTAAATGAAGGTACATTCAAGGTTATTTGTGGGGGTTGAGTTTGAGATGGGTGAAGGTAAGGAGACTTTACAGTGAATGCGTTGTTCATTAGATAGAATTAGGGTGAGATGAAGGGAGGCCTGGTTCCACCAAACCCAAATGCGACAGGTTTGATTAGGGAGGATGTTTGAGGTGTGTTTCCAACTTGGAAGGAGTGATGAAAGTTTGTTCATTTTGCTAGAAGAAACCTTAATTGGTTTCGAGGATAGCGATAACGTCGAGTTTGTGGCGACGTACGAGGTCGCGGATGGCTTTTTGCTTGTTTGGGTGATTGAGCCATCTTATGTTCCAAGCACAAATATTGATATTCATCAATAATCGTCTTGTTTAGGAGTTGCATCCTTGATGTTTTCTTGATTTGAGGGGGGGGGGTAGATGTGGAGGGGTCTTCAGTATGAGTTTCAAGCTGAATTTGTGGGGATGGTGGTGAAGTAGACGTGGATGTAGGATTAGAGGTGAGGGGTAATGGAGGAGGAGTGATGTTGGTTGGTGTGTTTTGAACACCGATGAAAGCATCACTTGGGTTTTGGTTGACGTTTGTTATGAGAGGTTGAGTGAGCCCGGATTCAGGAGTTGGAGAAGTGTGTTCAGAGTGATGGTTTCCTTGTTGTGCTTTCTAGATGAGATGTGTGTCGTCAGGAGTGGGCAGAAAAGGGCCGAGGTTTGAAGGTAGTGGGGTGCGTTGTCGGGGAAGTCTAGGTCGAGGAGGGGGGATCAAGGTGGTTGTGGTTGAACGGTAGCGGTGTCCGAACAGGTGGCATTTAGGACAGTGTTCGGGGAGCCATTCATAGGAGACTTTTTGCAAAATCTTTTCTCCGTCTGGTCCAATGAAGGTTAGTTCACGGAGGAGGGGTTTGGAAGCATGAATTTCAACGAGAACCTTGGCATATCCGAGCCTATCCTGGTTGGCAGAACTAGAATCAGTGAGCAGGGGTATGCCCAGGGCTAAACCAATCTTAGAGAGCATGTTAGGAGACCAGAAACGAACATCCAGGTCGTGGAAGGTGGCCCATACCAGGACGGAGTAAAGGCTTGAGTAGTCGAGTGCCATTTCGTGACTCCATCTCTTTAGGAGGAGAGATATGGATCCATTAATGATCCAACGACTGCCAAGAAGAACTGTGTTTAGATCTTCTTCAGAGGCGAAGTGGAAGACAAATGCCTTTATCATTCCGTAGGATTTTTGGAGTGGATACATGATTCCAGGAGCAGTTAGCAAAGTTTGCCATACGTTGGAAGGCTAAAGGGTTTCCCTGAGGAAAGCCAACTAGAGACATGTGCCATTTGAAAATCGTGTCAGAAACATCATCACTAGAGAAGTGAATGATGCCGTCCTCGATTCCTGGAGTAAAGGGAAGGGGAACATGTTTCCAGGTCTGGCCTTTAATGAGGATGTCTCTGAAGGAGTCTATTGGACTGTCCGAGTTATGTGGGTTGGAATGTGAAGGGTCGTCAGAAGTGTATGTTTTTTGAGGGTTTGGGATGGAAGCTAGAGGATCGGTTTGTGAAGATTGGGCTGAGGAAGAAGCGGCGGCTGGGAGAGTGACGGTGGTTGAAGTAGTAGTGGAGAGTATGGCAGGGGTAGTTTCAGCATCTGGGGATTTTCCTTCTCCTATAATAGTAGCATGCAAAGCTCCTTCTCCTTGAACAGTGGCATGCAGGGCAGAGCCATGCAGGGCAGTGGAGTCAAAGGGCATTTCAGATGTAGTTTTTGGAGAAATAAGGGTAGAGATCTCCTTAGTAGCTTCGATGAGGTTTGAGGGACAAGATGGGCGAGTAGGTGGCTCGGGGGTGGTTTGGAGGGGTGGGAACGAGATCTTCGATGAGATCTCCAAGTCTTGCTTAGCCATGCCTTTGTAAATCCTGTTGTTATTTGAGCGAATAAGATCCTCCGGAATAGCTTCGTAAGGGCTCGGTGGGTTAGAGGGAGCTCCTTGTTTGGAAGGGCTTAGGTGTATGTGAGAGATCTTGATGGACTGTTTTTTTTTGGAGCGCTTCGATCCACCCATCACAAGGTAGCAGGGCGGGCTGGGCGTGACCGGAGGACCACACTGGGGGAGGAGAAAGGCGGGGCCTAACTCCGGGGACAAGAGAGAGCGTTTTCCAGATGAAATGAAACTTTGATTGAATGTGACCAGTTGAGGTGGGATGAGTGAAACTTTGATTGAATGTGAGGTCATTTCTTGCTTTCCAGATGAAATAGATGTAGTTTATGATGGTTGTGACACGAGTATGAGACCGCATGTCATTCTTGTTGCATTTGAGATGGCTGCACCAAGTCCAGAAGTTTTGCCCGTTGAGATGGGGATCCGGTTCACGGAGCCAAGAGAAAATTTGGACGAGAACAGTAGTGGAGTAGTTGCAGTATTGGAAAAGGTGATCTTCGGTTTCGGGGTGCAAATTGCAGAGCTTACATGAGTCAGTTGTTACAATATTCCATGTGAGCAGTTTGGAGAGCGTAGGGAGACGTTTGTGACAAGCCAGCCATGCTATGAACCTGCATTTTGGGACGTTACTATTGCTCCAAATAGAGCTGTGAAGGAATGGTTGGTTTGGGGGGGGGGGTTTCCAGATGAGGTTTAAAGCTGCAGTAGTTGAGAAGGCTCCATTTGGGTTTGTTGTGAGCGTGGAGAAGTTTGGGGCGTTTCTAGATTCGACTATTTCATCCCGGACTTTGAGGATAGCACACCAGAAGTGGCTATACTTATAACTTGGAGCATGATTCCAGATGGAGGAGCCTTTGAGGATGTTGGAGTGAACCCAATCGGACCAGATGCTAGAGAATCTGGCCGGGTTGTCAAGCTCGAAAATTAGCTTTGAGATACATGCTTTTTTCTAGGAGAGAAGCTCTTTAAATCCAAGCCCACCATCCTCTTTAGAAGAGCAAACAGTAGACCAGGCGACAAGGGCGCGAGAGCTAGAGTCAGTACCGGCCCACAGGAAAGAGCGCAGCAACCCAATGATAATAGAGGTGACGCCCTGGGGTATCAAGAGGACTGCGTTCCAGAATTGATTTATGGCCATGAGGATGGATAAAACAATCTGAGCGCTCTACCGGCATAAGAAAGTTTCCTGGCGGTCCAAGAGTGGATTTTCCTTGTGATTTTGTTAATGAGAGGCTTGTAATCAGAGATGTTTAGGCGCTTACTTCTGATTGGAATGCCAAGATAAGTGAAAGGGAGGGATCCAAGCGGGAGACCAGTGAAGTTTGAGAGTGAAGCGCTATCATGAGGAGTTAATCCTCCAGTGAATAGAGCGGACTTTGAGGAGTTTAGGTAGAGGCCAGAGAATTTACCAAACGCTCGTAATGTGTTTATGATGATCTTGGTAGAGGTTTGGTCCCCCCGGCAGAATAGCATGAGGTCATCGGCAAAGCATAAGTGAGTGATTCGGGGAGAACTGCATTTAGGGTGAAGGTTGAAATCCGGGTTTGCTATGTTGATTTGAAGCATCTTAGAGAGAACTTCCATGGCAATGACAAATAGAGGAGGGGAAAGAGGACACCCCTGTCTGAGTCCTCTAGAGCCTCTGAAAAAACCATTAAGTGCACCATTGATGTTGATGGAATATGAGGGTGTCGTGATGCAAGTACGGATGACTTTGATGAAGCTTTCAGGGAATCCCATTCGACCTAGACAATTGAGGATGAAATGGTGGTCGATCATGTCGAAGGCCTTTGCAATGTCGATTTTCATGGTGCATCTAGGGGACATGTGGCGTCTAGAATAGCTTTTGAGAAGCTCATTACAAATGAGGATGTTGTGCTTGATTGATCTACCCTTTACGAAAGCTCCCTGGTATCTACCGATGATAGAAGGGAGAGCAGCATTTAGCCGAGAAGGAAGGATCTTCGTAATCACTTTGTACGAAGTGTTGCAACAAGAGATAGGCCAGAAGTCCGAAGGGAGAGTTGGTCCATCCTTCTTAGCAATCAAAGAGATTGACGTGTGGTTCACTTGATGAGGGAAGGTGCCCTTGAGGAAGAATTCGTTGATTGCATTAGTAAAGGTGAAGCCAGTAGTATGCCATGTTTCTTTGAAGAAGAAAGCATTGAAACCGTCCAGACCCGGCGCTTTGCAATCACCGAAGCCGAAGAGGGTGTTTTTGATTTCCTCCGGATTGACAGTGGAGCAAAGATTTGGGATAAGGTCATGTGGTATTTTTGGAAGGGTGCAGTCAGGAAATAAGTTGAGCGGATTGTGAGGGGTAGGTGGGTTTAGGATTGAAGAGAAGTGGTTGACGAGGATGGTTGAGATTCTAGTGGGATCATGGGTGTAACCGCTGCCAAGATTTTGGGGATCTTTTAGGATCTTAATGGAATTTAAAGCACGTCTGCTGACAATGCTCTTGAAGAAATATTCGTTACATTGGTCACCGTTTTTTATCCAAGCAGCTTTAGAGAGCTGAGCGAGGGTGGATCGCAATGAGCACATACTCGAGTTGAGTTGGGAAGTGACGGTCTTTTCTTGAAGGAGGAGGTGAGGGTCAAAAGGCGCGGCTTGGAGGCCAGTTTGAGTGGTGTTTAGGGCATCCTTCAGGTTGGCAATAGTGGTGTGGAAGGTCTCCATTTTTTCACTTGGGAATCTCTTGAGGATTGGTTTGAGGCGCTTGAGTCTTTGCAGTAGATCGTGCATATAGCCATTGTTGGGAGGGCCGCTCGATTGCATCCAGGCATTGGATACAGAATTGGTGAAATTCTCGTGGCCGGCCCAAGCATTGTTGAACCGGAACTGGCGCTTAGCCTGAATGGGATTGTCGTTGAGGAAGAGAAGCCCAGGAGAGTGGTCCGAGGTAGAGGGATTGTGAAAGCACACAAAGGAGTTTGGAAAAGTGTTAGCCCAGGTGTGGCTTGTGAGAACACGATCTAGTTTACACCAAATACGATTAGCAAGTTGCTTGTTGTTCCAAGTGAAGGCGCAACCAGAGAAAGGGTGGTCCGTCAAGGAGTTTGAGGTAAAGCATTCCGCGAGTTCTTGTGATTGTTGAGAGGAGGGGTTGGGGCATGCCGCTAACTTTTCGGTGGGGTTTAGAGTGGTGTTGAAGTCCCCAAGGAGTACCCATGGGTAGTTTGTGGTGAGAAGGTTTATGGTAGAGATGCAATCCCAGAGGGGTTTTCGGAGATCAGGGGTGTTATGGGCATATACGAAGGTACATGCGAGACTTGATTGGGATGTAGAGTCTGAGATAGGAGAGGGGGGAGAGATTTTGCAGTGAATGAGTTGATCATTTGACAGAATAGTGGTCATGTGGAGACTAACCGGGTTCCACCAGACCCAAATGCGGCATGTTTGGTTAGGGAGGACATTTGATGTGTGATTCCAACTTGGAATAAGGTTTGCTAGTTTATCCATTTTGTTGTCCAGAACCTTGGTTTCGAGCACAACAATGACATCTAGATTGTGGCGACATACTATGTCCCGGATAGAACGTTGCTTGTTGGGGTGATTGAGCCCTCTAATGTTCCAAGCACAAACTTTTAGATTCATCAATGATTCTTGTGGTTTGAGATTGCATCCTTGATGCTTTCATGTTTTGAGGGGGAGTAGATGTTAGAGGGTCGGCAGGGTTTGTTGGGGTAGAAGGTTCAGGTGGTGTGGATTTTGGGGGGGCCGATGGTGGGGGTAGATGAGGTGGTTGATGTAGATGAGTTGGGGAGATAGCGGACATACTTTCAGGATCTTTTGCAAGATCATCAGCATGGTTTTGTGTTGTTTGGATATTGCTTGTGGGGAAGTTGTTTGGAGTAGAAAGATTAGAATTATAGTGTTCTTTATGTTGATCCTTCTTGATCAGGAGGGAGGCATCCGGAGTGGGAAGTAAAGGGCCAAGGTTTGAAGGTGGAGGGGGACGGCGTAGGGGAGGGCTGGTTCGAGGGACAGCCGGTGGGTTTTTTGTGGACCGACATCGGTGTTCGAATAGAAGACATTTGGGGCAGTGCTCAGGGAGCCACTCGTAAGTAACTTTTTGGCTTATTTTTTCTCCATCCTGGCCCATGAAAGTGATTTCACGTAAGAGAGGCTTTGACGCAAGCAGTTCAACAAGGATCTTTGCATATCCGAGTCTATCCTGATTTGCGGAGCTAGAATCAGTGAGGAGTGGCACTCCAAGTGCTGAACCGATCTTTGCGAGCATGGTAGGAGACTAGAACCTATAGTCCAAATCATGGAAGGTTGCCCAAACCGGGACTGAGGAGAGACTCGAGTAGTCAAGAGCCAAGTCGTGAGTCCATCTCTTAAGAAGGAGGGTAGTAGAGCCATTTATGAACCAAGGGCTGCCTTGAAGCACAATGTTAAGATCATGTTCGGAGTTAAAGTGAAAGACAAATACTCCCCTGTCATTTCGAAGGATTTTTGGTGGAGATACGTTGTTCCAGGAATTGCTGCCGAAGTTTGACATACGTTGGTAGGCCAAAGGGCTTCCTAGGGGAAAGCCCACAAGAGATAGGTGCCACTTGGACATGGTGTCAGAGACATCATCATTTGAAAAATGAATGATGCCGTCATCAATTCCTTGGGTGAAGGGAAGGGGGATAAGGTTCCAAGACGTGCCTTTAATGAGAATGTCTCGAAATGAGTCTTTTGGGTTTTCGGAGTTTAGTGGGCTGGAATGTGAAGGGGCGTCAGAAAGGTCGACACTTTTGAGTTTGGTGAGGGTAGTTGATGGGTCTACTGGTGAGGGCATGCCGGAGGAAGAATCAACACTAGCATTGGGTTGAGGATTTTTGGTATTGGTATGGCCGTTAGGGATATCACGAGAAGTAGGTGGGATAGACTGTTGAATAGTAGCATGCAACATAATAGATGGGGGTGCATCTATAGAGCAATTTGTAGGGTTTTGTGTTGTTGCAGGAGTATCAGAAACATTTGCAAGGATACCTTCAAGAGGGAAAGGATTATCCAGAGCCTGAAGAGCGCCCACATGGGACTGTAAAGAGGTCTGCAGAGAGGTCTGGAAGGTCTGGGAGTTTGGTAGAGGGTTTTGTGAAGGAGCAATCGTGCCAGGAGAGGTTGAAGCTGCAGCAAGAGGTGCAACATGAGGGCTAGAGGTATTTGCTTCTTTGGTTGCATTTGTAAGGTTTGTTGGAATAGGGGTTTGGAGGGGAGGGAAAGATATCTTGGAGGAGATCTCCAACTCATGCTTGGCCATATCCTTCGAGATTCTGAAGTTTTTGGAGCGTATAATTTCTTCAGGGATGACTTCGTATGGGCTCGGAGGGTCTGAGGAAGATCTTTGCTTTGATGGGCTCAGGTGGAACTGCGAGAGCTTGACAGATTGTTTCTTGGAGCGTTTTGATCCGCCCATCGTGGGCAGCAGGGAGGGCGGGGCGAGGCCGGACGGCCTCATTGGGGGGAGGAGGAGGCGGGGAGGCCACCCTCCGGCAGGGATAGTGTGTATAGGAAGAGAGTGTTTTGCTGAGATGGAGGATATGACACTACATATATGGTTCGTGAGATCATTCCCGAATTCAGTTCTTGGATGATGCGGTCATTTTGCTTAGGCTTTATTCCTTGTTCAGTCTTTTTTGTAACGTATTTTTCGTTGGCATCTTCCGTTACAACTTTGCTACGAGTATGGCTTTAAATTCATTAGACATAACTTTGCTCAATGGAAAATCTAAGTTGATTGTGAATGAGGTATTCCTCATTGCAGTTAAGCTTTGTATAGCTTGTTTTGTACTTAATGTTCAGTTGCGTTAGTCTCGGTTTTCTGACTGTTTGATTAGATATTACTGCTAAGTAGTATTCCGCCATACATTCATTGATTATGAATAATTTTTTTTCCCAAAAATCTATCTTAAAATATCAGTTATGTTTGAAGTTTTATACTATTGTTTCTCCGTACGCATATCTTCCTCTATGTGTAGTTGTGTTGTTAATCTTCAAGTTATTTAACATGTATTTTTGTTTAGGGTTATGGAGTCACAAGTAGATCACTTCAAAGTCTTGGGAGTTCTATATGGAAAAATGGTGCAAAACTTTATGTCAAAGATATCCGTTCGTCCTATAAATGTAAGTCACAAGAATTGCATCCCGAGAAAGGTCGGGATGTTTATGCTAAAGACAAATTTAAAGAATTGCAGGCATCATATGATAGACAAGATCGCTAGGAGGAAGTTTGACAATTATTTGTGTCAACTCAAACAACAAGACAAGGAGATGGAGAGGTCCCTCATTGAACGTATGACGGAAAATGGAGATGAAGAACAAGACTAGAACAAGATGCAGTAAGAGATTCATGCGATTCATGCAAACTACCGTGAATCAGTCCGACGTAATAAATCAGATGCTACCAAGCACGCAACCTTATTTGTGGTGGTACAAGATTCATTTGGTTTCAAAAACAAAAAACCCTGCAGGACACAAACTTACAGAAAAACCAAGGCAAGAGGGACAATGTTGCAAGCTTGTGCGATGACCCAGCAAGTGTGTGCATTTAACTGTGTGCAATATCGTCCCACATCGACAATATGATAATGCTCGAACCTAACATATAAGAGTTAGGGCTACTCCTCCTATTGTCAATTAGTTTTAGGATAGAACCTCGAATGCTTGTGTGTAAGATTCACTTTACGAGCATCCCCTCCATGTATTAGACCCACCGGATTATAAAAAATAATTTAATAGCATCGTTGAGTAGAAGGATTGTCATTGCGGAAAATAGCAACAATACAAGTGAACCAAATGAAGTAGACGGCGGTAGTAAGCTTGATGTGAACAAGCACTAGAAGCAGCCATCAAAGAGGAGGCACCATTACATAGCGTGAGAGATTCTTGGACGCGAGAAGAGTCACTCGGGTGTTAATCCAATTGAAAACGCTCTGAAAGGCAATTTACTCGTGATGTTGTTGTGTTGTCGTTACTAGAAGGCAATTTACTCGTGTCACACATGAGATCTAGCTCTAGTACCAAATCGTTATGGTCTTCGATTTTAGACTAAATCTCACTATAAAAACGAATTGGTGGATTGATAAAACTAGACTCGTTAGGTGGATGAGCATCTTCTATTAACGAAAACTAGTTAGATTACTTTATAACATTGAAAAACCCTCCCTCACCATGCTCCTTGTTAATTAGGAGTTCATATCATTTTGATCACATCCACTTCCATACCCCCGCGTCATGCTACTTTCAGGTGCCGATCCAACACCTTTGGATCCGCATATATAGATGGCGTGTTGCCCACTTGCCAAGATGTCCTCTGCTCCTGAAAACAAAACATACGCCAAATTTAAACAACGTCCACTATATTTATGAGTCTGTTCGAGATCGAATAAAACACTGACAACCTATGGTGCACTTGGATCTGGAAGACATACTCAAGAGACTTACCAGATGGAACATCGAGCAAAGGAACAACCATAGCCACACTTGGAGTATGCTTCTTAAGGTCCGTAATGAGATTCTCTGCTGGGTATAGGACTAGCTGTTAAGATGTGTGGATATATTGTCCCACATTGACAATATGATAATAAGCGAACCTAATATATAAGCACTAGGGCTACTCCTCCTATTGCCAATTGGTTTTAGGATGAAACCCCGAAGACTTATGTGTAAGGTTCACTTACGTGCATCCCCGCCACGTATTAAGATGTGTTAAGATGTGTGGATATATTGTCCCACATTGACAATATGATAATAACCGAACCTAATATATAAGCACTAGGGTTACTCCTCCTATTGTCAATTGGTGTGCCGGATTATAAAAGATAAAGATAATTTAAAACTAGCTCCATAAACCCCATCTCCCTCCCCAACAGTTCTTCCGTAACCAAACTCTCTCACACACACACACCCCGCCCTACCAAATTCATATATACTTGGCAAGGAATCAACATTAGTTTTATCTCTTGGATTACTTGCCATCAAAGAATTTCCACCTTTACCAAACTCCTCTTCTAGAACTTAGTCTCTGACGCTTCGTGCAAAATGTGTGGGAACCATCCGGAGAACGAGTCCCACCTATGGAACTCTTGTAGTTACACTAGCCTAGTGCTCAACATCATCTCTCGCTAGACGAAGCTCCACACCCCCTACCCGTACTCCAACAAATTTGGTCTTGGTTCGAGAATGAAAAACCTTGTAAGCATGAACTCATCTCCAACATCCGTACCTCCTCGATCATTACATACATTTACTTCACTTGGAAAGCAAGAAACGACCTCATCTACTACAACACTTTCACCTCTACCACAACTTGTGCCCCTCACACAATCCAAGCTATCAAGAACTTCACCGCCTAACTGAAAAGACCGATCCCCCGACTTTATTATGTGGCCTAATTTGCTTGTGATTCACCTCTTGTAGTTGATAGTCGTAGTCACTAATTTCTCTAGTCTTTTCCTCTCTTCATCTTTGGTCAAAGTGACCCCTAATCCTCTTCTCGATATACGTAATCTTTTCAAAACAAAAAAAAAGGTACAACCATAAGGCAGTTGTTTATAAATATGAGGAACAACTAAATTCCTGTCCTATCAACTTTCTTTTGATGGTGCAAAACAACTCACTAATGCCTGTTAATGCAAATGCTAACAAGAGGATAAAAAATTAGCAACTATATCCCATATATGCTGAATGCAAATGCTAACAAGGAAAAAGTGATATGTGCAGTAATTCAGGACAAGCACAGTCAAACATTAAACATTCAGATTATCAACATACTATATAGCACATAACATAATCTCTCAGTTTGTTGATCTACAAATGGCACAAGTGTGATGCTACATCAAAAATCAAAAGAGAACAACTCAACAACAAGCAGTATTCCAGTGTTCTATAACAGTGAGTTTGAGCTTGATGTGAAGCCATATATGGTCTCAACATAAAAGAACTCCATGTTTGAGAGAAATAGCTGAGAAGAATTTGATATCAATACGTAGATTAGAGCTATTCAATATGACTGGAGTAATGAGCAACACACATTCCCTTTTTACCATTAAAAGACGTACCGAGTAATATCGGCTAAATCTAGAACAAGCTCATAAATATCGTTCATTCTCTTTCTTTCTCTATTTATCTTTTACGGAAATAATTCATTTTAAGATTCTTAAATTATACCGATTTTGTCAATAATATCTATAAATTACTTAAAACCATTCGACTCGAGTACATTCCGCTTTGCGCACGTCTTCAATTACTGTATCTTACTGATGTGTATCGAGGAGATGCTGCAACTGCTGTCAATAGGGTTCGACTCTCCATCCCGCTTTGCCCACGTCTTCAATTACATCTTCCCTTATGTTTGAGAAAAATAAATTTTTATTAAATAAATACTAATAACTCTTCTTTACCTATTTTACCCTTTAACCTAGTGTATATATATACACTCTACGAGTCTACGCACCTCAGGCACAACAATCTTCTTCGCAGCTATTCCTCCTGGTTCGGTCTGAGGACCAAAATTGTCCAAAATCTTCACAATTCTCTTGCTTTTCGACTCAACTAAGAAAAAGACAAGGTGCAGGAGTTTTCGTACACGATCGACGCGGACGATCGAAGGTGATACCATCGGAGATCGAAACGCCGGCAAAATTCACCTTATTGTCCATCGTTGTTATTTGACTACCACAGCAATAAGGTAACCGAACAGTCTGAATATATCAATCTCTAATTTCTTTTACTGTTGAAGCTAATACTGTTTTCGCTATATTTTTAGATTTTTGCAGATTTGGTATCACGGATCTGGCATAAAAATGAATAAAATCAAGGACCGCTTGATCCTCAAAGTCAAGTTCTCTTGCAGCAATTGGGTTGTTCAAAAAATAGGTAATACATCATTTACTGGCATGTTTCTGCAAATTAAATTTGAGATCCTATCATCTAGATGACTAGATATCTTATCTTGTTGCTGCAGTTATGAGCTGGGGCTTTAGATTTGAAAATAAATATTGAACACTAATGTTTTGTGGTTGGAGTTAAGCCTTTCTTGCTGCTAGTATGAGCTGTGGAAATGCGAGAAAATGTGTCTTACATCGACAATATGATACCGTGTGAACCTATCACATGGAACCCCGAAAGGTTTGGGTGTAGGTTCACCGGTTGTGATTAGCGAAAATATGCTATCCGCCCTGAACTTCTGTTCATTTATTTCTTCATCTTTGAACTTCCTGGTTGGAACTAATACCTTTCTTTAATTTGGATTTGTTTTGCTTCATTTTCATTTGTTATTTGGATTTGTTTTGCTTCATTTTCATATGTAGTTTGGTGTTGGTGATTGTGTTAGTTGAATCAGTTTGAAATTTGGAGTTTCAAGTTTTGTATTTAGTCTCGATTCTTCTCGACGTTGGGATGGGTGGATGTGACTGTTTATAGATTTGATTTTGAATTAACTTATCAAAATTGAAGTGTAAAGTATCATCTGTTGATCTTGGTGCAGGGAATGAGTTGTGGAGGATGTGCTGCCAGTGTGAAGAGAATACTTGAAAGTCAAGTCAGTTCCGATTCACATATTATGTATCATGAAAAAACTGAAGTAACATTGCTTATCAAAGGGGCCGACTTGACTCTCTTAATAAGCTTGATCTATAATCAAAACATGGTTTCTTGATAATTTAATTAGATATGTATATGTTATATTTACTTTGATTTAGAACAACATGATCTATTTATGTGTTCTTTAATCAACTTCTTTATTTGGCATATGGACACAGCCACAAGTATCATCAACTAGTTTCAACCTCACAACAGAGGCTGCAATTGTGTGGCTTGTTTCTGAAGCCAAGTCTGTCCCAAGTTGGAGAAAGCATTTAGGGGAGCTTCTTGCAAATCATTTGTCAAATAGTGGGTTTACATCAAATCTTCGAGGTAAACTAATTTATTCTAGGTTATATTACCATTCTTTGTATATTGGAGCTTATACACTAATCAGATTTTTTATTTATATGATTTACTGTCTTCCTGTTACTTGAATTTTACAACCTGCAAACATTCATCTAGGATTTTATGCTTTCCAATAAAAAAATTGTATAGAATTTTCTAACTTCTCTCTCTTTTGGTCCAATAAAAAAATTGTATAGATTTTTTATTTATATGATTTACTGTTGTTACTTGTTATCATGGATGTTAAGAGACCTTCCTCTTGCAAGATATATCTAGTGTTGTTAAAGAAGTGTAGTTGATTACCTTCCCTGAAAAATACACTAATTGGTTCAATAATTTAATCTTTAGTGTTGTGTATGGCAAGATGTTTCAGGAGATTCATTTCTACCGTCGTTGTTGAGAAATAGGGTATATGAAGCCTCCCTCTTTTGTCACGAAATATTTCGCTATAAAAATGCAATTGCGTCACAGTTTAGCATCTTATGAACAAGGACTATGTAGCATAATCGGATTGTGTCAGATAATGTCGTTAAATATAGTTGCTTTTGATATAGGTTGCATTTGATATGTTATTGTATGTTTTTTTTCTACATCAAAGTTGCAGCTTTCTTATGAAATTCTCAATCTTACCTATCATGGGTCCATATTAAGGTTCTTGGTTGATATGGATCATGCAGATTTGTCACAAAACTTGATTTTTAATAGCTACTATATTAATGCTATTCGACAAGCTTTTTTTGTTCTAACACCGCTTGATTGTCGGAGTCTGACTGTAAATCCCTTTTCAACTCAGTTATTCACGTGACACTTCAAGATTTTTCAATGACTAAGAGTCTCAAACAGTTTGGCTCGAGATCTGCATCACCCCTGCTCTGTAAGGACATGGTAAATATCAAAGTTAAGGATTTACTGTCAGCATGGAAAGACAGCCGCTCAGGTGACGCTGCACTTCTTGAGGAGCGGATGCATATGATGTTACGGGAATGGAAGGGTGAGCTTAATCAGACTTCCCCAGCAACCTCATTGCAAGTTAGTTTCCAATATTATATTGTTTTAGGGACGAAATCATGGCTCGTTTTGATTGAATAGTTTGCCAATTTATCTGATAAACTCATGCATAAATGATGGTTGTTTTATGCTGTTGCAAAATGATAGTGGAGGTTCATTTCCTCGGCCATTTGTCGGCTGTTTCAATTGTATAAAGATGAAGATGATACTTGCATTCCTAAAAAGGTGAGGGTTTGCTTATCTTTGTTTATTTTAAACCTGTTTGGCTCTTTTGTGTTGTATCAATGAATTATTGTTTACTAGAGTGACTTAATAGCAAATATTTTGACTAAAAGCAAAAAAAAAACCCTCTACTTTCCCTGATTTTTTTATCTTTCACCAATTACATGATCAGACTAGTCAACGGGATATTTGATCCTTGAATTATTTCTCTAATGGAGACTATTTAGTAGGTACAACTTCTAGTTTAGATTTAGTAAATTTTTGCACTAATGATGTTTTCTCTTCACAACTGGGATTTCCCTAATACCTAAGATTTTAAGTATTTTAGTTGTCAACATGCTGATCTTAGTTTGCTAATTAAGTAAAGAATTTGAATAATATGATGGTTTACTTGAAGCACTGGCTTGTTCTAAGTATTGTCTGCTCTGTTTGCTTTATGAAGTAAAATTCTTTTGTGTATCTGAATTCAAATGTCATAACCCCTTCCACCGTATATGATGTTATAATGTTGACCTTTATAATATGGTATCATTATATTTATGTTTCCTTGCCTTGTTTGTTTCACATATTTCTGAAACTGTCGCTCCCCCGTTTTCTCTTGTATCCGTTTCTATGTCCGTGCTTCATAGGTTAGAATCATATGCTAATATAGTTTTTAACTATATTAGATATCAGTATGAGATTTAAGTTTTGCTTAGTCGGCTTACAAAAATGATCAACAGCTTCTCTTACATTATTAGTTTATTGCCAAACTTGCAAGTGCAGAAACATCCCAGTGTGTTATACTTGGCACTCTCAATACTGACATTGATGCTTCTTCCGCTATTCTATCTAATTGTTTGTTTACACGTACAATAGGTCATTTTTCTTGGTTTCTCAGTGAGATTAGGAACGACACCCAGAATCTTAGGCGAATAGTGAAGTTGCAACGGAAAGAAAAACCATCATAACAGGTAATTCTACAGTTATTCATGCTATATTGACATCAGCAATAACAGTCATGCTATATTGACATTAACAATAACAGTCGATGTCAAGGATAAGTATCAGGAACAACCACGACAAATGATGTTTGTGTCATTTTCCCTTTGTGTTAGGTAGAGGCTCTTAGTACATCACCAGGTTACCCATATCACAAAGAAGCAGGTGCTTGAAGTGACAAGTCTTCTCCTGTTCATATTCGAGATGTTTGGGTGAATTTGTATAAATTGGTTATATTTGGAGTACCTTGAAGTAGTACCACATGTGAAAGTTTTAAGTAATTGAAATTGAATTATCAAGAGATTATGCTTAATAGTGTTGTGATTTAAAATTGCAGCAGTATCATGCAGCCACGGTTCTTTAAAGAACCGTGGTGTTTTTTTTTAAAAAAAATTTAGAATTGGGACCACGGTTATTTAAAATAACCGTGGTCCGACATCTTTTTTTTTTAAAAAAAAATAAAAGTCGGACCCCGGTTATTTATAAAAAACTGGGGTCCGAAAATGACCCCGGTTTTTTTATAATAACCAGGGTCCGACTTTTACCCCGGTTTTTTTAAAATAACCGGGGTCCGACTTTTACCCCGGTTATTAAAAAACCGGGGTCCAAAAATATTAACTCGGTGACATTTACCGGGGTGCGAATGCTCGGACCTCGCTCCCGTTAACCACGCTTCCTTAACCGGGTTCCCATGTACAAAATAACCGGGGTCTAGAGGGGTATTTGTACTAGTGGATAATGAATTTTGTTAGTCTCCCTTTTCGGATTGCTTCATTAGATCTTACTTGTGTAATTTTGCACGGCAGAAAATGTACAATGGTGGGAAAGTGAGTACCAGATCATGCTGCAACTAGTATATGTAATAGCAAAGGTATGTTTAAAATACACTCTTATGAAATTATTCTTTTCTTCCACATTATAATAGTTTTTACATTCACATCATGAAGATGTTTTATTTACTAATATTATATTGCGGTGAGTGCTGCTTCAGAACTCAAAGGTTTAAGAAGTTGAATCTTCGAGAGATAATGCATGGTGAATGCTACTACTTTTGTGTATATACAGTTTGTTTGGCAATGGAGGCATATGATGTTTCTTTAACCCTTAACCACATAATCCTTGTCACTGAAGAGATTTGTAAGTGTTCTCTTAATTAAATTGGTTGTCAAACATAATGCAGGAAGCTTGGCTAAGAATCTTGAGTTTCAACAACTCACATGGCGATTGAATCAACGGAAAGAATGCGATTCGAGAGCCTTCAATCGATCCCTCTAGAATGTTGGCCTCGATCAAAGATCGAAGTTGCAAAAATACAACAGCCCCAAGAGAGATAAGAATGCTGATATCAAAATCAATGGTTGTGTGCAAGCTGCAAAAATACACCCAAGATAGATAACAATGTTGACCTCAAGATAAATGTTCGGTCAAGATCAATGGTTGTGTACAAGCTACAAAAGAAAATACACCCAAGAGAGATAGGAATGTTGGCCTGAAGATCAATGGTTGTGCAGCAAAAATGTACCTATAAGAGATAGAATATCATTGATCCGAAGATCAATGGTTGTTTGCAAATATGTATTTAAAACCAATTTTAATAATTAAAAATTTATTAAAATTTTAATTATAAATTTAGAACCCTTCAATTTTTAATTATGTTTAAAATCCATAAGATATACCACGGCGGTAAATCGCGAAGGTGATAGATTCATCGAATGTGGGTTGCTTGGTTTAGTTGTCGATAGGGGTTTGCGTGGTTTGTGTTTCATGTGTTGTAGGCATGCGTAGGGTTTTTGTTTGATGGATATGATATGTGGTGGAGGAGGGCGGACAAATTTTGAAAATAAATATAGGGTAACCAAAATAAGCATAATACATGTGACGAGATGGTATTGAATGAATATAGTGCCTTAGGGGAAAAAAAACATTTGAGGGAGAAACGTTCAAATTAATTCAAATCAAAAATGGCAAGTTACATTACATTGCTTGGTATCACCCTATCAAGAATTGCTACTAGTCCACTCGACAGGAGAACCTTTGCAAGACATTTTGTAACTTCGTTATATGAACGCGGAATATAATAAACCGAAAATGATTCAAAAGAGGAGGATATAGATTTTATATCCTCAATTAAAGTACATCCATGGGATTTGATGCTTGAATCAGCATTGTAAGCATGTGCAATGTACTAACTGTCAGTTTCCATCTCTATGCATGAGTATTGTCTTCTCCTAGCTTCCAAGACACCAATTCTCAACGCAGCCACCACAACCCACCAAACAGGTCACAAACCGGCCAGTCATATATATATATATGATGAATAGATAAGAAGAAATCAGATCATCTTGTCTGAAATCTCAGAAAGGTTGGACTCTCCCTTTTCTTTCTCCATTTAGGACGAAGCTAAAGGTCAATAACATCACACAATCCATGATTTTGTCCACCTATCTTTGATCAAATCCAAAGTGTTTTATAAACCTCTTAAGAAAATACCACTCGATCCGGTCGTATGCTTTACTCATGTCGAGTTTCATTGTCATTATGCCAATGTTCACAGTCCTCTTGTTTTCCATGTGGTGAAAGATCTATAAGGCAATCGGTGCATTATCAGTGATTAGCCGGCCTTTTACAAATGCACTATGAGCATCATCAATGATTCTCGGCATCATGTCCCTGAGGCGGTTTGCCATAAGCTTTGGGATTACCTTGTACAACACTGTGCAAAGACTGACGGGCCTAAACTCGGTCATTTTCCGGATTTTTCTCTACAACTAACCAAAATCTCTAGTAAAATATGATATGAAAACCATCATGTTCTGGTGCTTTACTCGGGTGCATTGCCTTTACCACCAACCATACTTCCTAAATAGTAGGTTCTTTAATAATATTAGAATTCATGCTACCATCAACCTTCTTACTTAACACCTCCGCCGTGGTTTTATTTGCACTCAAAGTCACTACTATAGTAAATAACTTGTAGTAATTGACAACATGGCTTTCAATGTTAGCCTCGCCTGTGAAGATTCTTCCGCTTTCATCCACAAGTAACGTGATCTCATTCTTTTGTTTTCGTTGAGTAACTTTGTAATGGAAATATTTTTTTATTTTTTTTCCAGTCTCTTACTTAACACCTCCGCCGTGGTTTTATTTGCACTCAAAGTCACTACTATAGTAAATAACTTGTAGTAATTGACAACATGGCTTTCAATGTTAGCCTCGCCTGTGAAGATTCTTCCGCTTTCATCCACAAGTATCGTGATCTCATTCTTTTGTTTTCGTTGAGTAGCTTTGTGATGGAAATATTTTTTATTTTTTTCCAATCTCTTACTTAACACCTCCGCCGTGGTTTTATTTGCATTGAAAGTCACTACTATAGTAAATAACTTGTAGTAATTGACAACATGGCTTTCAATGTTAGCATCGCCTGTGAAGATTCTTCCGCTTTCATCCACAAGTATCGTGATCTCATTCTTTTGATTTCGTTGAGTAGCTTTGTGATGGAAATATTTTTTTTTCCAGTCTCTCATCTCATTTGACCTGGAGCGTATATGCCAGTACGACTCCTCTTCTCTATGCATGCAGTCAAGTTTGGGAATAATGTATGTCCCATGTTGCAAGACGGCGGTACTTTGGAAGGGATGCACGTAAAGTGAACCTTACACACAAGCTATCGGGGTTCCGTACTAAAATCAATTGGCAGTAGGAGGAGTAGCCCTAGTGCTTATATGTTAGGTTAAGGAATTATCATATTGTCAATGTGGGACAATACTCCACGCATCTTAACATTTTGTTTACCCATGCTGATAGTTCTTCGAGAACCAAGCCAAGCCTTTCCTGAGTTTCATATCCTTCCCCAATACCTCAAGCATTTTGCAACTACGTCCATTATGCCACTCCTCCTTATCAATCCACCATGTTTCAAACCTCTATTGTCTACTTCTTCTTCAATTTCCCTCCACTCTTCCTTTAACTTCAATCATGATAAGCCAGATATCTTGATAAAATTCTAAGGCCAGCACCACCTGTTTTTTTTTTTTTATCTAAATCCAACTTTATAATCACTTTTTGATAACCCGGTTGTCGAGCCTCAAGCTAGGAAGATAAGTTATCAGAGATCGAAAGTGGAAGAAGTGATATTACTTCACAGTAAATTTCCCTGATATGATCCAACAACGGATCATGTACGCGTGTCCATCGTGCAGAATTTTCCTCGTCGTTCTCGATAACATCTCCCACAAGAGCCTTCCAACGTAAAACCTCCGTCAAAGGATCTCCAAGCTTGCACGTCTCAGCAACATTATGGTTGTAGGCGAGCTTAAGGGTGTACATAGGTTGGGGATTCCCTGAAACTTGGGGTCCATCATGGAAATGAGGATGAGGATTTTCAACGGGGATGGGACTGGCATAGTTAATAAATGAATCTCCGCTTGAGGATAGGGACGGGGATGAAGATAGGGGTATTCACCTCGCTCCCCGATCCGAACCCGAACCTGTCGGGGAACCCCGTTGGGGAATCTGACAGGGGACCCCGACGGGAATCTGATGGGGAACCCTGATGGAAAACCCCGAATAAACAAATTTGTATTTATATTAAACTTTCATTGTAGTTTCAATTTTAAGCAAAATTTAATTCACCAATTGTGTTTAAATTTAAAATTGCTGATGATTACTAAAATTCCCAACTAAGTACACTTTTATGCTTTAAGAATTAAGAATATGATACTCATTCATACAATCCTACTTATAGTTCCAACTTCATGATTTTATAGTGTTGTAATATTTTTTAGTATTTTGGTTGAGAACATCCGTTTGCCTAGCTGGACAAAGTTTATATGTCCATCTTATTAAATTCCTTAAGATTATGCTAGCTAGGCAAAGTTTATATGCTAGTTTAGTGTTGAAATAGTTCAGTCAATAGCCTATACTAGAGATTCTGATTGAGGGCATGGATACCTCAGCTACACATGTTGTTAATATGTTGTCTAATGAGCCAACTGAGTAGATGATAGTATGTCCATCTTTCACAATCAAATTATGAAAAATCTAACACTTACGATGTACATTTTGTGATGCAAGTTATCTGAGCCAACTAAGTAGATGACAATATGCCTCAGTTGCACATGGTGCAAATTTTATATGTCAAGCTTATTACATTTGAGCAACTTAATTATGAAAAACTAACCCATTTTACAATGTACATATTGCGGGGGAAATATGGTGACGGAATAGTCGATCCTGAGTCATGACGAATATGGGGACAGGGAATTCCCCGATGACAATGAATATCCGATGGGGACGGAGAATTTTGCGGGAAAAACCCTTAAAAATTTAAAATCAGAAAAATTAAATGGGGACGGGGATCCCCCGATGGAGACGAGTATTTGACGGGGACGGGGACGGGGACGAGGACGGGGGGCATTATATTAAACGGGTATGAGGATGAATAGGGTACTCCCTACCCCATGTCCGATCCATTGACAACCCCTAGGCGAGCTGTAGAAAGCTATCACGAATTACACCATTATTTGGTTCATCTTCTTCAAACAAAGTTCACACATATCTCATATAACCATATAATTATACATGTAAATTTGAAATCTAAATCATTTACTATATTTTTTAATAAATAAAAATAAATACTAGTTTACGTATTTACCCTTTAACCTACCTAAATAGACCCTGCGTTCCCTTTTAACCTACCTATATATATAGACTACAAACCTCACACACTACAAATCTATTCTTCTCTTACATCTTCCTCGCAGCTATTTTCCTCCTCATCCCAATTTTACTTCAACAATCATCTCTTTCACTCTTCTCTTCTTGTTTTGATTCAACTAAGAAGAAGATTTTCTACTCGATCGACGTGGACGGGTCAAAGATGAGATCATCGGAGCTCAACACTGGCCAAATACACCCATTTGTCCATTGTTATTATATGACCACCAACGTAACAAGGTAACTGAATATATAAATTTGTTTATCTCTTTAGTTGTTTTTTATCTAATGTCCTCAAATTCTACTGAAGCTCATACACTATTGTTCATGCTATCTTTTTAGGTTTTTGCAGATCTGGTATCATAGATCTGGTATAATAATGCATCTGACCGTCTACCGGACTGGGCTGGTCGTAGGGAACCTCCTAGACTCTCGCAAGAGCTAGGCAGATGATGTCACGACCCGTTATCATACACTTGGGTCAATTACGTAAATAATAAAGTCGGCCTAATCCGGTTTCGTTGTTTATCATAACTAACAAACACCACTCATACACATTACACTCATACAAGAAGCCAGCTAAGTAAGTCCGTGGACTTACCAGAATCAAATCTCGCCTCTCTTAACACCACTCAACCAGTAACTGTAGAAACTCAATTGCCTGTCAAAGGAGGCACGTGGGTCAATACATTTCCCTAGGTACTTAGAAGTATGAAACTCCTAAGTTGTAAGATCCTATTTGGACATAATTTATTATAGTACTTATTCAAGGTAACATGACTATTTTACCCTTGATCCCGAGACTTCCAAAACTCGTAATACGTACTTAAATTCTTACTTGAGGCTAATTAACCATATTCTACTCCCTAGCATGATTTTAGGTAAAACTAGATAAACTACCCACTTTTCTATTTCCCGAAAAGTCACTAAGGTCCAACTACAACTTCAAATGTGAAATTAAAATAAACTTATAAAAGTTCTAAAATAAATCTCTAAATTATCTAGGATATCTAATCTACTCATAGGAGTAAGAATTTCCTAAAACTGTTCAATTATCACTTCTACAAAAATCCTTGAAGTTGGCTACAACACTAAAAACGTTCCTATACTTAGTCAAAATTCATTGCTGGAAAAACAGCTCAATTACTTCACTTTGAGACCCTATAACTTTCAATCCGACCGTTCATTTCTTCTCAAATTTTAACACAGTAAACTACGTGTATCCCTTTATGATCTATCAAAAATTCAACGGTGGATCTTCAATATAACGCCTAAACATTGGTCTACAATATTGACAGTTTTCAACTTCTCAAAACTAAAGAAAACTCCATTATTTACAGCTGATTTGTTTCTACTATTTTTGTCACCCTCTTCTAACCCAAACTAATTATTGATCTCAATGTCCTAAGTTCATCAGCAGTACATAGTACACTTTTAACTTATTAACTTACAAAAGATACGCATTTAAGAGATCTAGTTACCCCTTGCTAAGACCTTGATTGCAACTTAGGAAAGATTCTGGTGATGGGGAAGGCTTTCGATCTGTAAAACAGCAAGGATGGAATATAAAATTTTGCCCATTGTGTGACTGAATAGAAAGAGGACAACTAGGGAGTGAGAGACCAACAAACGTATACAGAAACGTATGCAACAGCTCCTGGAGTCGAAGTGCACAGAAGAGGCTGCTGTTGTGCAATGTTGGTGCTTCAATGGGGCTGCTCTTGTGCAATGTTGGTGCTTCAATGGGGCTGCTGCTGTGCAATGTTGGTGCTTCAATGGGGCTGCTGAGATCTGCGTCGATACAGAAGAAGGGGAGGAGAGGTTTACGTGCATCTGGAAGCAAGGATGTTGCAACTCCTTCTCTTCTGGCGTGAATGTAAGGCTGTTTCAGCTGTGGATTTGCCTAATTTATTTACTGTTGTTACGTGATATAGGGAAGGGAAAGGGATGGCTGTTATAACATGGAAGATAGGGCAGCATCTCATGGAGTTCTAGGATGGAATTAACACTCTTCTGGGCTGCCGCAAGCCTCATTAAGCAGCTGAGTGTGTGGGCTGCTGAAGGTGTGATTGCTGGGCCTCCTGGGCTGCTTGATCCGCCAGCAAAGGTTAAGGTAAGGGCTGGGAACAATCAATCCAATTAAGAAACAATGGGCTGAAATATGGCAAGAAATAAGTGGGCTGAAATGTTTGTCAAAAGTCTGTCAAAACTCGTCATGGCCTTGTCAAGCCCATGAATGAGTTTGTCACAGATTTGTCGGGCTTTGTCATGGCCTCGTCTCACCTTAGTCATGATCTCGTCACAGCTTGTCATGATCTCGTCTAAAGTTATCGATAAGAATGAATTATAATAACTAGGGTTTGATATAAATCTATCATTTTATGTGAATTAAATTCTACATAAAATAATACATAATTATAAGAATTAGAGCTTGATATAATTTTATCATTTTATGTGAATTAAATTCTACATAAAATAATAAAATTTGTGAAGGAAGAAATACTAGATAGAATGGAAACCGTCAACGACTCGAAGTCCGAATTAATCCGGAATTAAACGGAATAAAAATTCCGGATATAACAACGTTTATTGCAGCAACAAGATTGTTTAAAGAATAGGGTAATGAATGATTTACTGCCTTGTTTATGCTAAGTAGTATGAGATGTTCAAAAAAGAAAACGCTTCAATATAAATGCCTTCACTATCCATGTAATTGAAGTTCCTTAATGATCTTCTTGTTAATTTGTGCATCAGGTGCAAATGTTGTTTCAAAACAAAACAAAACAAAACAAGTGAATATGATGACGGGAAAAAGTGAAATTTCCATCCAATTATTTATTGCATATTTCGTGGATGAAGATATTCCTACTTGTTAATGTTATATATTGGTGTTTAACATATACAGGTCCAATGGCATTGGCATCAGAACTCAGCTTAATCTCTTAGAATAATGCATGGTGAGTGTTGCTTCTTGTTTTGCGTATTTACATTGTACTCTATAGCTAACATTTTGTTTGGCATTTGAGGTATGTTGTTTCTTCTTTTACGTCTATTTGTTCTCTCTTTCACTTTTTTTTTTGAAACAAATTTGTATTATCAGAAAGAATGTACAGAGGGTTCAACTAGAAAGGAAAGCAAAGTAACATAAGAGGAGAGCAGTTAAGGGAGTTGAATGCCTAAGATCTTGGCCCAGGATGTGGATTCTGGAGATCTATTTCTCCATGTGCTTGCGACGAAATTCTTGGTGGTAGAGATAGTTGTGTGAGATGTTGAGGTAGGGTGATTGAACTTGTGGTTGAATATGAGATTATTACTGGCTTTCTAGACAAAGTAGATGTAGCTAGTGACGGTAGAGATACGAAGGTGAGATCTCAGGTCATTCTTTTGGCATTTGAGAGAGCTGAACCCAATCTAGAAGTCTGGCCAAGTGTGGTGGGGAACGGGTTCTCGGAGCCAAGAGAAGATCTGGTCCAGAACCGCAGTAGAGTAGTTACAGTCTTGGAAGAGATGGTCTTCAATTTCGGGGTGGAGGTTGCAGAGCTTGTAAGTATCAATAGGGACAATGTTTCAGGAGAGTAGTTTGGAGGGTTGGGAGACGCTTGTGGCAAGCCAACCAAGATATGAACCTACATTTTGGAATATTGGTATTATTCCATATGGAGCCGTGGAGGAAAGGTTGGGCAGGTGGGTTTGGTTTCCAGGTGAGATTGAAGGCAGCCGTCGTTGAGATGGTGCCGTTGGGGTTCTCAGTAGCTGTATGGAAAGTGGTAGCCTTTCCGTAGTCAATGATCTCGTCCCTAATTTTGAGAATAGAATTCCATGTGTGGATGTACTTGTAGCTTGGGGAGTGATTCCATATGGAGGTGCCGTTGAGGACGTTGAGATGAAACTAGTCAGACCAAAGGCTAGGGAATATGTCCGGGTATTCCAATTCGAAAATAAGCTTGGCAATACAAGCTTTTTTCCAGGAAAGCAGCTCCTTGAAGCCCAACCCGCCTTCGTCTTTGAGAGAGCAAACCTTCGACCAAGCTATAAGTGCACGAGAGCTAGAATCAGTGCCATACTAGAGAAAGGATCAGAGCAGACCTTGGATGTTGGAGAAGACACCATGAGGGCTCAGAAGGACAACATTCCAAAAGGTTGATGGCCATGAGGATGGAGGATATGATCTGAACTCTACCGGCATAAGAGAGGTTCCTTGCGCTCCAAGTATTAATTCTGCTGGTGATTTTGTTTATTAGAGGCTTGTATTCTGTAGTGTTGAGACGTTTACTACCAATCGGTATGCCCAGGTAAGTGAAAGGGAGAGTACCGAGATGCATGCTAGTAGAGCAAGAGAGGGAGTCATTTTCCTGGGGAGAAAGACCTCCAGAGAAGAGGGTAGATTTTGTGGAATTTAGGTAAAGGCCTGAGTATCTGCCAAATGACTGTAGTGTGTTTGTAAGAATTTCAATTGAGGTTTTGTCACCCCGGAAGAAGAGCATGAGCTCGTCTGCAAAGCACAAGTGGGTGATTCTGGGGGAGCTACACTTGGGATGCATGTTGAAATTAGGGTTTGAAGTGTTGATGTTAAGCATTGAGGATAGAACTTCCATAGCTATGACAAAAAGAGGGGGAGATAGGGGGAACCTTGTCGGAGTCCTCTGGAGCCCCTGAAGAAACTATTCAAAGCACCGTTTATGTTGATTGAGTATGTTGGGGAGGTGATGCACTATCTTATGAGGTCGATGAAGCTATCAGGGAAGCCCGTAAGACCAAGGCAGTTTAGGATGAGTTGAGCAGAGATGGTCTTTTCTTGCACGAGGAGCTGAGGATCAAGAGGGGTTGTTTGAAGGCTTGTCTGGATTGAGTTGAGTGTGATTTTCAGATTGTCAATCGACATGTGGAGCAACTCCATCTTTTTGCTTGAGAATCTCTTCTGAACAGGCTTGAGGCTTTTGAGCTTTTGCATTAGTTCACGCAAATTGCAACCATTAGAATGGCGGTTTGTGGAATTCTAGGAGGTAGAGACCGAACTTTCGAAGAGTTCGTGAGCAGCCCAGGCATTGTTGAACCGGAATTGGCACGTGGATGAGGCGGGTTTGTCATTGAGGAAGAGAATACTTGGTGAGTGGTAAGAAATGAGCGGGTTGTCAAAATGAACAGAAGAGTTGGGGAATTTGTTTGGCCATAGACGATTGATGAGGACCCGATCCAATCTACACCAGATACGAGAATCAAGCTACTTATTGTTCCAAGTGAAATTGCATCTAGAGAAAGGGTGGTCCGATAGGGAGTTTGTGGTGAAACAGTCAGCAAGCTCATTAGAGGGTTGGGAGGGAGGAGTAGGCCTTGCTAAAAGTTTGTCAGTGGGGTTTAGGGTGATGTTGAAGTCACCTAAGAGAACCCAAGGGTTGTTTGTGGTGAGCAGTTTGATGGTGGAGAGATAGTCCCAATGGGGATTACGAGGGTCGGGAAGGTTGTGAGCGTAAATGAAGGTGCATTCAAGGTTATTTGTGGGGGTTGAGTTTGAGATGGGTGAAGGTAAGGAGACTTTACAGTGAATGAGTTGTTCATTAGATAGAATTAGGGTGAGATGAAGGGAGGCCGGGTTCCACCAAACCCAAATGCGACAGGTTTGGTTAGGGAGGATGTTTGAGGTGTGTTTCCAACTTGGAAGGAGTGATGAAAGTTTGTTCATTTTGCTAGAAGAAACGTTGGTTTCGAGGATAGCGATAACATCGAGGTTGTGGCGACGTACGAGGTCGCGGATGGCTTTTTGCTTGTTTGGGCGATTGAGCCATCTTATGTTCCAAGCAAAAATATTGATATTCATCGATAATCGTCTTGTTTAGGAGTTGCATCCTTGATGTTTTCTTGGTTTGAGGGGGGGGGTAGATGTGGAGGGGTCTTCAGTATGAGTTTCAGGCTGAATTTGTGGGGATGGTGGTGAAGTAGACGTGGATGTAGGATTAGAGGTGAGGGGTAATGGAGGAGGAGTGATGTTGGTTGGTGTGTTTTGAACACCGATGAAAGCATCACTTGGGTTTTGGTTGACGTTTGTTATGGGAGGTTGAGTGAGCCCGGATTCAGGAGCTGGAGAAGTGTGTTCAGAGTGATGGTTTGCTTGTTGTGCTTTCTAGATGAGATGTGTGTCGTCAGGAGTGGGCAGAAAAGCCGAGGTTTGAAGGTAGTGGGGTGCGTTGTCGGGGAAGTCTAGGTCGAGGAGGGGGATCAAGGTGGTTGTGGTTGAACGGTAGCGGTCTCCGAACAGGTGGCATTTAGGACAGTGTTCGGGGAGCCATTCATAGGAGACTTTTTGCAAAATCTTTTCTCCGTATGGTCCAATGAAGGTTAGTTCACGGAGGAGGGGTTTGGAAGCATGAATTTCAACGAGAACCTTGGCATATCCGAGCCTATCCTAGTTAGCAGAACTAGAATCAGTGAGCAGGGGTATGCCCAGGGCTGAACCAATCTTAGAGAGCATGTTAGGAGACTAGAAACGAACATCCAGGTCGTGGAAGGTGGCCCATACCAGGACGGAGTAAAGGCTTGAGTAGTCGAGTGCCATTTCGTGACTCCATCTTTTTAGGAGGAGAGATATGGATCCATTAATGATCCAACGGTTGCCAAGAAGAACTGTATTTAGATCTTCTTCAGAGGCGAAGTGGAAGACAAAAATCCCTTTATCATTCCGTAGGATTTTTGGAGTGTATACAAGATTCCAGGAGCAGTTAGCAAAGTTTGCCATACGTTGGACGGCTAAAGGGTTTCCCAGAGGAAAGCCAACTAGATACATGTGCCATTTGGAAATCGTGTCAGAAACATCATCACTAGAGAAATGAATGACGCCGTCCTCGATTTTGGGGTAAAGGGAAGGGGAACATGTTTCCAGGTCTGGCCTTTAATGAGGATGTCTCTGAAGGAGTCTGTTGGACTGTCCGAGTTATGTGGGTTGGAATGTGAAGGGTCGTCAAAAGGGTATGTTTTTTGAGGGCTTGGGATGGAAGCTAGAGGGTCGGTTTGTGAAGATTGGGCTGAGGAAGAAGCGGCGGCTGGGAGAGTGACGGTGGTTGAAGTAGTAGTGGAGAGTATGGCAGGGGTAGTTTCAGCATCTGGGGATTTTCCTTCTCCTGTAATAGTAGCATGCAAAGCTCCTTCTACTTGAACAGTGGCATGCAGGGCAGAGGCATGCAAGGCAGTGGAGTCAAAGGGCATTTCAGATGTAGTTTTTGGAGAAATAAGGGTAGAGATCTCCTTAGTAGCTTCGATGAGGTTTGAGGGACAAGATGAGCGAGTAGGTGGCTCGGGGGTGGTTTGGAGGGGTGGGAACGAGATCTTCGATGAGATCTCCAAGTCTTGCTTAGCCATGCCTTTGTAAATCCTGTTGTTATTTGAGCGAATAAGATCCTCCGGAATAGCTTCGTAAGGGCTCGGTGGGTCAGAGGGAGCTCCTTGTTTGGAAGGGCTTAGGTGTATGTGAGAGATCTTGATGGACTGTTTTTTTTTTGGAGCGCTTCGATCCACCCATCTCAAGGTAGCAGGGCGGGCTGGGCGTGACCGGAGGACCACACTGGGGGAGGAGGAAGGCGGGAACTAACTCCGGGGACAAGAGAGAGCGTTTCTTTTTTAGGTTTTTTCTTCCACTTTTATTTTTTTTTGAAGATGAATTGTATTAACTGAAAGAATTTACAGTGGAGTCATACTAGAAGAGAGGGCAAAAGATACATTGGGAGCGAAAATTATGGAAGCTGAATGCCAATTAGATTGGCCCAAGAGATTGATTCAGATGATCTGTTTTTCCAGTTGCTAGAGATGTAGTTCTTTGTTGTGGAGATGATGGTGTGACCAGTTGAGGTGGGATGAGTGAAACTTTGATTGAATGTGAGGTCATTTCTTGCTTTCCAGATGAAATAGATGTAGCTTATGATGGTTGTGACACGAGTATGAGATCGCATGTCATTCTTGTTGCATTTGAGATGGCTGCACCAAGTCCAGAAGTTTTGCCCGTTGAGATGGGGAGCCGGTTCACGGAGCCAAGAGAAAATTTGGACGAGAACAGTAGTGGAGTAGCTACAGTATTGGAAAAGGTGATCTTCGGTTTCGGGGTGCAGATTGCAGAGCTTACATGAGTCAGTTGTTACAATATTCCATGTGAGCAGTTTGGAGAGCGTAGGGAGACGTTTATGACAAGCCAGCCATGCTATGAACCTGCATTTTGGGACGTTACTATTGCTCCAAATAGAGCTGTGAAGGAATGGTTGGTTTGGGGGGGTGGGTTTCCAGATGAGGTTTAAAGCTGCAGTAGTTGAAAAGGCTCCATTTGGGTTTGTTGTGAGCGTGGAGAAGTTTGGGGCGTTTCCAGATTCGACTATTTCATCCCGGACTTTGAGGATAGCACACCAGGAGTGGCTATACTTATAACTTGGAGCATGATTCCAGATGGAGGAGCCTTTGAGGATGTTGGAGTGAACCCAATCGGACCAGATGCTAGAGAATCTGGCCGGGTTGTCAAGCTCGAAAATTAGCTTTGAGATACATGCTTTTTTCTAGGCGAGCAGCTCTTTAAATTCAAGCCCACCATCCTCTTTAGGAGAGCAAACAGTAGACCATGCGACAAGGGCGCGAGAGCTAGAGTCAGTACCGGCCCACATGAAAGAGCGTAGCAACCCAGTGATAATAGAGGTGACGCCCTGGGGTATCAAGAGGACTACGTTCCAGAATTGATTTATGGCCATGAGGATGGATGAAACAATCTGAGCGCTCTACTAGCATAAGAAAGTTTCCTGGCGGTCCAAGAGTGGATTTTCCTTGTGATTTTGTTAATGAGAGGCTTGTAATCAGAGATGTTTAGGCGCTTACTTCCGATTGGAATGCCAAGATAAGTGAAAGGGAGGGATCCAAGCGGGAGACCAGTGAAGTTTGAGAGTGAAGCGCTATCATGAGGAGTTAATCCTCCAGTAAATTGGGCGGACTTTGAGGAGTTTAGGTAGAGGCCAGAGAATTTACCAAACGCTCGTAATGTGTTTATGATGATCTTGGTAGAGGTTAGGTCCCCCCGGCAGAATAGCATAAGGTCATCGGCAAAGCATACGTGAGTGATTCGGGGAGAACTGCATTTAGGGTGAAGGTTGAAATCCGGGTTTGCTGTGTTGATTTGAAGCATCTTAGAGAGAACTTCCATGGCAATGACAAATAGAGGCGGGGAAAGAGGACACCCCTGTCTGAGTCCTCTAGAGCCTCTGAAAAAACCATTAAGTGCACCATTGATGTTGATGGAATATGAGGGTGTCGTGATGCAAGTACGGATGACTTTGATGAAGCTTTCAGGGAATCCCATTCGACCCAGACAATTGAGGATGAAATTGTGGTCGATCATGTCGAAGGCCTTTGCAATGTCGATTTTCATGGTGCATCTAGGGGACATGTGGCATCTAGAATAGCTTTTGAGAAGCTCATTACAGATGAGGATGTTGTGCTTGATTGATCTACCCTTTACGAAAGCTCCCTGGTATCTACCGATGATAGAAGGGAGAGCAGCATTTAGCCGAGAAGCAAGGATCTTCGCAATCACTTTGTACGAAGTGTTGCAACAAGAGATAGGTCGGAAGTCCGAAGGGAGAGTTGGTCCATCCTTCTTAGCAATGAAAGAGATTGACGTGTGGTTCACTTGATGAGGGAAGGTGCCCTTGAGGAAGAATTCGTTGATTGCATTAGTAAAGGTGAAGCCAGTAGTATGCCATGTTTCTTTGAAGAAGAAAGCATTGAAACCGTCCGGACCCGGCGCTTTGCAATCACCGAAGCCGAAGAGGGTGTTTTTTATTTCCTCCGGATTGACAGTGGAGCAAAGATTTGGGATAAGGTCATGTGGTATTTTTGGAAGGGTGTAGTCAGGAAATAAGTTGAGCGGATTGTGAGGGGTAGGTGGGTTTAGGATTGAAGAGAAGTGGTTGACGAGGATGGTTAAGATTCTAGTGGGATCATGGGTGTAACCGCTGCCAAGATTTTGGGGATCTTTTAGGATCTTAATGGAATTTAAAGCACGTCTGCTGACAATGCTCTTGAAGAAATATTCGTTACATTGGTCACCGTTTTTTATCCAAGCAGCTTTAGAGAGCTGAGCGAGGGTGGATCGCAACGAGCACATACTCGAGTTGAGTTGGGAAGTGACGGTCTTTTCTTGAAGGAGGAGGTGAGGGTCAAAAGGCGCGGCTTGGAGGCCAGTTTGAGTGGTGTTTAGGGCATCCTTCAGGTTGGTAATAGTGGTGTGGAGGGTCTCCATTTTTTCACTTGGGAATCTCTTGAGGATTGGTTTGAGGCGCTTGAGTCTTTGCAGTAGATCGTGCATATAGCCATTGCTGGGAGGGCCGCTCGATTGTATCCAGGCGTTGGATACAGAATTGGTGAAATTCTCGTGGCCGGCCCAAGCATTGTTGAACCGGAACTGGCGCTTAGCCCGAATGGGATTGTCGTTGAGGAAGAGAAGCCCAGGAGAGTGGTCCGAGGTAGAGGGATTGTGAAAGCACACAAAGGAGTTTGGAAAAGTGTTAGCCCAGGTGTGGCTTGTGAGAACACGATCTAGTTTACACCAAATACGATTAGCAAGTTGCTTGTTGTTCCAAGTGAAGGCGCAACCAGAGAAAGGGTGGTCCGTCAAGGAGTTTGAGGTAAAGCATTCCGCGAGTTCTTGTGATTGTTGAGAGGAGGGGTTGGGGCATGCCGCTAACTTTTCGGTGGGGTTTAGAGTGGTGTTGAAGTCCCCAAGGAGTACCCATGGGTAGTTTGTGGTGAGAAGGTTTATGGTAGAGATGCAATCCCAGAGGGGTTTTCGGAGATCAGGGGTGTTATGGGCATATACGAAGGTACATGCGAGACTTGATTGGGATGTAGAGTCTGAGATAGGAGAGGGGGGAGAGATTTTGCAGTGAATGAGTTGATCATTTGACAGAATAGTGGTCATGTGGAGACTAACCGGGTTCCACCAGACCCAAATGCGGCATGTTTGGTTAGGGAGGACATTTGATGTGTGATTCCAACTTGGAATAAGGTTTGCTAGTTTATCCATTTTGTTGTCCAGAACCTTGGTTTCGAGCACAACAATGACATCTAGATTGTGGCGACATACTATGTCCCGGATAGAACGTTGCTTGTTGGGGTGATTGAGCCCTCTAATGTTCCAAGCACAAACTTTTAGATTCATCAATGATTCTTGTGGTTTGAGATTGCATCCTTGATGCTTTCATGTTTTGAGGGGGAGTAGATGTTAGAGGGTCGGCAGGGTTTGTTGGGGTAGAAGGTTCAGGTGGTGTGGATTTTGGGGGGGCCGATGGTGGGGGTAGATGAGGTGGTTGATGTAGATGAGTTGGGGAGATAGCGGACATACTTTCAGGATCTTTTGCAAGATCATCAGCATGGTTTTGTGTTGTTTGGATATTGCTTGTGGGGAAGTTGTTTGGAGTAGAAAGATTAGAATTATAGTGATCTTTCTGTTGATCCTTATTGATGAGGAGGGAGGCATCCGGGGTGGGAAGTAAAGGGCCAAGGTTTGAAGGTGGAGGGGGACGGCGTAGGGGAGGGCTGGTTCGAGGGACAGCCGGTGGGTTTTTTGTGGACCGACATCGGTGTTCGAATAGAAGACATTTGGGGCAGTGCTCAAGGAGCCACTCGTAAGTAACTTTTTGGGTTATTTTTCTCCATCCTGGCCCATGAAAGTGATTTCACGTAAGAGAGGCTTTGACGCAAGCAGTTCAACAAGGATCTTTGCATATCCGAGTCTATCCTGATTTGCGGAGCTAGAAACAGTGAGGAGTGGCACTCCAAGTGCTGAACCGATCTTCGCGAGCATGGTAGGAGACTAGAACCTATAGTCCAAATCATGGAAGGTTGCCCAAACCGGGACTGAGGAGAGACTCGAGTAGTCAAGAGCCAAGTCGTGAGTCCATCTCTTAAGAAGGAGGGTAGTAGAGCCATTTATGAACCAAGGGTTGCCTTGAAGCACAATGTTAAGATCATGTTCGGAGTTAAAGTGAAAGACAAATACTCCCTTGTCATTTCGAAGGATTTTTGGTGGAGATACGTTGTTCCAGGAATTGCTGCCGAAGTTTGACATACGTTGGTAGGCCAAAGGGCTTCCTAGGGGAAAGCCCACAAGAGACAGGTGCCACTTGGACATGGTGTCAAAGACATCATCATTTGAAAAATGAATGATGCCGTCATCAATTCCTGGGGTGAAGGGAAGGGGGATAAGGTTCCAAGACGTGCCTTTAATGAGAATGTCTCGAAATGAGTCTTTTGGGTTTTCGGAGTTTGGTGGGCTGGAATGTGAAGGGGCGTCAGAAAGGTCGACACTTTTGAGTTTGGTGAGGGTAGTTGAAGGGTCTACTGGTGAGGGCATGCCGGAGGAAGAATCAACACTAGCATTGGGTTGAGGATTTTTGGTATTGGTATGGCCGTTAGGGATATCACGAGAAGTAGGTGGGATAGACTGTTGAATAGTAGCATGCAACATAATAGATGGGGGTGCATCTATAGAGCAATTTGTAGGGTTTTGTGTTGTTGCAGGAGTATCAGAAACATTTGCAAGGATACCTTCAAGAGGGAAGGGATTATCCAGAGCCTGAAGAGCGCCCACATGGGACTGCAAAGGGGTCTGCAGAGAGGTCTGGGAGGTCTGGGAGTTTGGTAGAGGGTTTTGTGAAGGAGCAATCGTGCCAGGAGAGGTTGAAGCTGCAGCAAGAGGTGCAACATGAGGGCTAGAGGTATTTGCTTCTTTGGTTGCATTTGTAAGGTTTGTTGGAATAGGGGTTTGGAGGGGAGGGAAAGATATCTTGGAGGAGATCTCCAACTCATGCTTGGCCATATCCTTCGAGATTCTGAAGTTTTTGGAGCGTATAATTTCTTCAGGGATGACTTCGTATGGGCTCGGAGGGTCTGAGGAAGATCTTTGCTTTGATGGGCTCAGGTGGAACTGCGAGAGCTTGACAGATTGTTTCTTGGAGCGTTTTGATCCGCCCATCGTGGGCAGCAGGGAGGGCGGGGCGAGGCCGGACGGCCTCATTGGGGGGAGGAGGAGGCGGGGAGGCCACCCTCCGGCAGGGATAGTGTGTATAGGAAGAGAGTGTTTTGCTGAGATGGAGGATATGACACTACATATATGGTTCGTGAGATCATTCCCGAATTCAGTTCTTGGATGATGCGGTCATTTTGCTTAGGCTTTATTCCTTGTTCAGTCTTTTTTGTAACGTATTTTTCGTTGGCATCTTCCGTTACAACTTTGCTACGAGTATGGCTTTAAATTCATTAGACATAACTTTGCTCAATGGAAAATCTAAGTTGATTGTGAATGAGGTATTCCTCATTGCAGTTAAGCTTTGTATAGCTTGTTTTGTACTTAATGTTCAGTTGCGTTAGTCTCGGTTTTCTGACTGTTTGATTAGATATTATTGCTAAGTAGTATTCCGCCATACATTCATTGATTATGAATAATTTTTTTTCCCAAAAATCTATCTTAAAATATCAGTTATGTTTGAAGTTTTATACGATTGTTTCTCCGTACGCATATCTTCCTCTATGTGTAGTTGTGTTGTTAATCTTCAAGTTATTTAACATGTATTTTTGTTTAGGGTTATGGAGTCACAAGTAGATCACTTCAAAGTCTTGGGAGTTCTATATGGAAAAATGGTGCAAAACTTTATGTCAAAGATATCCGTTCGTCCTATAAATGTAAGTCACAAGAATTGCATCCCGAGAAAGGTCGGGATGTTTATGCTAAAGACAAATTTAAAGAATTGCAGGCATCATATGATAGACAAGATCGCTAGGAGGAAGTTTGACAATTATTTGTGTCAACTCAAACAACAAGACAAGGAGATGGAGAGGTCCCTCATTGAACGTATGACGGAAAATGGAGATGAAGAACAAGACTAGAACAAGATGCAGTAAGAGATTCATGCGATTCATGCAAACTACCGTGAATCAGTCCGACGTAATAAATCAGATGCTACCAAGCACGCAACCTTATTTGTGGTGGTACAAGATTCATTTGGTTTCAAAAACAAAAAACCCTGCAGGACACAAACTTACAGAAAAACCAAGGCAAGAGGGACAATGTTGCAAGCTTGTGCGATGACCCAGCAAGTGTGTGCATTTAACTGTGTGCAATATCGTCCCACATCGACAATATGATCATGCTCGAACCTAACATATAAGAGTTAGGGCTACTCCTCCTATTGTCAATTAGTTTTAGGATAGAACCTCGAATGCTTGTGTGTAAGATTCACTTTACGAGCATCCCCTCCATGTATTAGACCCACCGGATTATAAAAAATAATTTAATAGCATCGTTGAGTAGAAGGATTGTCATTGCGGAAAATAGCAACAATACAAGTGAACCAAATGAAGTAGACGGCGGTAGTAAGCTTGATGTGAACAAGCACTAGAAGCAGCCATCAAAGAGGAGGCACCATTACATAGCGTGAGAGATTCTTGGACGCGAGAAGAGTCACTCGGGTGTTAATCCAATTGAAAACGCTCTGAAAGGCAATTTACTCGTGATGTTGTTGTGTTGTCGTTACTAGAAGGCAATTTACTCGTGTCACACATGAGATCTAGCTCTAGTACCAAATCGTTATGGTCTTCGATTTTAGACTAAATCTCACTATAAAAACGAATTGGTGGATTGATAAAACTAGACTCGTTAGGTGGATGAGCATCTTCTATTAACGAAAACTAGTTAGATTACTTTATAACATTGAAAAACCCTCCCTCACCATGCTCCTTGTTAATTAGGAGTTCATATCATTTTGATCACATCCACTTCCATACCCCCGCGTCATGCTACTTTCAGGTGCCGATCCAACACCTTTGGATCCGCATATATAGATGGCGTGTTGCCCACTTGCCAAGATGTCCTCTGCTCCTGAAAACAAAACATACGCCAAATTTAAACAACGTCCACTATATTTATGAGTCTGTTCGAGATCGAATAAAACACTGACAACCTATGGTGCACTTGGATCTGGAAGACATACTCAAGAGACTTACCAGATGGAACATCGAGCAAAGGAACAACCATAGCCACACTTGGAGTATGCTTCTTAAGGTCCGTAATGAGATTCTCTGCTGGGTATAGGACTAGCTGTTAAGATGTGTGGATATATTGTCCCACATTGACAATATGATAATAAGCGAACCTAATATATAAGCACTAGGGCTACTCCTCCTATTGCCAATTGGTTTTAGGATGAAACCCCGAAGACTTATGTGTAAGGTTCACTTACGTGCATCCCCGCCACGTATTAAGATGTGTTAAGATGTGTGGATATATTGTCCCACATTGACAATATGATAATAACCGAACCTAATATATAAGCACTAGGGTTACTCCTCCTATTGTCAATTGGTGTGCCGGATTATAAAAGATAAAGATAATTTAAAACTAGCTCCATAAACCCCATCTCCCTCCCCAACAGTTCTTCCGTAACCAAACTCTCTCACACACACACACCCCGCCCTACCAAATTCATATATACTTGGCAAGGAATCAACATTAGTTTTATCTCTTGGATTACTTGCCATCAAAGAATTTCCACCTTTACCAAACTCCTCTTCTAGAACTTAGTCTCTGACGCTTCGTGCAAAATGTGTGGGAACCATCCGGAGAACGAGTCCCACCTATGGAACTCTTGTAGTTACACTAGCCTAGTGCTCAACATCATCTCTCGCTAGACGAAGCTCCACACCCCCTACCCGTACTCCAACAAATTTGGTCTTGGTTCGAGAATGAAAAACCTTGTAAGCATGAACTCATCTCCAACATCCGTACCTCCTCGATCATTACATACATTTACTTCACTTGGAAAGCAAGAAACGACCTCATCTACTACAACACTTTCACCTCTACCACAACTTGTGCCCCTCACACAATCCAAGCTATCAAGAACTTCACCGCCTAACTGAAAAGACCGATCCCCCGACTTTATTATGTGGCCTAATTTGCTTGTGATTCACCTCTTGTAGTTGATAGTCGTAGTCACTAATTTCTCTAGTCTTTTCCTCTCTTCATCTTTGGTCAAAGTGACCCCTAATCCTCTTCTCGATATACGTAATCTTTTCAAAACAAAAAAAAAGGTACAACCATAAGGCAGTTGTTTATAAATATGAGGAACAACTAAATTCCTGTCCTATCAACTTTCTTTTGATGGTGCAAAACAACTCACTAATGCCTGTTAATGCAAATGCTAACAAGAGGATAAAAAATTAGCAACTATATCCCATATATGCTGAATGCAAATGCTAACAAGGAAAAAGTGATATGTGCAGTAATTCAGGACAAGCACAGTCAAACATTAAACATTCAGATTATCAACATACTATATAGCACATAACATAATCTCTCAGTTTGTTGATCTACAAATGGCACAAGTGTGATGCTACATCAAAAATCAAAAGAGAACAACTCAACAACAAGCAGTATTCCAGTGTTCTATAACAGTGAGTTTGAGCTTGATGTGAAGCCATATATGGTCTCAACATAAAAGAACTCCATGTTTGAGAGAAATAGCTGAGAAGAATTTGATATCAATACGTAGATTAGAGCTATTCAATATGACTGGAGTAATGAGCAACACACATTCCCTTTTTACCATTAAAAGACGTACCGAGTAATATCGGCTAAATCTAGAACAAGCTCATAAATATCGTTCACGGAAATAATTCATTTTAAGATTCTTAAATTATACCGATTTTGTCAATAATATCTATAAATTACTTAAAACCATTCGACTCGAGTACATTCCGCTTTGCGCACGTCTTCAATTACTGTATCTTACTGATGTGTATCGAGGAGATGCTGCAACTGCTGTCAATAGGGTTCGACTCTCCATCCCGCTTTGCCCACGTCTTCAATTACATCTTCCCTTATGTTTGAGAAAAATAAATTTTTATTAAATAAATACTAATAACTCTTCTTTACCTATTTTACCCTTTAACCTAGTGTATATATATACACTCTACGAGTCTACGCACCTCAGGCACAACAATCTTCTTCGCAGCTATTCCTCCTGGTTCGGTCTGAGGACCAAAATTGTCCAAAATCTTCACAATTCTCTTGCTTTTCGACTCAACTAAGAAAAAGACAAGGTGCAGGAGTTTTCGTACACGATCGACGCGGACGATCGAAGGTGATACCATCGGAGATCGAAACGCCGGCAAAATTCACCTTATTGTCCATCGTTGTTATTTGACTACCACAGCAATAAGGTAACCGAACAGTCTGAATATATCAATCTCTAATTTCTTTTACTGTTGAAGCTAATACTGTTTTCGCTATATTTTTAGATTTTTGCAGATTTGGTATCACGGATCTGGCATAAAAATGAATAAAATCAAGGACCGCTTGATCCTCAAAGTCAAGTTCTCTTGCAGCAATTGGGTTGTTCAAAAAATAGGTAATACATCATTTACTGGCATGTTTCTGCAAATTAAATTTGAGATCCTATCATCTAGATGACTAGATATCTTATCTTGTTGCTGCAGTTATGAGCTGGGGCTTTAGATTTGAAAATAAATATTGAACACTAATGTTTTGTGGTTGGAGTTAAGCCTTTCTTGCTGCTAGTATGAGCTGTGGAAATGCGAGAAAATGTGTCTTACATCGACAATATGATACCGTGTGAACCTATCACATGGAACCCCGAAAGGTTTGGGTGTAGGTTCACCGGTTGTGATTAGCGAAAATATGCTATCCGCCCTGAACTTCTGTTCATTTATTTCTTCATCTTTGAACTTCCTGGTTGGAACTAATACCTTTCTTTAATTTGGATTTGTTTTGCTTCATTTTCATTTGTTATTTGGATTTGTTTTGCTTCATTTTCATATGTAGTTTGGTGTTGGTGATTGTGTTAGTTGAATCAGTTTGAAATTTGGAGTTTCAAGTTTTGTATTTAGTCTCGATTCTTCTCGACGTTGGGATGGGTGGATGTGACTGTTTATAGATTTGATTTTGAATTAACTTATCAAAATTGAAGTGTAAAGTATCATCTGTTGATCTTGGTGCAGGGAATGAGTTGTGGAGGATGTGCTGCCAGTGTGAAGAGAATACTTGAAAGTCAAGTCAGTTCCGATTCACATATTATGTATCATGAAAAAACTGAAGTAACATTGCTTATCAAAGGGGCCGACTTGACTCTCTTAATAAGCTTGATCTATAATCAAAACATGGTTTCTTGATAATTTAATTAGATATGTATATGTTATATTTACTTTGATTTAGAACAACATGATCTATTTATGTGTTCTTTAATCAACTTCTTTATTTGGCATATGGACACAGCCACAAGTATCATCAACTAGTTTCAACCTCACAACAGAGGCTGCAATTGTGTGGCTTGTTTCTGAAGCCAAGTCTGTCCCAAGTTGGAGAAAGCATTTAGGGGAGCTTCTTGCAAATCATTTGTCAAATAGTGGGTTTACATCAAATCTTCGAGGTAAACTAATTTATTCTAGGTTATATTACCATTCTTTGTATATTGGAGCTTATACACTAATCAGATTTTTTATTTATATGATTTACTGTCTTCCTGTTACTTGAATTTTACAACCTGCAAACATTCATCTAGGATTTTATGCTTTCCAATAAAAAAATTGTATAGAATTTTCTAACTTCTCTCTCTTTTGGTCCAATAAAAAAATTGTATAGATTTTTTATTTATATGATTTACTGTTGTTACTTGTTATCATGGATGTTAAGAGACCTTCCTCTTGCAAGATATATCTAGTGTTGTTAAAGAAGTGTAGTTGATTACCTTCCCTGAAAAATACACTAATTGGTTCAATAATTTAATCTTTAGTGTTGTGTATGGCAAGATGTTTCAGGAGATTCATTTCTACCGTCGTTGTTGAGAAATAGGGTATATGAAGCCTCCCTCTTTTGTCACGAAATATTTCGTTATAAAAATGCAATTGCGTCACAGTTTAGCATCTTATGAACAAGGACTATGTAGCATAATCGGATTGTGTCAGATAATGTCGTTAAATATAGTTGCTTTTGATATAGGTTGCATTTGATATGTTATTGTATGTTTTTTTTCTACATCAAAGTTGCAGCTTTCTTATGAAATTCTGAATCTTACCTATCATGGGTCCATATTAAGGTTCTTGGTTGATATGGATCATGCAGATTTGTCACAAAACTTGATTTTTAATAGCTACTATATTAATGCTATTCGACAAGCTTTTTTTGTTCTAACACCGCTTGATTGTCGGAGTCTGACTGTAAATCCCTTTTCAACTCAGTTATTCACGTGACACTTCAAGATTTTTCAATGACTAAGAGTCTCAAACAGTTTGGCTCGAGATCTGCATCACCCCTGCTCTGTAAGGACATGGTAAATATCAAAGTTAAGGATTTACTGTCAGCATGGAAAGACAGCCGCTCAGGTGACGCTGCACTTCTTGAGGAGCGGATGCATATGATGTTACGGGAATGGAAGGCTGAGCTTAATCAGACTTCCCCAGCAACCTCATTGCAAGTTAGTTTCCAATATTATATTGTTTTAGGGATGAAATCATGGCTCGTTTTGATTGAATAGTTTGCCAATTTATCTGATAAACTCATGCATAAATGATGGTTGTTTTATGCTGTTGCAGAATGATAGTGGAGGTTCATTTCCTCGGCCATTTGTCGGCTGTTTCAATTGTATAAAGATGAAGATGATACTTGCATTCCTAAAAAGGTGAGGGTTTGCTTATCTTTGTTTATTTTAAACCTGTTTGGCTCTTTTGTGTTGTATCAATGAATTATTGTTTGCTAGAGTGACTTAATAGCAAATATTTTGACTAAAAGCAAAAAAAAAAACCTCTACTTTCCCTGATTTTTTTATCTTTCACCAATTACATGATCACACTAGTCAACGGGATATTTGATCCTTGAATTATTTCTCTAATGGAGACTATTTAGTAGGTACAACTTCTAGTTTAGATTTAGTAAATTTTTGCACTAATGATGTTTTCTCTTCACAGCTGGGATTTCCCTAATACCTAAGATTTTAAGTATTTTAGTTGTCAACATGCTGATCTTAGTTTGCTAATTAAGTAAAGAATTTGAATAATATGATGGTTTACTTGAAGCACTGGCTTGTTCTAAGTATTGTCTGCTCTGTTTGCTTTATGAAGTAAAATTCTTTTGTGTATCTGAATTCAAATGTCATAACCCCTTCCACCGTATATGATGTTATAATGTTGACCTTTATAATATGGTATCATTATATTTATGTTTCCTTGCCTTGTTTGTTTCACATATTTCTGAAACTGTCGCTCCCCCGTTTTCTCTTGTATCCGTTTCTATGTCCGTGCTTCATAGGTTAGAATCATATGCTAATATAGTTTTTAACTATATTAGATATCAGTATGAGATTTAAGTTTTGCTTAGTCGGCTTACAAAAATGATCAACAGCTTCTCTTACATTATTAGTTTATTGCCAAACTTGCAAGTGCAGAAACATCCCAGTGTGTTATACTTGGCACTCTCAATACTGACATTGATGCTTCTTCCGCTATTCTATCTAATTGTTTGTTTACACGTACAATAGGTCATTTTTCTTGGTTTCTCAGTGAGATTAGGAACGACACCCAGAATCTTAGGCGATTAGTGAAGTTGCAACGGAAAGAAAAACCATCATAACAGGTAATTCTACAGTTATTCATGCTATATTGACATCAGCAATAACAGTCATGCTATATTGACATTAACAATAACAGTCGATGTCAAGGATAAGTATCAGGAACAACCACGACAAATGATGTTTGTGTCATTTTCCCTTTGTGTTAGGTAGGGGCTCTCAGTACATCACCAGGTTACCCATATCACAAAGAAGCAGGTGCTTGAAGTGACAAGTCTTCTCCTGTTCATATTTGAGATGTTTGGGTGAATTTGTATAAATTGGTTATATTTGGAGTACCTTGAAGCAGTACCACATGTGAAAGTTTTAAGTAATTGAAATTGAATTATCAAGAGATTATGCTTAATAGTGTTGTGATTTAAAATTGCAGCAGTATCATGCAGCCACGGTTTTTTAAAGAACCGTGGTGTTTTTTTTTAAAAAAAAATTTAGAATTGGGACCACGGTTATTTAAAATAACCGTGGTCCGACATCTTTTTTTTTAAAAAAAAAATAAAAGTCGGACCCCGGTTATTTATAAAAAACCGGGGTCCGAAAATGACCCCGGTTTTTTTATAATAACCAGGGTCCGACTTTTACCCCGGTTTTTTTAAAATAACCGGGGTCCGAATTTTACCCCGATTATTAAAAAACCGGGGTCCAAAAATATTAACTCGGTGACATTTACCTGGGTGCGAATGCTCGGACCTCGCTCCCGTTAACCACGCTTCCTTAACCGGGTTCCCATGTACAAAATAACCGGGGTCTAGAGGGGTATTTGTACTAGTGGATAATGAATTGTGTTAGTCTCCCTTTTCGGATTGCTTCATTAGATCTTACTTGTGTAATTTTGCACGGCAGAAAATTAATGTACAATGGTGGGAAAGTGAGTACCAGATCATGCTGCAACTAGTATATGTAATAGCAAAGGTATGTTTAAAATACACTCTTATGAAATTATTCTTTTCTTCCACATTATAATAGTTTTTACATTCACATCATGAAGATGTTTTATTTACTAATATTATATTGCGGTGAGTGCTGCTTCAGAACTCAAAGGTTTAAGAAGCTGAATCTTCGAGAGATAATGCATGGTGAGTGCTACTACTTTTGTGTATATACAGTTTGTTTGGCAATGGAGGCATATGATGTTTCTTTAACCCTTAACCACATAATCCTTGTCACTGGAGAGATTTGTAAGTGTTCTCTTAATTAAATTGGTTGTCAAACATAATGCAGGAAGCTTGGCTAAGAATCTTGAGTTTCAACAACTCACATGGCCATTGAATCAACGGAAAGAATGCGATTCGAGAGCCTTCAATCGATCCCTCTAGAATGTTGGCCTCGATCAAAGATCGAAGTTGCAAAAATACAACAACCCCAAGAGAGATAAGAATGCTGACATCAAGATCAATGGTTGTGTGCAAGCTGCAAAAATACACCCAAGATAGATAACAATGTTGACCTCAAGATAAATGTTCGGTCAAGATCAATGGTTGTGTACAAGCTACAAAAGAAAATACACCCAAGAGAGATAGGAATGTTGGCCTGAAGATCAATGGTTGTGCAGCAAAAATGTACCTATAAGAGATAGAATATCATTGATCCGAAGATCAATGGTTGTTTGCAAATATGTATTTAAAACCAATTTTAATAATTAAAAATTTATTAAAATTTTAATTATAAATTTAGAACCCTTCAATTTTTAATTATGTTTAAAAGCCATAAGATATACCACGGCGGTAAATCGCGAAGGTGATAGATTCATCGAATGTGGGTTGCTTGGTTTAGTTGTCGATAGGGGTTTGCGTGGTTTGTGTTTCATGTGTTGTAGGCATGCGTAGGGTTTTTGTTTGATGGATATGATATGTGGTGGAGGAGGCGGACAAATTTTGAAAATAAATATAGGGTAACCAAAATAAGCATAATACATGTGACGAGATGGTATTGAATGAATATAGTGCCTTGGGGGAAAAAAATATTTGAGGGAGAAACGTTCAAATTAATTCAAATAAAAAATGGCAAGTTACATTACATTGCTTGGTATCACCCTATCAAGAATTGCTACTAGTCCACTCGATAGGAGAACCTTTGCAAGACATTTTGTAACTTCGTTATATGAACGCGGAATATAATAAACCGAAAATGATTCAAAAGAGGAGGATATAGATTTTATATCCTCAATTAAAGTACATTCATGGGATTTGATGCTTGAATCAGCATTGTAAGCATGTGCAACGTACTAACTGTCAGTTTCCATCTCTATGCATGAGTATTGTCTTCTCCTAGCTTCCAAGACACCAATTCTCAACGCAGCCACCACAACCCACCAAACAGGTCACAAACCGGCCAGTCATATATATATATGATGAATAGATAAGAAGAAATCGGATCATCTTGTCTGAAATCTCAGAAAGGTTGGACTCTCCCTTTTCTTTCTCCATTTAGGACGAAGCTAAAGGTCAATAACATCACACAATCCATGATTTGTCCACCTATCTTTGATCAAATCCAAAGTGTTCTATAAACCTCTTAAGAAAATACCACTCGATCCGGTCGTATGCTTTACTCATGTCGAGTTTCATTGTCATTATGCCAATGTTCACAGTCCTCTTGTTTTCCATGTGGTGAAAGATCTATAAGGCAATCGGTGCATTATCCGTGATTAGCCGGCCTTTTAAAAATACACTATGAGCATCATCAATGATTCTCGGCATCATGTCCCTGAGGCGGTTTGTCATAAGCTTTGGGATTACCTTGTACAACACTGTGCAAAGACTGACGGGCCTAAACTCGGTCATTTTCCGGATTTTTCTCTACAACTAACCAAAATCTCTAGTAAAATATGACATGAAAACCATCCTGTTCTGGTGCTTTACTCGGGTGCATTGCCTTTACCACCAACCATACTTCCTAAATAGTAGGTTCTTTAATAATATTAGAATTCATGCTACCATCAACCTTCTTACTTAACACCTCCACCGTGGTTTTATTTGCACTCAAAGTCACTACTATAGTAAATAACTTGTAGTAATTGACAACATGGCTTTCAATGTTAGCCTCGCCTGTGAAGATTCTTCCGCTTTCATCCACAAGTAACGTGATCTCATTCTTTTGTTTTCGTTGAGTAACTTTGTAATGGAAATATTTTTTATTCTTTTTCCAGTCTCTTACTTAACACCTCCGCCGTGGTTTTATTTGCACTCAAAGTCACTACTATAGTAAATAACTTGTAGTAATTGACAACATGGCTTTCAATGTTAGCCTCGCCTGTGAAGATTCTTCCGCTTTCATCCACAAGTATCGTGATCTCATTCTTTTGTTTTCGTTGAGTAGCTTTGTGATGGAAATATTTTTTATTTTTTTTCCAATCTCTTACTTAACACCTCCGCCGTGGTTTTATTTGCATTGAAACTCACTACTATAGTAAATAACTTGTAGTAATTGACAACATGGCTTTCAATGTTAGCATCGCCTGTGAAGATTCTTCCGCTTTCATCCACAAGTATCGTGATCTCATTCTTTTGTTTTCGTTGAGTAGCTTTGTGATGGAAAATTTTTTTTTCCAGTCTCTCATCTCATTTGACCTGGAGCGTATATGCCAGTACGACTCATCTTCTCTATGCATGCAGTCAAGTTTGGGAATAATGTATGTCCCATGTTGCAAGACGGCGGTACTTTGGAAGGGATGCACGTAAAGTGAACCTTACACACAAGCTATCGGGGTTCCGTACTAAAATCAATTGGCAGTAGGAGGAGTAGACCTAGTGCTTATATGTTAGGTTCGGGTATTATCATATTGTCAATGTGGGACAATACTCCACGCATCTTAAAATTTTGTTTCCCCATGCTGATAGTTCTTCGAGAACCAAGCCAAGCCTTTCCTGAGTTTCATATCCTTCCCCAATACCCCAAGCATTTTGCAACTACGTCCATTATGCCACTCCTCCTTATCAATCCACCATGTTTCAAACCTCTATTGTCTACTTCTTCTTCAATTTCCCTCCACTCTTCCTTTAACTTCAATCATGATAAGCCAGATATCTTGATAAAATTCTAAGGCCAGCACCACCTGTTTTTTTTTTTATCTAAATCCGACTTTATAATCACTTTTTGATAACCCGGTTGTCGAGCCTCAAGCTAGGAAGATAAGTTATCAGAGATCGAAAGTGGAAGAAGTGATATTACTTCACAGTAAATTTCCCTGATATGATCCAACAACGGATCATGTACGCGTGTCCATCGTGCAGAATTTTCCTCGTCGTTCTCGATAACATCTCCCACAAGAGCCTTCCAACGTAAAACCTCCGTCAAAGGATCTCCAAGCTTGCACGTCTCAGCAACATTATGGTTGTAGGCGAGCTTAAGGGTGTACATGGGTTGGGGATTCCCTGAAACTTGGGGTCCATCATGGAAATGAGGATGAGGATTTTCAACGGGGATGGGACTAGCATAGTTAATAATTGAATCTCCGCTTGAGGATAGGGATGGGGATGAAGATAGGGGTATTCACCTCGCTCCCCGATCCGAACCCGAACCTGTCGGGGAACCCCGATGGGGAATCTAACAGGGGACCCCGACGGGAATCTGATGGGGAACCCTGATGGAAAACCCCGAATAAACAAATTTGTATTTATATTAAACTTTCATTGTAGTTTCAATTTTAATCAAAATTTAATTCAGCAATTGTGTTTAAATTTAAAGTTGCCGATGATTACTAAAATTCCCAACTAAGTACACTTTTATGCTTTAAGAATTAAGAATATGATACTCATTCATACAATCCTACTTATAGTTCCAACTTAATGATTTTATAGTGTTGTAATATTTTTTAGTATTTTGGTTGAGAACATCCGTTTGCCTAGCTGGACAAAGTTTATATGTCCATCTTATTAAATTCCTTAAGATTATGCTAGCTAGGCAAAGTTTATATGCTAGTTTAGTGTTGAAATAGTTCAGTCAATAGCCTATACTAGAGATTCTGATTGAGGGCATGGATACCTCATCTACACATGTTGTTAATATGTTGTCTAATGAGCCAACTGAGTAGATGATAGTATGTCCATCTTTCACAATCAAATTATGAAAAATCTAACACTTACGATGTACATTTTGTGATGCAAGTTATCTGAGCCAACTGAGTAGATGACAATATGCCTCAGTTGCACATGGTGCAAATTTTATATGTCAAGCTTATTACATTTGAGCAACTTAATTATGAAAAACTAACCCATTTTACAATGTACATATTGCGGGGGAAATATGGTGACGGAATAGTCGATCCTGAGTCATGACGAATATGGGGACAGGGAATTCCCCGATGACAATGAATATCCGATGGGGACGGAGAATTTTGCGGGAAAAACCCTTAAAAATTTAAAATCAGAAAAATTAAATGGGGACGGGGATCCCCGATGGAGACGAGTATTTGACGGGGACGGGGACGAGGACGGGGGGCATTATATTAAACGGGTATGAGGATGAATAGGGTACTCCCTACCCCATGTCCGACCCATTGACAACCCCTAGGCGAGCTGTAGAAAGCTATCACGAATTACACCATTATTTGGTTCATCTTCTTCAAACAAAGTTCACACATATCTCATATAACCATATAATTATACATGTAAATTTGAAATCTAAATCATTTACTATATTTTTTAATAAATAAAAATAAATACTAGTTTACGTATTTACCCTTTAACCTACCTAAATATACCCTACGTACCCTTTTAACCTACCTATATATAGACTACAAACCTCACACACTACAAATCTATTCTTCTCTTACATCTTCCTCGCAGCTATTTTCCTCCTCATCCCAATTTTACTTCAGCAATCATCTCTTTCAGTCTTCTCTTCTTGTTTTGATTCAACTAAGAAGAAGATTTTCTACTCGATCGACGTGGACGGGTCAAAGATGAGATCATCGGAGCTCAACACTGGCCAAATACACCCATTTGTCCATTGTTATTATATGACCACCAACGTAACAAGGTAACTGAATATATAAATTTGTTTATCTCTTTAGTTGTTTTTTATCTAATGTCCTCAAATTCTATTGAAGCTCATACACTATTGTTCATGCTATCTTTTTAGGTTTTTGCAGATCTGGTATAATAATGCATCTGACCATCTACCGGACTGGGCTGGTCGCAGGGAACCTCGTAGACTCTCGCAAGAGCTAGGCAGATGATGTCACGACCCGTTATCATACACTTGGGTCAATTACGTAAATAATAAAGTCGGAATAATCCGGTTTCGTTGTTTATCATAACTAACAAACACCACTCATACACATTACACTCATACAAGAAGCCAGCTAAGTAAGTCCGTGGACTTACCAGAATCAAATCTCGCCTCTCTTAACACCACTCAACCAGTAACTGCAGAAACTCAGTTGCCTGTCAAAGGAGGCACGTGGGTCAATACATTTCCCTAGGTACTTAGAAGTATGAAACTCCTAAGTTGTAAGATCCTATTTGGACATAATTTATTATAGTACTTATTCAAGGTAACATGACTATTTTACCCTTGATCCCGAGACTTCCAAAACTCGTAATACGTACTTAAATTCTTACTTGAGGCTAATTAACCATATTCTACTCCCTAGCATGATTTTAGGTAAAACTAGATAAACTACCCACTTTTCTATTTCCCGAAAAGTCACTAAGGTCCAACTACAACTTCAAATATGAAATTAAAATAAACTTATAAAAGTTCTAAAATAAATCTCTAAATTATCTAGGATATCTAATCTACTCATAGGAGTAAGAATTTCCTAAAACTGTTCAATTATCACTTCTACAAAAATCCTTGAAGTTGGCTACAACACTAAAAACGTTCCTATACTTGGTCAAAATTCATTGCTGGAAAAACAGCTCAACTACTTCACTTTGAGACCCTATAACTTTCAATCCGACCGTTCATTTCTTCTCAAATTTTAACACAGTAAACTACGTGTATCCCTTTATGATCTATCAAAAATTTAACGGTGGATCTTCAATATAACGCCTAAACATTGGTCTACAATATTGACAGTTTTCAACTTCTCAAAACTAAAGAAAACTCCATTATTTACAGCTGATTTGTTTCTACTATTTTTGTCACCCTCTTCTAACCCAAACTAATTATTGATCTCAATGTCCTAAGTTCATCAGCAGTACATAGTACACTTTTAACTTATTAACTTACAAAAGATACGCATTTAAGAGATCTAGTTACCCCTTGCTAAGACCTTGATTGCAACTTAGGAAAGATTCTGGTGATGGGGAAGGCTTTTGATCTGTAAAACAGCAAGGATGGAATGTAAAATTTTGCCCATTGTGTGACTGAATAGAAAGAGGACAACTAGGGAGTGAGAGACCAACGAACGTATGCAGAAACGTATGCAACAGCTCCTGGAGTCGAAGTGCACAGAAGAGGCTGCTGTTGTGCAATGTTGGTGCTTCAATGGGGCTGCTCTTGTGCAATGTTGGTGCTTCAATGGGGCTGCTTCTGTGCAATGTTGGTGCTTCAATGGGGCTGCTGAGATCTGCGTCGATACAGAAGAAGGGGAGGAGAGGTTTACGTGCATCTGGAAGCAAGGATGTTGCAACTCCTTCTCTTCTGGCGTGAATGTAAGGCTGTTTCAGCTGTGGATTTGCCTAATTTATTCACTGTTGTTACGTGATATAGGGAAGGGAAAGGGATGGCTGTTATAACATGGAAGATAGGGCAGCATCTCATGGAGTTCTGGGCTGGAATTAACACTCTTCTGGGCTGCCGCAAGCCTCATTAAGCAGCTGAGTGTGTGGGCTGCTGAAGGTGTGATTGCTGGGCCTCCTGGGCTGCTTGATCCGCCAGCAAAGGTTAAGGTAAGGGCTGGGAACAATCAATCCAATTAAGAAACAATGGGCTGAAATATGGCAAGAAATAAGTGGGCTGAAATGTTTGTCAAAAGTCTGTCAAAACTCGTCATGGCCTTGTCAGGCCCATGAATGAGTTTGTCACAGATTTGTCGGGCTTTGTCATGGCCTCGTCTCAGCTTAGTCATGATCTCGTCACAGCTTGTCATGATCTCGTCTAAAGTCATCGATAAGAATGAATTATAATAACTAGGGTTTGATATAAATCTATCATTTTATGTGAATTAAATTCTACATAAAATAATACATAATTATAAGAATTAGAGCTTGATATAATTTTATCATTTTATGTGAATTAAAGTCTACATAAAATAATAAAATTTGTGAAGGAAGAAATACTAGATAGAATGGAAACCGTCAACGACTCGAAGTCCGAATTGATCCGGAATTAAACGGAATAAAAATTTCGGATATTACAACGTTTACTGCAGCAACAAGATTGTTTAAAGAATAGGGTAATGAATGATTTACTGCCTTGTTTATGCTAAGTAGTATGAGATGTTCAAAAAAGAAAACGCTTCAATATAAATGCCTTCACTATCCATGTAATTGAAGTTCCTTAATGATCTTCTTGTTAATTTGTGCATCAGGTGCAAATGTTGTTTCAAAACAAAACAAAACAAAACAAGTGAATATGATGACGGGAAAAAGTGAAATTTCCATCCAATTATTTATTGCATATTTCGTGGATGAAGATGTTCCTACTTGTTAATGTTATATATTGGTGTTTAACATATACAGGTCCAATGGCATTGGCATCAGAACTCAGCTTAATCTCTTAGAATAATGCATGGTGAGTGTTGCTTCTTGTTTTGCGTATTTACATTGTACTCTATAGCTAACATTTTGTTTGGCATTTGAGGTATGTTGTTTCTTCTTTTGCGTCTATTTGTTCTCTCTTTCACTTTTTTTTTTTGAAACAAATTTGTATTATCAGAAAGAATGTACAGAGGGTTCAACTAGAAAGGAAAGCAAAGTAACATAAGAGGAGAGCAGTTAAGGGAGTTGAATGCCTAAGATCTTGGCCCAGGATGTGGATTCTGGAGATCTATTTCTCCATGTGCTTGCGACGAAATTCTTGGTGGTAGAGATGGTTGTGTGAGATGTTGAGGTAGGGTGATTGAACTTGTGGTTGAATATGAGATTATCACTGGCTTTCTAGACAAAGTAGATGTAGCTAGTGACGGTAGAGATACGAAGGTGAGATCTCAGGTCATTCTTTTGGCATTTGAGAGAGCTGAACCCAATCTAGAAGTCTGGCCAAGTGTGGTGGGGAACGGGTTCTCGGAGCCAAGAGAAGATCTGGTCCAGAACCGCAGTAGAGTAGTTACAGTCTTGGAAGAGATGGTCTTCAATTTCGGGGTGGAGGTTGCAGAGCTTGTAAGTATCAATAGGGACAATGTTTCAGGAGAGTAGTTTGGAGGGTTGGGAGACGCTTGTGGCAAGCCAACCAAGATATGAACCTACATTTTGGAATATTGGTATTATTCCATATGGAGCCGTGGAGGAAAGGTTGGGCAGGTGGGTTTGGTTTCCAGGTGAGATTGAAGGCAGCCGTCGTTGAGATGGTGCCGTTGGGGTTCTCAGTAGCTGTATGGAAAGTGGTAGCCTTTCCGTAGTCAATGATCTCGTCCCTAATTTTGAGAATAGAATTCCATGTGTGGATGTACTTGTAGCTTGGGGAGTGATTCCATATGGAGGTGCCGTTGAGGACGTTGAGATGAAACTAGTCAGACCAAAGGCTAGGGAATATGTCCGGGTATTCCAATTCGAAAATAAGCTTGGCAATACAAGCTTTTTTTCCAGGAAAGCAGCTCCTTGAAGCCCAACCCGCCTTCGTCTTTGAGAGAGCAAACCTTCGACCAAGCTATAAGTGCACGAGAGCTAGAATCAGTGCCATACTAGAGAAAGGATCAGAGCAGACCTTGGATGTTGGAGAAGACACCATGAGGGCTCAGAAGGACAACATTCCAAAAGGTTGATGGCCATGAGGATGGAGGATATGATCTGAACTCTACCGGCATAAGAGAGGTTCCTTGCGCTCCAAGTATTAATTCTGCTGGTGATTTTGTTTATTAGAGGCTTGTATTCTGTAGTGTTGAGACGTTTACTACCAATCGGTATGCCCAGGTAAGTGAAAGGGAGAGTACCGAGATGCATGCTAGTAGAGCAAGAGAGGGAGTCATTTTCCTGGGGAGAAAGACCTCCAGAGAAGAGGGTAGATTTTGTGGAATTTAGGTAAAGGCCTGAGTATCTGCCAAATGACTGTAGTGTGTTTGTAAGAATTTCAATTGAGGTTTTGTCACCCCGGAAGAAGAGCATGAGCTCGTCTGCAAAGCACAAGTGGGTGATTCTGGGGGAGCTACACTTGGGATGCATGTTGAAATTAGGGTTTGAAGTGTTGATGTTAAGCATTGAAGATAGAACTTCCATAGCTATGACAAAAAGAGGGGGAGATAGGGGGAACCTTGTCGGAGTCCTCTGGAGCCCCTGAAGAAACTATTCAAAGCACCGTTTATGTTGATTGAGTATGTTGGGGAGGTGATGCACTATCTTATGAGGTCGATGAAGCTATCAGGGAAGCCCGTAAGACCAAGGCAGTTTAGGATGAGTTGAGCAGAGATGGTCTTTTCTTGCACGAGGAGCTGAGGATCAAGAGGGGTTGTTTGAAGGCTTGTCTGGATTGAGTTGAGTGTGATTTTCAGATTGTCAATCGACATGTGGAGCAACTCCATCTTTTTGCTTGAGAATCTCTTCTGAACAGGCTTGAGGCTTTTGAGCTTTTGCATTAGTTCACGCAAATTGCAACCATTAGAATGGCGGTTTGTGGAATTCTAGGAGGTAGAGACCGAACTTTCGAAGAGTTCGTGAGCAGCCCAGGCATTGTTGAACCGGAATTGGCACGTGGATGAGGCGGGTTTGTCATTGAGGAAGAGAATACTTGGTGAGTGGTAAGAAATGAGCGGGTTGTCAAAATGAACAGAAGAGTTGGGGAATTTGTTTGGCCATAGACGATTGATGAGGACCCGATCCAATCTACACCAGATACGAGAATCAAGCTACTTATTGTTCCAAGTGAAATTGCATCTAGAGAAAGGGTGGTCCGATAGGGAGTTTGTGGTGAAACAGTCAGCAAGCTCATTAGAGGGTTGGGAGGGAGGAGTAGGCCTTGCTAAAAGTTTGTCAGTGGGGTTTAGGGTGATGTTGAAGTCACCTAAGAGAACCCAAGGGTTGTTTGTGGTGAGCAGTTTGATGGTGGAGAGATAGTCCCAATGGGGATTACGAGGGTCGGGAAGGTTGTGAGCGTAAATGAAGGTGCATTCAAGGTTATTTGTGGGGGTTGAGTTTGAGATGGGTGAAGGTAAGGAGACTTTACAGTGAATGAGTTGTTCATTAGATAGAATTAGGGTGAGATGAAGGGAGGCCGGGTTCCACCAAACCCAAATGCGACAGGTTTGGTTAGGGAGGATGTTTGAGGTGTGTTTCCAACTTGGAAGGAGTGATGAAAGTTTGTTCATTTTGCTAGAAGAAACGTTGGTTTCGAGGATAGCGATAACATCGAGGTTGTGGCGACGTACGAGGTCGCGGATGGCTTTTTGCTTGTTTGGGCGATTGAGCCATCTTATGTTCCAAGCAAAAATATTGATATTCATCGATAATCGTCTTGTTTAGGAGTTGCATCCTTGATGTTTTCTTGGTTTGAGGGGGGGGGTAGATGTGGAGGGGTCTTCAGTATGAGTTTCAGGCTGAATTTGTGGGGATGGTGGTGAAGTAGACGTGGATGTAGGATTAGAGGTGAGGGGTAATGGAGGAGGAGTGATGTTGGTTGGTGTGTTTTGAACACCGATGAAAGCATCACTTGGGTTTTGGTTGACGTTTGTTATGGGAGGTTGAGTGAGCCCGGATTCAGGAGCTGGAGATGTGTGTTCAGAGTGATGGTTTGCTTGTTGTGCTTTCTAGATGAGATGTGTGTCGTCAGGAGTGGGCAGAAAAGCCGAGGTTTGAAGGTAGTGGGGTGCGTTGTCGGGGAAGTCTAGGTCGAGGAGGGGGATCAAGGTGGTTGTGGTTGAACGGTAGCGGTCTCCGAACAGGTGGCATTTAGGACAGTGTTCGGGGAGCCATTCATAGGAGACTTTTTGCAAAATCTTTTCTCCGTATGGTCCAATGAAGGTTAGTTCACGGAGGAGGGGTTTGGAAGCATGAATTTCAACGAGAACCTTGGCATATCCGAGCCTATCCTAGTTAGCAGAACTAGAATCAGTGAGCAGGGGTATGCCCAGGGCTGAACCAATCTTAGAGAGCATGTTAGGAGACTAGAAACGAACATCCAGGTCGTGGAAGGTGGCCCATACCAGGACGGAGTAAAGGCTTGAGTAGTCGAGTGCCATTTCGTGACTCCATCTTTTTAGGAGGAGAGATATGGATCCATTAATGATCCAACGGTTGCCAAGAAGAACTGTATTTAGATCTTCTTCAGAGGCGAAGTGGAAGACAAAAATCCCTTTATCATTCCGTAGGATTTTTGGAGTGTATACAAGATTCCAGGAGCAGTTAGCAAAGTTTGCCATACGTTGGACGGCTAAAGGGTTTCCCAGAGGAAAGCCAACTAGATACATGTGCCATTTGGAAATCGTGTCAGAAACATCATCACTAGAGAAATGAATGACGCCGTCCTCGATTTTGGGGTAAAGGGAAGGGGAACATGTTTCCAGGTCTGGCCTTTAATGAGGATGTCTCTGAAGGAGTCTGTTGGACTGTCCGAGTTATGTGGGTTGGAATGTGAAGGGTCGTCAAAAGGGTATGTTTTTTGAGGGCTTGGGATGGAAGCTAGAGGGTCGGTTTGTGAAGATTGGGCTGAGGAAGAAGCGGCGGCTGGGAGAGTGACGGTGGTTGAAGTAGTAGTGGAGAGTATGGCAGGGGTAGTTTCAGCATCTGGGGATTTTCCTTCTCCTGTAATAGTAGCATGCAAAGCTCCTTCTACTTGAACAGTGGCATGCAGGGCAGAGGCATGCAAGGCAGTGGAGTCAAAGGGCATTTCAGATGTAGTTTTTGGAGAAATAAGGGTAGAGATCTCCTTAGTAGCTTCGATGAGGTTTGAGGGACAAGATGAGCGAGTAGGTGGCTCGGGGGTGGTTTGGAGGGGTGGGAACGAGATCTTCGATGAGATCTCCAAGTCTTGCTTAGCCATGCCTTTGTAAATCATGTTGTTATTTGAGCGAATAAGATCCTCCGGAATAGCTTCGTAAGGGCTCGGTGGGTCAGAGGGAGCTCCTTGTTTGGAAGGGCTTAGGTGTATGTGAGAGATCTTGATGGACTGTTTTTTTTTTGGAGCGCTTCGATCCACCCATCTCAAGGTAGCAGGGCGGGCTGGGCGTGACCGGAGGACCACACTGGGGGAGGAGGAAGGCGGGAACTAACTCCGGGGACAAGAGAGAGCGTTTCTTTTTTAGGTTTTTTCTTCCACTTTTATTTTTTTTTGAAGATGAATTGTATTAACTGAAAGAATTTACAGTGGAGTCATACTAGAAGAGAGGGCAAAAGATACATTGGGAGCGAAAATTATGGAAGCTGAATGCCAATTAGATTGGCCCAAGAGATTGATTCAGATGATCTGTTTTTCCAGTTGCTAGAGATGTAGTTCTTTGTTGTGGAGATGATGGTGTGACCAGTTGAGGTGGGATGAGTGAAACTTTGATTGAATGTGAGGTCATTTCTTGCTTTCCAGATGAAATAGATGTAGCTTATGATGGTTGTGACACGAGTATGAGATCGCATGTCATTCTTGTTGCATTTGAGATGGCTGCACCAAGTCCAGAAGTTTTGCCCGTTGAGATGGGGAGCCGGTTCACGGAGCCAAGAGAAAATTTGGACGAGAACAGTAGTGGAGTAGCTACAGTATTGGAAAAGGTGATCTTCGGTTTCGGGGTGCAGATTGCAGAGCTTACATGAGTCAGTTGTTACAATATTCCATGTGAGCAGTTTGGAGAGCGTAGGGAGACGTTTATGACAAGTCAGCCATGCTATGAACCTGCATTTTGGGACGTTACTATTGCTCCAAATAGAGCTGTGAAGGAATGGTTGGTTTGGGGGGGTGGGTTTCCAGATGAGGTTTAAAGCTGCAGTAGTTGAAAAGGCTCCATTTGGGTTTGTTGTGAGCGTGGAGAAGTTTGGGGCGTTTCCAGATTCGACTATTTCATCCCGGACTTTGAGGATAGCACACCAGGAGTGGCTATACTTATAACTTGGAGCATGATTCCAGATGGAGGAGCCTTTGAGGATGTTGGAGTGAACCCAATCGGACCAGATGCTAGAGAATCTGGCCGGGTTGTCAAGCTCGAAAATTAGCTTTGAGATACATGCTTTTTTCTAGGCGAGCAGCTCTTTAAATTCAAGCCCACCATCCTCTTTAGGAGAGCAAACAGTAGACCATGCGACAAGGGCGCGAGAGCTAGAGTCAGTACCGGCCCACATGAAAGAGCGTAGCAACCCAGTGATAATAGAGGTGACGCCCTGGGGTATCAAGAGGACTACGTTCCAGAATTGATTTATGGCCATGAGGATGGATGAAACAATCTGAGCGCTCTACTAGCATAAGAAAGTTTCCTGGCGGTCCAAGAGTGGATTTTCCTTGTGATTTTGTTAATGAGAGGCTTGTAATCAGAGATGTTTAGGCGCTTACTTCCGATTGGAATGCCAAGATAAGTGAAAGGGAGGGATCCAAGCGGGAGACCAGTGAAGTTTGAGAGTGAAGCGCTATCATGAGGAGTTAATCCTCCAGTAAATAGGGCGGACTTTGAGGAGTTTAGGTAGAGGCCAGAGAATTTACCAAACGCTCGTAATGTGTTTATGATGATCTTGGTAGAGGTTAGGTCCCCCCGGCAGAATAGCATAAGGTCATCGGCAAAGCATACGTGAGTGATTCGGAGAGAACTGCATTTAGGGTGAAGGTTGAAATCCGGGTTTGCTGTGTTGATTTGAAGCATCTTAGAGAGAACTTCCATGGCAATGACAAATAGAGGCGGGGAAAGAGGACACCCCTGTCTGAGTCCTCTAGAGCCTCTGAAAAAACCATTAAGTGCACCATTGATGTTGATGGAATATGAGGGTGTCGTGATGCAAGTACGGATGACTTTGATGAAGCTTTCAGGGAATCCCATTCGACCCAGACAATTGAGGATGAAATTGTGGTCGATCATGTCGAAGGCCTTTGCAATGTCGATTTTCATGGTGCATCTAGGGGACATGTGGCATCTAGAATAGCTTTTGAGAAGCTCATTACAGATGAGGATGTTGTGCTTGATTGATCTACCCTTTACGAAAGCTCCCTGGTATCTACCGATGATAGAAGGGAGAGCAGCATTTAGCCGAGAAGCAAGGATCTTCGCAATCACTTTGTACGAAGTGTTGCAACAAGAGATAGGTCGGAAGTCCGAAGGGAGAGTTGGTCCATCCTTCTTAGCAATGAAAGAGATTGACGTGTGGTTCACTTGATGAGGGAAGGTGCCCTTGAGGAAGAATTCGTTGATTGCATTAGTAAAGGTGAAGCCAGTAGTATGCCATGTTTCTTTGAAGAAGAAAGCATTGAAACCGTCCGGACCCGGCGCTTTGCAATCACCGAAGCCGAAGAGGGTGTTTTTTATTTCCTCCGGATTGACAGTGGAGCAAAGATTTGGGATAAGGTCATGTGGTATTTTTGGAAGGGTGTAGTCAGGAAATAAGTTGAGCGGATTGTGAGGGGTAGGTGGGTTTAGGATTGAAGAGAAGTGGTTGACGAGGATGGTTAAGATTCTAGTGGGATCATGGGTGTAACCGCTGCCAAGATTTTGGGGATCTTTTAGGATCTTAATGGAATTTAAAGCACGTCTGCTGACAATGCTCTTGAAGAAATATTCGTTACATTGGTCACCGTTTTTTATCCAAGCAGCTTTAGAGAGCTGAGCGAGGGTGGATCGCAACGAGCACATACTCGAGTTGAGTTGGGAAGTGACGGTCTTTTCTTGAAGGAGGAGGTGAGGGTCAAAAGGCGCGGCTTGGAGGCCAGTTTGAGTGGTGTTTAGGGCATCCTTCAGGTTGGTAATAGTGGTGTGGAGGGTCTCCATTTTTTCACTTGGGAATCTCTTGAGGATTGGTTTGAGGCGCTTGAGTCTTTGCAGTAGATCGTGCATATAGCCATTGCTGGGAGGGCCGCTCGATTGTATCCAGGCGTTGGATACAGAATTGGTGAAATTCTCGTGGCCGGCCCAAGCATTGTTGAACCGGAACTGGCGCTTAGCCCGAATGGGATTGTCGTTGAGGAAGAGAAGCCCAGGAGAGTGGTCCGAGGTAGAGGGATTGTGAAAGCACACAAAGGAGTTTGGAAAAGTGTTAGCCCAGGTGTGGCTTGTGAGAACACGATCTAGTTTACACCAAATACGATTAGCAAGTTGCTTGTTGTTCCAAGTGAAGGCGCAACCAGAGAAAGGGTGGTCCGTCAAGGAGTTTGAGGTAAAGCATTCCGCGAGTTCTTGTGATTGTTGAGAGGAGGGGTTGGGGCATGCCGCTAACTTTTCGGTGGGGTTTAGAGTGGTGTTGAAGTCCCCAAGGAGTACCCATGGGTAGTTTGTGGTGAGAAGGTTTATGGTAGAGATGCAATCCCAGAGGGGTTTTCGGAGATCAGGGGTGTTATGGGCATATACGAAGGTACATGCGAGACTTGATTGGGATGTAGAGTCTGAGATAGGAGAGGGGGGAGAGATTTTGCAGTGAATGAGTTGATCATTTGACAGAATAGTGGTCATGTGGAGACTAACCGGGTTCCACCAGACCCAAATGCGGCATGTTTGGTTAGGGAGGACATTTGATGTGTGATTCCAACTTGGAATAAGGTTTGCTAGTTTATCCATTTTGTTGTCCAGAACCTTGGTTTCGAGCACAACAATGACATCTAGATTGTGGCGACATACTATGTCCCGGATAGAACGTTGCTTGTTGGGGTGATTGAGCCCTCTAATGTTCCAAGCACAAACTTTTAGATTCATCAATGATTCTTGTGGTTTGAGATTGCATCCTTGATGCTTTCATGTTTTGAGGGGGAGTAGATGTTAGAGGGTCGGCAGGGTTTGTTGGGGTAGAAGGTTCAGGTGGTGTGGATTTTGGGGGGGCCGATGGTGGGGGTAGATGAGGTGGTTGATGTAGATGAGTTGGGGAGATAGCGGACATACTTTCAGGATCTTTTGCAAGATCATCAGCATGGTTTTGTGTTGTTTGGATATTGCTTGTGGGGAAGTTGTTTGGAGTAGAAAGATTAGAATTATAGTGATCTTTCTGTTGATCCTTATTGATGAGGAGGGAGGCATCCGGGGTGGGAAGTAAAGGGCCAAGGTTTGAAGGTGGAGGGGGACGGCGTAGGGGAGGGCTGGTTCGAGGGACAGCCGGTGGGTTTTTTGTGGACCGACATCGGTGTTCGAATAGAAGACATTTGGGGCAGTGCTCAAGGAGCCACTCGTAAGTAACTTTTTGGGTTATTTTTCTCCATCCTGGCCCATGAAAGTGATTTCACGTAAGAGAGGCTTTGACGCAAGCAGTTCAACAAGGATCTTTGCATATCCGAGTCTATCCTGATTTGCGGAGCTAGAATCAGTGAGGAGTGGCACTCCAAGTGCTGAACCGATCTTCGCGAGCATGGTAGGAGACTAGAACCTATAGTCCAAATCATGGAAGGTTGCCCAAACCGGGACTGAGGAGAGACTCGAGTAGTCAAGAGCCAAGTCGTGAGTCCATCTCTTAAGAAGGAGGGTAGTAGAGCCATTTATGAACCAAGGGTTGCCTTGAAGCACAATGTTAAGATCATGTTCGGAGTTAAAGTGAAAGACAAATACTCCCTTGTCATTTCGAAGGATTTTTGGTGGAGATACGTTGTTCCAGGAATTGCTGCCGAAGTTTGACATACGTTGGTAGGCCAAAGGGCTTCCTAGGGGAAAGCCCACAAGAGACAGGTGCCACTTGGACATGGTGTCAAAGACATCATCATTTGAAAAATGAATGATGCCGTCATCAATTCCTGGGGTGAAGGGAAGGGGGATAAGGTTCCAAGACGTGCCTTTAATGAGAATGTCTCGAAATGAGTCTTTTGGGTTTTCGGAGTTTGGTGGGCTGGAATGTGAAGGGGCGTCAGAAAGGTCGACACTTTTGAGTTTGGTGAGGGTAGTTGAAGGGTCTACTGGTGAGGGCATGCCGGAGGAAGAATCAACACTAGCATTGGGTTGAGGATTTTTGGTATTGGTATGGCCGTTAGGGATATCACGAGAAGTAGGTGGGATAGACTGTTGAATAGTAGCATGCAACATAATAGATGGGGGTGCATCTATAGAGCAATTTGTAGGGTTTTGTGTTGTTGCAGGAGTATCAGAAACATTTGCAAGGATACCTTCAAGAGGGAAGGGATTATCCAGAGCCTGAAGAGCGCCCACATGGGACTGCAAAGGGGTCTGCAGAGAGGTCTGGGAGGTCTGGGAGTTTGGTAGAGGGTTTTGTGAAGGAGCAATCGTGCCAGGAGAGGTTGAAGCTGCAGCAAGAGGTGCAACATGAGGGCTAGAGGTATTTGCTTCTTTGGTTGCATTTGTAAGGTTTGTTGGAATAGGGGTTTGGAGGGGAGGGAAAGATATCTTGGAGGAGATCTCCAACTCATGCTTGGCCATATCCTTCGAGATTCTGAAGTTTTTGGAGCGTATAATTTCTTCAGGGATGACTTCGTATGGGCTCGGAGGGTCTGAGGAAGATCTTTGCTTTGATGGGCTCAGGTGGAACTGCGAGAGCTTGACAGATTGTTTCTTGGAGCGTTTTGATCCGCCCATCGTGGGCAGCAGGGAGGGCGGGGCGAGGCCGGACGGCCTCATTGGGGGGAGGAGGAGGCGGGGAGGCCACCCTCCGGCAGGGATAGTGTGTATAGGAAGAGAGTGTTTTGCTGAGATGGAGGATATGACACTACATATATGGTTCGTGAGATCATTCCCGAATTCAGTTCTTGGATGATGCGGTCATTTTGCTTAGGCTTTATTCCTTGTTCAGTCTTTTTTGTAACGTATTTTTCGTTGGCATCTTCCGTTACAACTTTGCTACGAGTATGGCTTTAAATTCATTAGACATAACTTTGCTCAATGGAAAATCTAAGTTGATTGTGAATGAGGTATTCCTCATTGCAGTTAAGCTTTGTATAGCTTGTTTTGTACTTAATGTTCAGTTGCGTTAGTCTCGGTTTTCTGACTGTTTGATTAGATATTATTGCTAAGTAGTATTCCGCCATACATTCATTGATTATGAATAATTTTTTTTCCCAAAAATCTATCTTAAAATATCAGTTATGTTTGAAGTTTTATACGATTGTTTCTCCGTACGCATATCTTCCTCTATGTGTAGTTGTGTTGTTAATCTTCAAGTTATTTAACATGTATTTTTGTTTAGGGTTATGGAGTCACAAGTAGATCACTTCAAAGTCTTGGGAGTTCTATATGGAAAAATGGTGCAAAACTTTATGTCAAAGATATCCGTTCGTCCTATAAATGTAAGTCACAAGAATTGCATCCCGAGAAAGGTCGGGATGTTTATGCTAAAGACAAATTTAAAGAATTGCAGGCATCATATGATAGACAAGATCGCTAGGAGGAAGTTTGACAATTATTTGTGTCAACTCAAACAACAAGACAAGGAGATGGAGAGGTCCCTCATTGAACGTATGACGGAAAATGGAGATGAAGAACAAGACTAGAACAAGATGCAGTAAGAGATTCATGCGATTCATGCAAACTACCGTGAATCAGTCCGACGTAATAAATCAGATGCTACCAAGCACGCAACCTTATTTGTGGTGGTACAAGATTCATTTGGTTTCAAAAACAAAAAACCCTGCAGGACACAAACTTACAGAAAAACCAAGGCAAGAGGGACAATGTTGCAAGCTTGTGCGATGACCCAGCAAGTGTGTGCATTTAACTGTGTGCAATATCGTCCCACATCGACAATATGATAATGCTCGAACCTAACATATAAGAGTTAGGGCTACTCCTCCTATTGTCAATTAGTTTTAGGATAGAACCTCGAATGCTTGTGTGTAAGATTCACTTTACGAGCATCCCCTCCATGTATTAGACCCACCGGATTATAAAAAATAATTTAATAGCATCGTTGAGTAGAAGGATTGTCATTGCGGAAAATAGCAACAATACAAGTGAACCAAATGAAGTAGACGGCGGTAGTAAGCTTGATGTGAACAAGCACTAGAAGCAGCCATCAAAGAGGAGGCACCATTACATAGCGTGAGAGATTCTTGGACGCGAGAAGAGTCACTCGGGTGTTAATCCAATTGAAAACGCTCTGAAAGGCAATTTACTCGTGATGTTGTTGTGTTGTCGTTACTAGAAGGCAATTTACTCGTGTCACACATGAGATCTAGCTCTAGTACCAAATCGTTATGGTCTTCGATTTTAGACTAAATCTCACTATAAAAACGAATTGGTGGATTGATAAAACTAGACTCGTTAGGTGGATGAGCATCTTCTATTAACGAAAACTAGTTAGATTACTTTATAACATTGAAAAACCCTCCCTCACCATGCTCCTTGTTAATTAGGAGTTCATATCAGTTTGATCACATCCACTTCCATACCCCCGCGTCATGCTACTTTCAGGTGCCGATCCAACACCTTTGGATCCGCATATATAGATGGCGTGTTGCCCACTTGCCAAGATGTCCTCTGCTCCTGAAAACAAAACATACGCCAAATTTAAACAACGTCCACTATATTTATGAGTCTGTTCGAGATCGAATAAAACACTGACAACCTATGGTGCACTTGGATCTGGAAGACATACTCAAGAGACTTACCAGATGGAACATCGAGCAAAGGAACAACCATAGCCACACTTGGAGTATGCTTCTTAAGGTCCGTAATGAGATTCTCTGCTGGGTATAGGACTAGCTGTTAAGATGTGTGGATATATTGTCCCACATTGACAATATGATAATAAGCGAACCTAATATATAAGCACTAGGGCTACTCCTCCTATTGCCAATTGGTTTTAGGATGAAACCCCGAAGACTTATGTGTAAGGTTCACTTACGTGCATCCCCGCCACGTATTAAGATGTGTTAAGATGTGTGGATATATTGTCCCACATTGACAATATGATAATAACCGAACCTAATATATAAGCACTAGGGTTACTCCTCCTATTGTCAATTGGTGTGCCGGATTATAAAAGATAAAGATAATTTAAAACTAGCTCCATAAACCCCATCTCCCTCCCCAACAGTTCTTCCGTAACCAAACTCTCTCACACACACACACCCCGCCCTACCAAATTCATATATACTTGGCAAGGAATCAACATTAGTTTTATCTCTTGGATTACTTGCCATCAAAGAATTTCCACCTTTACCAAACTCCTCTTCTAGAACTTAGTCTCTGACGCTTCGTGCAAAATGTGTGGGAACCATCCGGAGAACGAGTCCCACCTATGGAACTCTTGTAGTTACACTAGCCTAGTGCTCAACATCATCTCTCGCTAGACGAAGCTCCACACCCCCTACCCGTACTCCAACAAATTTGGTCTTGGTTCGAGAATGAAAAACCTTGTAAGCATGAACTCATCTCCAACATCCGTACCTCCTCGATCATTACATACATTTACTTCACTTGGAAAGCAAGAAACGACCTCATCTACTACAACACTTTCACCTCTACCACAACTTGTGCCCCTCACACAATCCAAGCTATCAAGAACTTCACCGCCTAACTGAAAAGACCGATCCCCCGACTTTATTATGTGGCCTAATTTGCTTGTGATTCACCTCTTGTAGTTGATAGTCGTAGTCACTAATTTCTCTAGTCTTTTCCTCTCTTCATCTTTGGTCAAAGTGACCCCTAATCCTCTTCTCGATATACGTAATCTTTTCAAAACAAAAAAAAAGGTACAACCATAAGGCAGTTGTTTATAAATATGAGGAACAACTAAATTCCTGTCCTATCAACTTTCTTTTGATGGTGCAAAACAACTCACTAATGCCTGTTAATGCAAATGCTAACAAGAGGATAAAAAATTAGCAACTATATCCCATATATGCTGAATGCAAATGCTAACAAGGAAAAAGTGATATGTGCAGTAATTCAGGACAAGCACAGTCAAACATTAAACATTCAGATTATCAACATACTATATAGCACATAACATAATCTCTCAGTTTGTTGATCTACAAATGGCACAAGTGTGATGCTACATCAAAAATCAAAAGAGAACAACTCAACAACAAGCAGTATTCCAGTGTTCTATAACAGTGAGTTTGAGCTTGATGTGAAGCCATATATGGTCTCAACATAAAAGAACTCCATGTTTGAGAGAAATAGCTGAGAAGAATTTGATATCAATACGTAGATTAGAGCTATTCAATATGACTGGAGTAATGAGCAACACACATTCCCTTTTTACCATTAAAAGACGTACCGAGTAATATCGGCTAAATCTAGAACAAGCTCATAAATATCGTTCATTCTCTTTCTTTCTCTATTTATCTTTTACGGAAATAATTCATTTTAAGATTCTTAAATTATACCGATTTTGTCAATAATATCTATAAATTACTTAAAACCATTCGACTCGAGTACATTCCGCTTTGCGCACGTCTTCAATTACTGTATCTTACTGATGTGTATCGAGGAGATGCTGCAACTGCTGTCAATAGGGTTCGACTCTCCATCCCGCTTTGCCCACGTCTTCAATTACATCTTCCCTTATGTTTGAGAAAAATAAATTTTTATTAAATAAATACTAATAACTCTTCTTTACCTATTTTACCCTTTAACCTAGTGTATATATATACACTCTACGAGTCTACGCACCTCAGGCACAACAATCTTCTTCGCAGCTATTCCTCCTGGTTCGGTCTGAGGACCAAAATTGTCCAAAATCTTCACAATTCTCTTGCTTTTCGACTCAACTAAGAAAAAGACAAGGTGCAGGAGTTTTCGTACACGATCGACGCGGACGATCGAAGGTGATACCATCGGAGATCGAAACGCCGGCAAAATTCACCTTATTGTCCATCGTTGTTATTTGACTACCACAGCAATAAGGTAACCGAACAGTCTGAATATATCAATCTCTAATTTCTTTTACTGTTGAAGCTAATACTGTTTTCGCTATATTTTTAGATTTTTGCAGATTTGGTATCACGGATCTGGCATAAAAATGAATAAAATCAAGGACCGCTTGATCCTCAAAGTCAAGTTCTCTTGCAGCAATTGGGTTGTTCAAAAAATAGGTAATACATCATTTACTGGCATGTTTCTGCAAATTAAATTTGAGATCCTATCATCTAGATGACTAGATATCTTATCTTGTTGCTGCAGTTATGAGCTGGGGCTTTAGATTTGAAAATAAATATTGAACACTAATGTTTTGTGGTTGGAGTTAAGCCTTTCTTGCTGCTAGTATGAGCTGTGGAAATGCGAGAAAATGTGTCTTACATCGACAATATGATACCGTGTGAACCTATCACATGGAACCCCGAAAGGTTTGGGTGTAGGTTCACCGGTTGTGATTAGCGAAAATATGCTATCCGCCCTGAACTTCTGTTCATTTATTTCTTCATCTTTGAACTTCCTGGTTGGAACTAATACCTTTCTTTAATTTGGATTTGTTTTGCTTCATTTTCATTTGTTATTTGGATTTGTTTTGCTTCATTTTCATATGTAGTTTGGTGTTGGTGATTGTGTTAGTTGAATCAGTTTGAAATTTGGAGTTTCAAGTTTTGTATTTAGTCTCGATTCTTCTCGACGTTGGGATGGGTGGATGTGACTGTTTATAGATTTGATTTTGAATTAACTTATCAAAATTGAAGTGTAAAGTATCATCTGTTGATCTTGGTGCAGGGAATGAGTTGTGGAGGATGTGCTGCCAGTGTGAAGAGAATACTTGAAAGTCAAGTCAGTTCCGATTCACATATTATGTATCATGAAAAAACTGAAGTAACATTGCTTATCAAAGGGGCCGACTTGACTCTCTTAATAAGCTTGATCTATAATCAAAACATGGTTTCTTGATAATTTAATTAGATATGTATATGTTATATTTACTTTGATTTAGAACAACATGATCTATTTATGTGTTCTTTAATCAACTTCTTTATTTGGCATATGGACACAGCCACAAGTATCATCAACTAGTTTCAACCTCACAACAGAGGCTGCAATTGTGTGGCTTGTTTCTGAAGCCAAGTCTGTCCCAAGTTGGAGAAAGCATTTAGGGGAGCTTCTTGCAAATCATTTGTCAAATAGTGGGTTTACATCAAATCTTCGAGGTAAACTAATTTATTCTAGGTTATATTACCATTCTTTGTATATTGGAGCTTATACACTAATCAGATTTTTTATTTATATGATTTACTGTCTTCCTGTTACTTGAATTTTACAACCTGCAAACATTCATCTAGGATTTTATGCTTTCCAATAAAAAAATTGTATAGAATTTTCTAACTTCTCTCTCTTTTGGTCCAATAAAAAAATTGTATAGATTTTTTATTTATATGATTTACTGTTGTTACTTGTTATCATGGATGTTAAGAGACCTTCCTCTTGCAAGATATATCTAGTGTTGTTAAAGAAGTGTAGTTGATTACCTTCCCTGAAAAATACACTAATTGGTTCAATAATTTAATCTTTAGTGTTGTGTATGGCAAGATGTTTCAGGAGATTCATTTCTACCGTCGTTGTTGAGAAATAGGGGTATATGAAGCCTCCCTCTTTTGTCACGAAATATTTCGTTATAAAAATGCAATTGCGTCACAGTTTAGCATCTTATGAACAAGGACTATGTAGCATAATCGGATTGTGTCAGATAATGTCGTTAAATATAGTTGCTTTTGATATAGGTTGCATTTGATATGTTATTGTATGTTTTTTTTCTACATCAAAGTTGCAGCTTTCTTATGAAATTCTGAATCTTACCTATCATGGGTCCATATTAAGGTTCTTGGTTGATATGGATCATGCAGATTTGTCACAAAACTTGATTTTTAATAGCTACTATATTAATGCTATTCGACAAGCTTTTTTGTTCTAACACCGCTTGATTGTCGGAGTCTGACTGTAAATCCCTTTTCAACTCAGTTATTCACGTGACACTTCAAGATTTTTCAATGACTAAGAGTCTCAAACAGTTTGGCTCGAGATCTGCATCACCCCTGCTCTGTAAGGACATGGTAAATATCAAAGTTAAGGATTTACTGTCAGCATGGAAAGACAGCCGCTCAGGTGACGCTGCACTTCTTGAGGAGCGGATGCATATGATGTTACGGGAATGGAAGGCTGAGCTTAATCAGACTTCCCCAGCAACCTCATTGCAAGTTAGTTTCCAATATTATATTGTTTTAGGGATGAAATCATGGCTCGTTTTGATTGATAGTTTGCCAATTTATCTGATAAACTCATGCATAAATGATGGTTGTTTTATGCTGTTGCAGAATGATAGTGGAGGTTCATTTCCTCGGCCATTTGTCGGCTGTTTCAATTGTATAAAGATGAAGATGATACTTGCATTCCTAAAAAGGTGAGGGTTTGCTTATCTTTGTTTATTTTAAACCTGTTTGGCTCTTTTGTGTTGTATCAATGAATTATTGTTTGCTAGAGTGACTTAATAGCAAATATTTTGACTAAAAGCAAAAAAAAAAACCTCTACTTTCCCCTGATTTTTTTATCTTTTCACCAATTACATGATCACACTAGTCAACGGGATATTTGATCCTTGAATTATTTCTCTAATGGAGACTATTTAGTAGGTACAACTTCTAGTTTAGATTTAGTAAATTTTTGCACTAATGATGTTTTCTCTTCACAGCTGGGATTTCCCTAATACCTAAGATTTTAAGTATTTTAGTTGTCAACATGCTGATCTTAGTTTGCTAATTAAGTAAAGAATTTTGAATAATATGATGGTTTACTTGAAGCACTGGCTTGTTCTAAGTATTGTCTGCTCTGTTTGCTTTATGAAGTAAAATTCTTTTGTGTATCTGAATTCAAATGTCATAACCCCTTCCACCGTATATGATGTTATAATGTTGACCTTTATAATTGGTATCATTATATTTATGTTTCCTTGCCTTGTTTGTTTCACATATTTCTGAAACTGTCGCTCCCCCGTTTTCTCTTGTATCCGTTTCTATGTCCGTGCTTCATAGGTTAGAATCATATGCTAATATAGTTTTTAACTATATTAGATATCAGTATGAGATTTAAGTTTTGCTTAGTCGGCTTACAAAAATGATCAACAGCTTCTCTTACATTATTAGTTTATTGCCAAACTTGCAAGTGCAGAAACATCCCAGTGTGTTATACTTGGCACTCTCAATACTGACATTGATGCTTCTTCCGCTATTCTATCTAATTGTTTGTTTACACGTACAATAGGTCATTTTTCTTGGTTTCTCAGTGAGATTAGGAACGACACCCAGAATCTTAGGCGATTAGTGAAGTTGCAACGGAAAGAAAAACCATCATAACAGGTAATTCTACAGTTATTCATGCTATATTGACATCAGCAATAACAGTCATGCTATATTGACATTAACAATAACAGTCGATGTCAAGGATAAGTATCAGGAACAACCACGACAAATGATGTTTGTGTCATTTTCCCTTTGTGTTAGGTAGGGGCTCTCAGTACATCACCAGGTTACCCATATCACAAAGAAGCAGGTGCTTGAAGTGACAAGTCTTCTCCTGTTCATATTTGAGATGTTTGGGTGAATTTGTATAAATTGGTTATATTTGGAGTACCTTGAAGCAGTACCACATGTGAAAGTTTTAAGTAATTGAAATTGAATTATCAAGAGATTATGCTTAATAGTGTTGTGATTTAAAATTGCAGCAGTATCATGCAGCCACGGTTTTTTAAAGAACCGTGGTGTTTTTTTTTAAAAAAAAATTTAGAATTGGGACCACGGTTATTTAAAATAACCGTGGTCCGACATCTTTTTTTTTAAAAAAAAAATAAAAGTCGGACCCCGGTTATTTATAAAAAACCGGGGTCCGAAAATGACCCCGGTTTTTTTATAATAACCAGGGTCCGACTTTTACCCCGGTTTTTTTAAAATAACCGGGGTCCGAATTTTACCCCGATTATTAAAAAACCGGGGTCCAAAAATATTAACTCGGTGACATTTACCTGGGTGCGAATGCTCGGACCTCGCTCCCGTTAACCACGCTTCCTTAACCGGGTTCCCATGTACAAAATAACCGGGGTCTAGAGGGGTATTTGTACTAGTGGATAATGAATTGTGTTAGTCTCCCTTTTCGGATTGCTTCATTAGATCTTACTTGTGTAATTTTGCACGGCAGAAAATTAATGTACAATGGTGGGAAAGTGAGTACCAGATCATGCTGCAACTAGTATATGTAATAGCAAAGGTATGTTTAAAATACACTCTTATGAAATTATTCTTTTCTTCCACATTATAATAGTTTTTACATTCACATCATGAAGATGTTTTATTTACTAATATTATATTGCGGTGAGTGCTGCTTCAGAACTCAAAGGTTTAAGAAGCTGAATCTTCGAGAGATAATGCATGGTGAGTGCTACTACTTTTGTGTATATACAGTTTGTTTGGCAATGGAGGCATATGATGTTTCTTTAACCCTTAACCACATAATCCTTGTCACTGGAGAGATTTGTAAGTGTTCTCTTAATTAAATTGGTTGTCAAACATAATGCAGGAAGCTTGGCTAAGAATCTTGAGTTTCAACAACTCACATGGCCATTGAATCAACGGAAAGAATGCGATTCGAGAGCCTTCAATCGATCCCTCTAGAATGTTGGCCTCGATCAAAGATCGAAGTTGCAAAAATACAACAACCCCAAGAGAGATAAGAATGCTGACATCAAGATCAATGGTTGTGTGCAAGCTGCAAAAATACACCCAAGATAGATAACAATGTTGACCTCAAGATAAATGTTCGGTCAAGATCAATGGTTGTGTACAAGCTACAAAAGAAAATACACCCAAGAGAGATAGGAATGTTGGCCTGAAGATCAATGGTTGTGCAGCAAAAATGTACCTATAAGAGATAGAATATCATTGATCCGAAGATCAATGGTTGTTTGCAAATATGTATTTAAAACCAATTTTAATAATTAAAAATTTATTAAAATTTTAATTATAAATTTAGAACCCTTCAATTTTTAATTATGTTTAAAAGCCATAAGATATACCACGGCGGTAAATCGCGAAGGTGATAGATTCATCGAATGTGGGTTGCTTGGTTTAGTTGTCGATAGGGGTTTGCGTGGTTTGTGTTTCATGTGTTGTAGGCATGCGTAGGGTTTTTGTTTGATGGATATGATATGTGGTGGAGGAGGCGGACAAATTTTGAAAATAAATATAGGGTAACCAAAATAAGCATAATACATGTGACGAGATGGTATTGAATGAATATAGTGCCTTGGGGGAAAAAAATATTTGAGGGAGAAACGTTCAAATTAATTCAAATAAAAAATGGCAAGTTACATTACATTGCTTGGTATCACCCTATCAAGAATTGCTACTAGTCCACTCGATAGGAGAACCTTTGCAAGACATTTTGTAACTTCGTTATATGAACGCGGAATATAATAAACCGAAAATGATTCAAAAGAGGAGGATATAGATTTTATATCCTCAATTAAAGTACATTCATGGGATTTGATGCTTGAATCAGCATTGTAAGCATGTGCAACGTACTAACTGTCAGTTTCCATCTCTATGCATGAGTATTGTCTTCTCCTAGCTTCCAAGACACCAATTCTCAACGCAGCCACCACAACCCACCAAACAGGTCACAAACCGGCCAGTCATATATATATATGATGAATAGATAAGAAGAAATCGGATCATCTTGTCTGAAATCTCAGAAAGGTTGGACTCTCCCTTTTCTTTCTCCATTTAGGACGAAGCTAAAGGTCAATAACATCACACAATCCATGATTTGTCCACCTATCTTTGATCAAATCCAAAGTGTTCTATAAACCTCTTAAGAAAATACCACTCGATCCGGTCGTATGCTTTACTCATGTCGAGTTTCATTGTCATTATGCCAATGTTCACAGTCCTCTTGTTTTCCATGTGGTGAAAGATCTATAAGGCAATCGGTGCATTATCCGTGATTAGCCGGCCTTTTAAAAATACACTATGAGCATCATCAATGATTCTCGGCATCATGTCCCTGAGGCGGTTTGTCATAAGCTTTGGGATTACCTTGTACAACACTGTGCAAAGACTGACGGGCCTAAACTCGGTCATTTTCCGGATTTTTCTCTACAACTAACCAAAATCTCTAGTAAAATATGACATGAAAACCATCCTGTTCTGGTGCTTTACTCGTGTGCATTGCCTTTACCACCAACCATACTTCCTAAATAGTAGGTTCTTTAATAATATTAGAATTCATGCTACCATCAACCTTCTTACTTAACACCTCCGCCGTGGTTTTATTTGCACTCAAAGTCACTACTATAGTAAATAACTTGTAGTAATTGACAACATGGCTTTCAATGTTAGCCTCGCCTGTGAAGATTCTTCCGCTTTCATCCACAAGTAACGTGATCTCATTCTTTTGTTTTCGTTGAGTAACTTTGTAATGGAAATATTTTTTATTCTTTTTCCAGTCTCTTACTTAACACCTCCGCCGTGGTTTTATTTGCACTCAAAGTCACTACTATAGTAAATAACTTGTAGTAATTGACAACATGGCTTTCAATGTTAGCCTCGCCTGTGAAGATTCTTCCGCTTTCATCCACAAGTATCGTGATCTCATTCTTTTGTTTTCGTTGAGTAGCTTTGTGATGGAAATATTTTTTATTTTTTTTCCAATCTCTTACTTAACACCTCCGCCGTGGTTTTATTTGCATTGAAACTCACTACTATAGTAAATAACTTGTAGTAATTGACAACATGGCTTTCATTGTTAGCATCGCCTGTGAAGATTCTTCCGCTTTCATCCACAAGTATCGTGATCTCATTCTTTTGTTTTCGTTGAGTAGCTTTGTGATGGAAATTTTTTTTTTCCAGTCTCTCATCTCATTTGACCTGGAGCGTATATGCCAGTACGACTCATCTTCTCTATGCATGCAGTCAAGTTTGGGAATAATGTATGTCCCATGTTGCAAGACGGCGGTACTTTGGAAGGGATGCACGTAAAGTGAACCTTACACACAAGCTATCGGGGTTCCGTACTAAAATCAATTGGCAGTAGGAGGAGTAGACCTAGTGCTTATATGTTAGGTTCGGGTATTATCATATTGTCAATGTGGGACAATACTCCACGCATCTTAAAATTTTGTTTCCCCATGCTGATAGTTCTTCGAGAACCAAGCCAAGCCTTTCCTGAGTTTCATATCCTTCCCCAATACCCCAAGCATTTTGCAACTACGTCCATTATGCCACTCCTCCTTATCAATCCACCATGTTTCAAACCTCTATTGTCTACTTCTTCTTCAATTTCCCTCCACTCTTCCTTTAACTTCAATCATGATAAGCCAGATATCTTGATAAAATTCTAAGGCCAGCACCACCTGTTTTTTTTTTTATCTAAATCCGACTTTATAATCACTTTTTGATAACCCGGTTGTCGAGCCTCAAGCTAGGAAGATAAGTTATCAGAGATCGAAAGTGGAAGAAGTGATATTACTTCACAGTAAATTTCCCTGATATGATCCAACAACGGATCATGTACGCGTGTCCATCGTGCAGAATTTTCCTCGTCGTTCTCGATAACATCTCCCACAAGAGCCTTCCAACGTAAAACCTCCGTCAAAGGATCTCCAAGCTTGCACGTCTCAGCAACATTATGGTTGTAGGCGAGCTTAAGGGTGTACATGGGTTGGGGATTCCCTGAAACTTGGGGTCCATCATGGAAATGAGGATGAGGATTTTCAACGGGGATGGGACTGGCATAGTTAATAATTGAATCTCCGCTTGAGGATAGGGATGGGGATGAAGATAGGGGTATTCACCTCGCTCCCCGATCCGAACCCGAACCTGTCGGGGAACCCCGATGGGGAATCTAACAGGGGACCCCGACGGGAATCTGATGGGGAACCCTGATGGAAAACCCCGAATAAACAAATTTGTATTTATATTAAACTTTCATTGTAGTTTCAATTTTAATCAAAATTTAATTCAGCAATTGTGTTTAAATTTAAAGTTGCCGATGATTACTAAAATTCCCAACTAAGTACACTTTTATGCTTTAAGAATTAAGAATATGATACTCATTCATACAATCCTACTTATAGTTCCAACTTAATGATTTTATAGTGTTGTAATATTTTTTAGTATTTTGGTTGAGAACATCCGTTTGCCTAGCTGGACAAAGTTTATATGTCCATCTTATTAAATTCCTTAAGATTATGCTAGCTAGGCAAAGTTTATATGCTAGTTTAGTGTTGAAATAGTTCAGTCAATAGCCTATACTAGAGATTCTGATTGAGGGCATGGATACCTCATCTACACATGTTGTTAATATGTTGTCTAATGAGCCAACTGAGTAGATGATAGTATGTCCATCTTTCACAATCAAATTATGAAAAATCTAACACTTACGATGTACATTTTGTGATGCAAGTTATCTGAGCCAACTGAGTAGATGACAATATGCCTCAGTTGCACATGGTGCAAATTTTATATGTCAAGCTTATTACATTTGAGCAACTTAATTATGAAAAACTAACCCATTTTACAATGTACATATTGCGGGGGAAATATGGTGACGGAATAGTCGATCCTGAGTCATGACGAATATGGGGACAGGGAATTCCCCGATGACAATGAATATCCGATGGGGACGGAGAATTTTGCGGGAAAAACCCTTAAAATTTTAAAATCAGAAAAATTAAATGGGGACGGGGATCCCCGATGGAGACGAGTATTTGACGGGGACGGGGACGAGGACGGGGGGCATTATATTAAACGGGTATGAGGATGAATAGGGTACTCCCTACCCCATGTCCGACCCATTGACAACCCCTAGGCGAGCTGTAGAAAGCTATCACGAATTACACCATTATTTGGTTCATCTTCTTCAAACAAAGTTCACACATATCTCATATAACCATATAATTATACATGTAAATTTGAAATCTAAATCATTTACTATATTTTTTAATAAATAAAAATAAATACTAGTTTACGTATTTACCCTTTAACCTACCTAAATATACCCTACGTACCCTTTTAACCTACCTATATATAGACTACAAACCTCACACACTACAAATCTATTCTTCTCTTACATCTTCCTCGCAGCTATTTTCCTCCTCATCCCAATTTTACTTCAGCAATCATCTCTTTCAGTCTTCTCTTCTTGTTTTGATTCAACTAAGAAGAAGATTTTCTACTCGATCGACGTGGACGGGTCAAAGATGAGATCATCGGAGCTCAACACTGGCCAAATACACCCATTTGTCCATTGTTATTATATGACCACCAACGTAACAAGGTAACTGAATATATAAATTTGTTTATCTCTTTAGTTGTTTTTTATCTAATGTCCTCAAATTATATTGAAGCTCATACACTATTGTTCATGCTATCTTTTTAGGTTTTTGCAGATCTGGTATAATAATGCATCTGACCATCTACCGGACTGGGCTGGTCGCAGGGAACCTCGTAGACTCTCGCAAGAGCTAGGCAGATGATGTCACGACCCGTTATCATACACTTGGGTCAATTACGTAAATAATAAAGTCGGAATAATCCGGTTTCGTTGTTTATCATAACTAACAAACACCACTCATACACATTACACTCATACAAGAAGCCAGCTAAGTAAGTCCGTGGACTTACCAGAATCAAATCTCGCCTCTCTTAACACCACTCAACCAGTAACTGCAGAAACTCAGTTGCCTGTCAAAGGAGGCACGTGGGTCAATACATTTCCCTAGGTACTTAGAAGTATGAAACTCCTAAGTTGTAAGATCCTATTTGGACATAATTTATTATAGTACTTATTCAAGGTAACATGACTATTTTACCCTTGATCCCGAGACTTCCAAAACTCGTAATACGTACTTAAATTCTTACTTGAGGCTAATTAACCATATTCTACTCCCTAGCATGATTTTAGGTAAAACTAGATAAACTACCCACTTTTCTATTTCCCGAAAAGTCACTAAGGTCCAACTACAACTTCAAATATGAAATTAAAATAAACTTATAAAAGTTCTAAAATAAATCTCTAAATTATCTAGGATATCTAATCTACTCATAGGAGTAAGAATTTCCTAAAACTGTTCAATTATCACTTCTACAAAAATCCTTGAAGTTGGCTACAACACTAAAAACGTTCCTATACTTGGTCAAAATTCATTGCTGGAAAAACAGCTCAACTACTTCACTTTGAGACCCTATAACTTTCAATCCGACCGTTCATTTCTTCTCAAATTTTAACACAGTAAACTACGTGTATCCCTTTATGATCTATCAAAAATTTAACGGTGGATCTTCAATATAACGCCTAAACATTGGTCTACAATATTGACAGTTTTCAACTTCTCAAAACTAAAGAAAACTCCATTATTTACAGCTGATTTGTTTCTACTATTTTTGTCACCCTCTTCTAACCCAAACTAATTATTGATCTCAATGTCCTAAGTTCATCAGCAGTACATAGTACACTTTTAACTTATTAACTTACAAAAGATACGCATTTAAGAGATCTAGTTACCCCTTGCTAAGACCTTGATTGCAACTTAGGAAAGATTCTGGTGATGGGGAAGGCTTTTGATCTGTAAAACAGCAAGGATGGAATGTAAAATTTTGCCCATTGTGTGACTGAATAGAAAGAGGACAACTAGGGAGTGAGAGACCAACGAACGTATGCAGAAACGTATGCAACAGCTCCTGGAGTCGAAGTGCACAGAAGAGGCTGCTGTTGTGCAATGTTGGTGCTTCAATGGGGCTGCTCTTGTGCAATGTTGGTGCTTCAATGGGGCTGCTTCTGTGCAATGTTGGTGCTTCAATGGGGCTGCTGAGATCTGCGTCGATACAGAAGAAGGGGAGGAGAGGTTTACGTGCATCTGGAAGCAAGGATGTTGCAACTCCTTCTCTTCTGGCGTGAATGTAAGGCTGTTTCAGCTGTGGATTTGCCTAATTTATTCACTGTTGTTACGTGATATAGGGAAGGGAAAGGGATGGCTGTTATAACATGGAAGATAGGGCAGCATCTCATGGAGTTCTGGGCTGGAATTAACACTCTTCTGGGCTGCCGCAAGCCTCATTAAGCAGCTGAGTGTGTGGGCTGCTGAAGGTGTGATTGCTGGGCCTCCTGGGCTGCTTGATCCGCCAGCAAAGGTTAAGGTAAGGGCTGGGAACAATCAATCCAATTAAGAAACAATGGGCTGAAATATGGCAAGAAATAAGTGGGCTGAAATGTTTGTCAAAAGTCTGTCAAAACTCGTCATGGCCTTGTCAGGCCCATGAATGAGTTTGTCACAGATTTGTCGGGCTTTGTCATGGCCTCGTCTCAGCTTAGTCATGATCTCGTCACAGCTTGTCATGATCTCGTCTAAAGTCATCGATAAGAATGAATTATAATAACTAGGGTTTGATATAAATCTATCATTTTATGTGAATTAAATTCTACATAAAATAATACATAATTATAAGAATTAGAGCTTGATATAATTTTATCATTTTATGTGAATTAAAGTCTACATAAAATAATAAAATTTGTGAAGGAAGAAATACTAGATAGAATGGAAACCGTCAACGACTCGAAGTCCGAATTGATCCGGAATTAAACGGAATAAAAATTTCGGATATTACAACGTTTACTGCAGCAACAAGATTGTTTAAAGAATAGGGTAATGAATGATTTACTGCCTTGTTTATGCTAAGTAGTATGAGATGTTCAAAAAAGAAAACGCTTCAATATAAATGCCTTCACTATCCATGTAATTGAAGTTCCTTAATGATCTTCTTGTTAATTTGTGCATCAGGTGCAAATGTTGTTTCAAAACAAAACAAAACAAAACAAGTGAATATGATGACGGGAAAAAGTGAAATTTCCATCCAATTATTTATTGCATATTTCGTGGATGAAGATGTTCCTACTTGTTAATGTTATATATTGGTGTTTAACATATACAGGTCCAATGGCATTGGCATCAGAACTCAGCTTAATCTCTTAGAATAATGCATGGTGAGTGTTGCTTCTTGTTTTGCGTATTTACATTGTACTCTATAGCTAACATTTTGTTTGGCATTTGAGGTATGTTGTTTCTTCTTTTGCGTCTATTTGTTCTCTCTTTCACTTTTTTTTTTTGAAACAAATTTGTATTATCAGAAAGAATGTACAGAGGGTTCAACTAGAAAGGAAAGCAAAGTAACATAAGAGGAGAGCAGTTAAGGGAGTTGAATGCCTAAGATCTTGGCCCAGGATGTGGATTCTGGAGATCTATTTCTCCATGTGCTTGCGACGAAATTCTTGGTGGTAGAGATGGTTGTGTGAGATGTTGAGGTAGGGTGATTGAACTTGTGGTTGAATATGAGATTATCACTGGCTTTCTAGACAAAGTAGATGTAGCTAGTGACGGTAGAGATACGAAGGTGAGATCTCAGGTCATTCTTTTGGCATTTGAGAGAGCTGAACCCAATCTAGAAGTCTGGCCAAGTGTGGTGGGGAACGGGTTCTCGGAGCCAAGAGAAGATCTGGTCCAGAACCGCAGTAGAGTAGTTACAGTCTTGGAAGAGATGGTCTTCAATTTCGGGGTGGAGGTTGCAGAGCTTGTAAGTATCAATAGGGACAATGTTTCAGGAGAGTAGTTTGGTGAGGGTTGGGAGACGCTTGTGGCAAGCCAACCAAGATATGAACCTACATTTTGGAATATTGGTATTATTCCAGATGGAGCCGTGGAGGAAAGGTTGGGCAGGTGGGTTTGGTTGCCAGGTGAGATTGAAGGCAGCCGTCGTTGAGATGGTACCGTTGGGGTTCTCAGTAGCTGTATGGAAAGTGGTAGCCTTTCCGTAGTCAATGATCTCGTCCCTAATTTTGAGAATAGAATTCCATGTGTGGATGTACTTGTAGCTAGGGGAGTGATTCCATATGGAGGTGCCGTTGAGGACGTTGAGATGAACCTAGTCAGACCAAAGGCTAGGGAATATGTCCGGGTATTCCAATTCGAAAATAAGCTTGGCAATACAAGCTTTTTCCCAGAAAAGCAGCTCCTTGAAGCCCAACCCGCCTTCGTCTTTGAGAGAGCAAACCTTCGACCAAGCTATAAGTGCACGAGAGCTATAATCAGTGCCATACTAGAGAAAGGATCAGAGCAGACCTTGGATGCTGGAGAAGACACCATGAGGGCTCAGAAGGACAACATTCCAGAAGGTTGATGGCCATGAAGATGGAGGATATGATCTGAACTCTACCGGCATAAGAGAGGTTCCTTGCGCTCCGGGTATTAATTCTGTTGGTGGTTTTGATTATTAGAGGCTTGTATTCTGTAGTGTTGAGACGTTTACTACCAATCGGTATGCCCAGGTAAGTGAAAGGGAGAGTACCGAGATGCATGCCAGTAGAGCAAGAGAGGGAGTCATTTTCCTGGGGAGAAAGACCTCCAGAGAAGAGGGTAGATTTTGTGGAATTTAGGTAAAGGCCTGAGTATCTGCCAAATGACTGTAGTGTGTTTGTAAGAATTTCAATTGAGGTTTTGTCACCCCGGGAGAAGAGCATGAGCTCGTCTGCAAAGCACAAGTGGGTGATTCTGGGGGAGCTACACTTGGGATGCATGTTGAAATTAGGGTTTGCAGTGTTGATGTTAAGCATTGAGGATAGAACTTCCATAGCTATGACAAAAAGAGGGGGAGATAGGGGGCAACCTTGTCGGAGTCCTCTGGAGCCCCTGAAGAAACTATTCAAAGCACCGTTTATGTTGATTGAGTATGTTGGGGAGGTGATTCACTATCTTATGATGTCGATGAAGCTATCAGGGAAGCCCGTACGACCAAGGCAGTTTAGGATGAGTTGAGCAGAGATGGTCTTTTCTTGCACGAGGAGCTGAGGATCAAGAGGGGTTGTTTGAAGGCTTGTCTGGATTGAGTTGAGTGTGATTTTCAGATTGTCAATCGACATGTGGAGCAACTCCATCTTTTTGCTTGGGAATCTCTTCAGAACAGGCTTGAGGCTTTTGAGCTTTTGCATTAGTTCACGCAAATTGCAACCATTAGAATGGCGGTTTGTGGAATTCCAGGAGGTAGAGACCGAACTTTCGAAGAGTTCGTGAGCAGCCCAGGCATTGTTGAACCGGAATTGGCACGTGGATGGGGCGGGTTTTTCATTGAGGAAGAGAATACTTGGTGAGTGGTAAGAAATGAGCGGGTTGTCAAAATGAACAGAAGAGTTGGGGAATTTGTTTGGCCATAGACGATTGATGAGGACCCGATCCAATCTATACCAGATACGAGAATCAAGCTACTTATTGTTCCAAGTGAAATTGCATCTAGAGAAAGGGTGGTCCGATAGGGAGTTTGTGGTGAAACAGTCAGCAAGCTCATTAGAGGGTTGGGAGGGAGGAGTAGGCCTTGCTAAAAGTTGTTCAGTGGGGTTTAGGGTGATGTTGAAGTCACCTAAGAGAACCCAAGGGTTGTTTGTGGTGAGCAGTTTGATGGTGGAGAGATAGTCCCAATGGGGATTACGAGGGTCGGGAAGGTTGTGAGCGTAAATGAAGGTACATTCAAGGTTATTTGTGGGGGTTGAGTTTGAGATGGGTGAAGGTAAGGAGACTTTACAGTGAATGAGTTGTTCATTAGATAGAATTAGGGTGAGATGAAGGGAGGCCGGGTTCCACCAAACCCAAATGCGACAGGTTTGGTTAGGGAGGATGTTTGAGGTGTGTTTCCAACTTGGAAGGAGTGATGAAAGTTTGTTCATTTTGCTAGAAGAAACGTTGGTTTCGAGGATAGCGATAACGTCGAGGTTGTGGCGACGTACGAGGTCGCGGATGGCTTTTTGCTTGTTTGGCCGATTGAGCCATCTTATGTTCCAAGCAAAAATATTGATATTCATCGATAATCGTCTTGTTTAGGAGTTGCATCCTTGATGTTTTCTTGGTTTGAGGGGGGGATAGATGTGGAGGGGTCTTCAGTATGAGTTTAAGGCTGAATTTGTGGGGATGGTGGTGAAGTAGACGTGGATGTAGGATTAGAGGTGAGGGGTAATGGAGGAGGAGTGATGTTGGTTGGTGTGTTTTGAACACCGATGAAAGCATCACTTGGGTTTTGGTTGACGTTTGTTATGGGAGGTTGAGTGAGCCAGGATTCAGGAGCTGGAGAAGTGTGTTCAGAGTGATGGTTTGCTTGTTGTGCTTTCTAGATGAGATGTGTGTCGTCAGGAGTGGGCAGAAAAGGGCCGAGGTTTGAAGGTAGTGGGGTGCGTTGTCGGGGAAGTCTAGGTCGAGGAGGGGGATCAAGGTGGTTGTGGTTGAACGATAGCGGTGTCCGAACAGGTGGCATTTAGGCCAGTTTTCGGGGAGCCATTCATAGGAGACTTTTTGCAAAATCTTTTCTCCGTCTGGTCCAATGAAGGTTAGTTCACGGAGGAGGGGTTTGGAAGCATGAATTTCAACGAGAACCTTGGCATATCCGAGCCTATCCTAGTTGGCAGAACTAGAATCAGTGAGCAGGGGTATGCCCAGGGCTGAACCAATCTTAGAGAGCATGTTAGGAGACCAGAAACGAACATCCAAGTCGTGGAAGGTGGCCCATACCACGACGGAGTAAAGGCTTGAGTAGTCGAGTGCCATTTCGTGACTCCATCTCTTTAGGAGGAGAGATATGGATCCATTAATGATCCAACGGTTGCCAAGAAGAACTGTATTTAGATTTTCTTCAGAGGCGAAGTGGAAGACAAAAATGCCTTTATCATTCCGTAGAATTTTTGGAGTGGATACAAGATTCCATGAGCAATTAGCAAAGTTTGCCATACGTTGGAAGGCTAAAGGGTTTCACAGAGGAAAGCCAACTAGATACATGTGCCATTTGGAAATTGTGTCAGAAACATCATCACTAGAGAAATGAATGACGCCGTCCTCGATTCTGGGGTAAAGGGAAGGGGAACATGTTTCCAGGTCTGGCCTTTAATGAGGATGTCTCTGAAGGAGTCTGTTGGACTGTCCGAGTTATGTGGGTTGGAATGTGAAGGGTCGTCAAAAGGGTATGTTTTTTGAGGGCTTGGGATGGAAGCTAGAGGGTCGGTTTGTGAAGATTGGGTTGAGGAAGAAGCGGCGGCTGGGAGAGTGACGGTGGTTGAAGTAGTAGTGGAGAGTATGGCAGGGGTAGTTTCAGCATCTGGGGATTTTCTTTCTCCTGTAACAGCAGCATGCAAAGCTCCTTCTCCTTGAACAGTGGCATGCAGGGCAGAGGCATGCAGGGCAGAGGCATGCAGGGCAGTGGAGTCAGAGGGCATTTTCAGGTGTAGTTTTTGGAGAAATAAGGGTAGAGATCTCCTTAGTAGCTTCGATGGGGTTTGAGGGACAAGATGGGCGAGTAGGTGGCTCGGGGGTGGTTTGGAGGGGTGGGAACGAGATCTTCGATGAGATCTCCAGGTCTTGCTTAGCCATGCCTTTGTAAATCCTGTTGTTATTTGAGCGAATAAGATCCTCCGGAATAGCTTCGTAAGGGCTCGGTGGGTCAGAGGGAGCTTCTTGTTTGGAAGGGCTTAGGTGTATTTGAGAGATCTTGATGGACTGTTTTTTTGGAGCGCTTCGATCCACCCATCTCAGGGTAGCAGGGCGGGATGGGCGTGACCGGAGGACCACACTGGGGGAGGAGGAAGGCGGGGCCTACCTCCGGGGACAAGAGAGAGCGTTTTTTTTTTTGAGGTTTTTTCTTCCACTTTTATTGATGCGGTCATTTTGTTTAGGCTTTTTTCCTTGTTCAGTCTTTTTTGTAACGTATTTTTCGTTGGCATCTTCCGTTACAACTTTGCTACGAGTATGGCTTTAAATTCGTTAGACATAACTTTGCTCAATGGAAAATCTAAGTTGATTGCTGAATGAGGTATTCCTCATTGCAGTTAAGCTTTGTATAGCTTGTTTTGTACTTAATGTTCAGTTGCGTTAGTCTCGGTTTTCCGACTGTTTGATTGGATATTACTGCTAAGTAGTATTCCGCCATACATTCATTGATTATGAATAATTTTTTTTCCCAAAAATCTATCTTAAAATATCAATTATGTTTGAAGTTTTATACGATTGTTTCTCCGTACGCATATCTTCCTCTATGCGCAGTTGTGTTGTTAATCTTCAAGTTATTTAACATGTATTTTTGTTTAGGGTTATGCAGTCACAAGTAGATCACTTCAAAGTCTTGGGAGTTCTATATGGAAAAGTGGTGCAAAACTCTATGTCAAAGATATCCGTTCGTCCTATAAACGTAAGTCACAAGAATTGCATCCCGAGAAAGGTCGGGATGTTTATGCTAAAGACAAATTTAAAGAATTGCAGGCATCATATGATAGACAAGATCGCTAGGAGGAAGTTTGACAATTATTTGTGTAAACTCAAACAACAAGACAAGGAGATGGAGAGGTTCCTCATTGAATGTATGACGGAAAATGGAGATGAAGAACAAGACTAGAACAAGATGCAGGAAGAGATTCATGCGATTCATGCAAACTACCGTGAATCAGTCCGACGTAATAAATCAGATGCTACAAAGCACGCAACCTTATTTGTGGTGGTACAAGATTCATTTGGTTTTGACGGTAATTGGGCGAAAAGAACATGAAATTTTATTTATTCAGGTTTCTATGACGGAGGTAGATTGTGGCTATGTTTCTGGTGTAGCAATTCGATTGTTCAAAAATATTATTTTACTAACTTGTTTATCGTAGTACATATTTTGTGATCAATTTGGTTGTTCAACCTGCATTCCAAGGTATAGGTGGTGGTACAATTCGAATGTTCAACTTGCATTACAAGGGTTGTTTAATCCTAAAGACAACTTTTATTAGAAATAATTGGAGGAATAGGGTCTCATATTTATGCTCTTTGTGTATAGGGCCCCAACTTTTCTATTCATATTTGCAGGCCAAAAAAAAGGAAAAGGGCAAAGGGTTGGGTCATATCATGCAGTATTTACTGTTCTCTTTTTTGTTGCAGAGAGGTCACTTTCTTACTCAATCAGAACAGTCACATCATTTGTTAATTGAGTAAGTATGATATTACATATATACTATTACCCAAAAAAGAAAAGATTGTATTTTGGGTATGTATTTCTATGTTAATTAGGTATGCAGTTTATTCAAGTATTTATTTGGGTATGTATTTTGTGTATGTATTTCTTTGTTAATCGAGTAAGTGTGATATTACATATATACTATTACCCAAATATGATATTTTTCGGGTATGTATCTCTATGTTAATTCAGTATGTAGTTTACCCAACAGTGAACTGAGTATGTATTTATTTATTGGGTATGATATTTTCTAGTATGTATTTATTTATTAATTGGGTATGTAGTTTATCCAAGTAATAATTGGAGTCCGTATTTTTTTAATTGGGTATGTTTTTTGGGTATGTATATATTGTTACCCAAGTATTTTGGATCGGTGAAGAAGAAGCTTAACAAGAGGACATTACCCACTTTTTTTTTTTACGTTTGAAGAGAAGAAGAAGGAACATGAGTTTGCTTATAAATAGGAAAAAAGTAAGGCTCAATTGATTGTGCTGTTAATTCCATCCAACATGTCCATCAACAATGTCACCCATCAAATCACATGAATACCCACTTTTTTTACTTTTTTCTGATTTTATCTACAATATAGGAGCCCATTTTCTAAACAAAAAATTGGGAGGCCCTAATTCTAAACTTAATAGTGTAAAAGGCCTACATTGCTAATTCTTCCATTTTATTATGGCAATTTGATTATTCAAAAATTAGTAATATATCATTTTACTAGCTTATTTATCCTAGATGACTATATAAATATTTCATGATCACGGTGAAAATAAACTTATTTATATCTTTAATTGCGTAGTATGGAAGGTTCAATTTAGCGAAATTTAGAGGCATTTCAATATCAACATCACGGTCTTTCAGTTATTTTGAAAACGTGAATTAAACTAAATGAAGGAGAGAAACAAGAATGTACATACATGATCAGTTTCAAAAACAAAAAACCCTGCAGGACACAAACTTACAGAAAAACCAAGGCAAGAGGGACAATGTTGCAAGCTTGTGCGATGACCCAGCAAGTGTGTGCATTTAACTGTGTACAATATCGTCCTACATCGACAATATGATAATGCTCGAACCTAACATATAAGAGCCAGGGCTACTCCTCCTATTGTCAATTGGTTTTAGGATGGAACCCTGAATGCTTGTGTGTAAGGTTCACTTTACGAGCATCCCCTCCACGTATTAGACCCACCAGATTATAAAAAATAATTTAATAGCATCGTTGAGTAGAAGGATTGTCATTGCGGAAAATAGCAACAATACAAGTGAACCAAATGAAGTAGACGGCGGTAGTAAGCTTGATGTGAACATGCACTAGAAGCAGCCATCAAAGAGGAGGCACCATTACATAGCGTGAGAGGTTCTTGGATGCGAGAAGAGTCACTCGGGTGTTAATCCAATTGAAAACGCTCTGAAAGGCAATTTACTCGTGATGTTGTTGTGTTGTCGTTACTAGAAGGCAAATTACTCGTGTCACACATGAGATTTAACTCTAGTACCAAATCATTATGGTCTTCGATTTAAGACTAAATCTCACTATAAAAACGAATTGGTGGATTGATAAAACTAGACTCGTTAGGTGGATGAGCCCTCTTGTATTAACGAACGAATTGATAAAACTAGTTAGATTACTTTATAACATTGAAAAACCCTCCCTCACCATGCTCCTTGTTAATTAGGAGTCCATATCAGTTTGATCACATCCACTTCCATACCCCCGCGTCATGCTACTTTCAGGTGCCGATCCAACACCTTTGGATCCGCATATATAGATGGTGTGTTTCCCACTTGCCAAGATGTCCTCTGCTCCTGAAAACAAAACATACGCCAAATATAAACAACGTCCACTATATTTATGAGTCTGTTCGAGATCGAATAAAACACTGACAACCTACGGTGCACTTGGATCTGGAAGACATACTCAAGAGACTCACTATATGGAACATCGAGCAAAGGAACAACCATAGCCACACTTGGAGTATGCTTCTCAAGGTCCGTAATGAGATTCTCTGTTGGGTATAGGACTAGCTGTTAAGATGTGTGGATATATTGTCCCACATTGACAATATGATAATAACCGAACCTAATATATAAGCACTAGGGCTACTCCTCCTATTGCCAATTGGTTTTAGGATGAAACCCCGAAGACTTATGTGTAAGGTTCACTTACGTGCATCCCCTCCACGTATTAGACCCGTGCCGGATTATAAAAGATAATTTAATATGATGGACTAGTTGTACTTGAAGGGGAGTGTTAAGATGTGTGGATATATTGTCCCACATTGACAATATGATAATATCTCCTATTGCCAATTGGTGTGCCGGATTATAAAAGATAAAGATAATTTATAATACTAGCTCCATAAACCCCATCTCCCTCCCCAACAGTTCTTTCGTTGGTTGCTTACAAGTTCTTCCGAAACCAAACTCTCTCTCACACACACACCCCGCCCTACCAAATTCATATATATTTGGCAAGGAATCAACATTATTTTTAGAATAAATTAGGGAAATGGGGCCCTTTATATATTACTTTTGTGAAATGAGCCTCTAGAAAAAACAATAAAAATTAGGCATACACCTAGGGAAATAGGACATAATTGAAATGATGGTATTGCACAACATTTAACTATTGATGGGATGTTTACTATTCATATTTTTTGGTTTTTTAAATAAAGTGAGGGAGACTCCCACTTAATCGTTCATATGTTAGGTGTGTTATTTATTTTTTGGGTATTGTATGACGAAATTGGGTTGTTATTTTTTGGGTATGTTAGTTGTGTTATTTATTTTTGTGTTGTATGACGATTTATGTTTGATTACCCAAACTTTCGATCTCAAAATTAGGATATGCACTTACCATGTTCGATCTACTACATTGACAACCATACGAACAAACCACTTACCCAAACATATCAATATCTTACAAAACACTTACCCAAAATGTGTTATATTTAAAGTGATATCGTGGATATATTTTATGCTTACTTAAAATGTGTTATAATGATCAAATGTCAAGCAAATTTTTGGGTAATGACCAAATGTCATTTGATATTGATGTTTGTGTACAATATCGAGTTTTGAAAATTTTGGGTATGGCAAATTTAAATTGGGTATGAATTTTGTATTAAGTAATGTTTAAATTGGGTATAAATATAAAATATTATCCAATTTATGGATATTGTTTTATATTGATATTTGATTTATTGGGTATGTTGTTTTCGGGTATGTTTATGTATTTTGACAAATTTATTTTTGGGTATGATTGTAATATTAGTTGGGTAAGTAGATTTTTGGGTAAGCGGATTTTTTTTGGGCAAAGAGCTGCGTTTTTTTGGCCCCAAATTCCCTCCAAATGTTAATCAAAAGTGTCAGCACTCACATCAGCCATCACTCATTAGTCATCACTTTTGTCAACTTTTTGTCATATTTATGAATTAGTCTAGTAAAGTAGGAGCCCTCTTTCTCAATTTGTAATTGGTAGGCCCTAAATTTCAACTCTATAGTGTAAAAAACCCTAAATGCCAATTCAGCCTTAGTTTTATCTCTTGGATTACTTGCCATCAAAGAATTCCCACCTTTACCAAACTCCTCTTCTGGAACTTAGTCTCTGACGCTTCGTGCAAAATGTGTGGGAACCATCCGGAGAACGAATCCCACCTATGGAACTCTTGTAGTTACACTAGCCTAGTGCTCAACATCATCTCTCGCTAGACGCAGCTCCACACCCCCTACCCGTACTCCAACAAATTTGGTCTTGGTTTGAGAATGAAAAACCTTGTAAGCATGATCTCATCTCCAACATCCGTACCTCCTCGATCATTACATACATTTACTTCACATGGAAAGCAAGAAACGACCTCATCTACTACAACACTTTCACCTCTCACAACTTGTGCCCCTCACATAATCCAAGCTATCAAGAACTTCACCGCCTAACTGAAAAGACCGATCCCCCGACTTTATTATGTGGCCTAATTTGCTTGTGATTCACCTCTTGTAGTTGATAGTCGTAGTCACTAGTTTCTCTAGTCTTTTCCTCTCTTCATCTTTGGTCAAAGTGACCCCTAATCCTCTTCTCGATATACGTAATCTTTTCAAAACAAAAAAAAAAATGCAACCATAAGGCAGTTGTTTATAAATATGAGGAACAACTAAATTCCTGTCCTATCAACTTTTTTTTGATGGTGCAAAACAACTCACTAATGCCTGTTAATGCAAATGCTAACAAGAGGATAAAAAATTAGCAACTATATCCCATATATGCTGAATGCAAATGCTAACAAGGAAAAAGTGATATGTGCAGTAATTCAGGACAAGCACAGTCAAACATTAAACATTCAGATTATCAACATACTATATAGCACATAACATAATCTCTCAGTTTGTTGATCTACAAATGGCACAAGTGTGATGCTACATCAAAAATCAAAAGAGAACAACTCAACAACAAGCAGTATTCCAGTGTTCTATAACAGTGAGTTTGAGCTTGATGTGAAGCCATATATGGTCTCAACATAAAAGAACTCCATGTTTGAGAGAAATAGCTGAGAAGAATTTGATATCAATACGTAGATTAGAGCTATTCAATATGACTGGAGTAATGAGCAACACACATTCTCTTTTTACCATTAAAAGACGTACCGAGTAATATCGGCTAAATCTAGAACAAGCTCATAAATATCGTTCATTCTCTTTCTTTCTCTATTTATCTTTTACGGAAATAAATCATTTTAAGATTCTTAAATTATACCGATTTTGTCAATAATATCTATAAATTACTTAAAACCATTCGACTCGAGTACATTCCGCTTTGCGCACGTCTTCAATTACTGTATCTTACTGATGTGTATCGAGGAGATGCTGCAACTGCTGTCAATAGGGTTCGACTCTCTATCCCGCTTTGCCCACGTCTTCAGTTACATCTTCCCTTATGTTTGAGAAAAATAAATTTTTATTAAATAAATACTAATAACTCTTCTTTACCTATTTTACCCTTTAACCTAGTGTATATATATACACTCTACGAGTCTACGCACCTCAGGCACAACAATCTTCTTCGCAGCTATTCCTCCTGGTTCGGTCTGAGGACCAAAATTGTCCAAAATCTTCACAATTCTCTTGCTTTTCGACTCAACTAAGAAAAAGACAAGGTGCAGGAGTTTTCATATACGATCGACGCGGACGATCGAAGGTGATACCATCGGAGATCGAAACGCCGGCAAAATTCACCTTATTGTCCATCGTTGTTATTTGACTACCACAGCAATAAGGTAACCGAACAGTCTGAATATATCAATCTCTAATTTCTTTTACTGTTGAAGCTAATACTGTTTTTGCTATATTTTAGGGTTTTGCAGATCTGGTATCACGGATCTGGCGTAACAATGAATAAAATGAAGGACAGCTTGATCCTCAAAGTCAAGTTCTCTTGCAGCAATTGGGTTGTTCAAAAAATAGGTAATACATCATTTACGGGCATGATTCTGCAAATTAAATTTGAGATCTAAAAAAATGAGGTAATACATCATCTAGATGACTAGATATCTTATCTTCTTGCTGCAACTATGAGCTGGGGCTTTAGATTTGAAAATAAATATTGAACACTAATGTTTTATGGTTGGAGTTAAGCCTTTCTTGCTGCTAGTATGTGGTGTGTTAATGTGTGGAAATGTCAACAATATGATACCGCGTGAACCTAAAAGTCCTAGAGCTACTCCTCATTTTGTCAAGCTTGTGTATAGGTTCGATCTAATCTGCAGAGCAAGTCCGATCCGGATCTCATTATCCTGAATCTGGATTGTGATTAGCGAAAATATGCTATCACCTGAACTTTGGTTCATCTATTTCTTCTTCTTTGAACTTCCTAGTTGGAACTAATCCCCTTCTTATTTAATCATTAATTAAGATTGTCAAGAATGATGATGAATTGTGTTTGTCTCCCTTTTCCGATTGCTTCACTAGATCTAACTTGTGTAATTTTGCATTGCAGAAACTGTACAATGCTGCAACTATTATCTGTAATAGCAAAGGTATGTTTAAAATACACTCTTATGAAATTATTCTTTTCTTCCGCACTATAATAATCTTTATATTCATAATGTTATGAAATTATTCTTTTCTTCCGCACTATAATAATTTTAATATTCACATTAGGAAGATGTTTTTTTACTAATATTATATTGTGGTGAGCGTTGATTCACAACTCAAAGGTTTATGAAGCTAAATCTTCGAGAGATAATGCATGGTTAGTGCTGATTCTTTTGTGTACTAGTGGAGCCGCGCGCGCTCAGTTTTTATTTTGTTACGTATGTGCTGGGAGCGTAAATTATAGTACAGTTAGTGACAGTTGAATATAAATTGCAGTTATTACTAATGGCAATAGTTTTCATTCAAAAGATAAGACATTGCAGAGACCACAATTCAGTTAGTATTGAGGGCTGTATATATTACATTCTGCATATTCAGAAAGAAAAAAGACAGGCGAAAGGAAGTTGTAGAACAATTCAGTTAAAAATTCAGTTAAATTGTGGAGTTTCACTAATTGTACTATAATTTACATTGACCCTAAGATAGGGAAAGGAACTCTTCCTGATTGACGTACTGGAATTTTCTTAGTCATAGTTGGAGCTCGAATACTTAACTTTAGTTTCGTGTTGAATCCTAGAGAAATTTTATGTGGATTACGATTGGATATAAGACTACCATAATGCTGCATTTTTTTTCTTCTTAATTCCGTAATTGACTTGGTTCAATTATTACTGCAATGAATCATACCCTGTTCGACTGATTTCAGTAGTAAATTTTTGACGATATGAAATAAAAAAGATGAATCTTATTTTTCATTTTCAATGATCCTTGAAGTTGTTGACATTGAATTCCAATGAAGGAGCTGAGATACTAAACTATTTGTGTTTCCTTGTCATCAACAACTTTCAAACAATTTGCCATGCTCTTCCATTCATGTCAGAATATTGTACTTTATGTCTTCAAATAATTTAAATGTGCAAATTTGCAAATAAATTACACTTGGAAATTAAAGTTCTTTTTGTCCCAAAGTTTGAGTCTCATCTGAATGCTACTTTGGATTGTATATATATGTCGATATCTTGATATTGCAGGAAGTTCTTGGTATTAGTGAGAATATATATAATCATACCATCCTCTGAGATGTTCATTTTCATGACTTTGAAAGTATGTTACGGCATTCAATGTAAACATTTTAATAGGTAAAATATTTTTCTTCCTCAGATAGGATATGAAGGGAGACGATTACCAAGCTCCAAAATAATGATATTTTCCTTATCAAATATAAATCAAGTCTACAATGATGCAAATACATACCTGATCAGTGACTACTACAACAAGCTCAAGTTCATGAAAATGCCAACGCCTTGCACTATCAGATTGAAGCATTCAAATCATCAATGCATAATGCTTGGTTGATAGTTCTGGCCAGTCATTTATCTGAAAATCGGAAAGATGAAGAAGAGGCAGACGCACATCAACCACTTCTCCTGGCTTATATTTTCCAGTCACAGGCTGAATTTTTGCGAGTGGACAGTTGGGTGATATATTTACAGCACGATTGGTGCTGAATACTTGATTGATTACAGGAAGTTGTATGGGTACAGTAAAACCAACAGGGTTTTGTTCATGAAGAGTGTAAGAAAGTTGAAGCTCTAATCCAGTACGTGTAGGCATCCATAATGCACACTCTTCCAAAGCCAAAGTTCTGTCCAACTCAACAAGAGTGGTTTTAAGAATTGTGTGTCTATCGAGAGTACCACTAATCTCATGAGTTAGCATTCTCACATGCCTCCCTGTTTCTTCTTGGTTACGGATGAGACCCATCTCTGGATCAAGCTCTGCAGCTTTATTTTTCAAGAAAAGCTTCCTTGTTTTTACACTCAGTAAGTCAGGAACAATGTGAACAAGCATAAGTTCAGTTGCACATGAGACAACAGCAATCAGAATCTTAGCAGTTGTCTGAACTGCTTCAACTGTTCCCGTATGCACAGTAAACATCCACAAATTAATCAGGTGGGTAGCCCCACAGAGCACAATGAAAGCGCCAAACTGAACAAGCACTCATCTATATGGAAAAACAGCAGATTTTTTGACAAAATAGATTAATTCCAACGGGATGGAAAAGTATGCCAATGCAATGAAGAGATCTGATATGTATTGATATTTCATTAGCAGGTCATCAGCTGGCCATTATGGCTCAATACAATTGCAGGACTCCATTCTAAACCAGTTGGACATTGTTGGCCTCGATCAAAGATCGAAGTTGTAAAAATAATCCGGCCCCAAGAGAGATAAGAATGTTGACATCAAGATTAATGGTTGTGTACAAGCTGTAAAAATACACTCAAGAGAGTTAAGAATGTTGACCTCAAGATCAATGTTCGGTTAAGATCAATGGTTGTGTACAAGCTGTAAAAGAAAATACACCCAAGAAAGATAGGAATATCAATATTTGTTACAAACTCCAAAATTCCACCCAAGAGAGATAAGAATGTTGGCCTCAAGACCATTGGTAGTGTACAAAAAATGCACCTATAAGAGATAGAATATCATTGATCTGAAGATCAATGGTTGTGTGCAAATATGTATTTTAAACCAAGTTTTATAATTAAAAATTTATTAAGATTTTAATTATTAATTTAGAACCCTTTGATTTTAATTATTTCTAAAATCCATAAGATATACCATGGCGGTAAATCGCGAATGTGATAGGTCCATCGAATGTGGTTGTTTGATTTAGTGGTCGATAGGAGTTTGTGTGGTTTGTGTGTCATCTGTTGAGGGCATGGCTAGGGATTTTGGTTAATGGATCTATGGTGGAGGCGGGCGGAAAATTTTTGAAAATAGATATAGGGTTACCAAAATAAGCATGATACCTTGTGACGAGATGATATTGAATGAAAATAGCACCTCGGGGAAAAAATTGAGGGAAAAACGTTCAAATTAATTCAAATCAAGAATGACAAGTTACATTCCATTTCTTGGTATCACGCCATCTAGAATTGCTACTTTTCCATTCGACAGGAGAACCTTTGCAAGACAGTTTGCAACTTCGTTATATGAACGCGGAATGTAAGAAACCAAAAATGATTCAAAAGATGAGCCATTGATGACCCATGAACATACCATTATGCTAGGATGTCCATGGGTCATCAATGGCTCATCCACTATGATCCTAAAACGCTGGATAAAGGACATCACTCTCGACTATTCTAGTGTGAGCTCGATTCCGGTTTGGGGTACCCTCCATGATCTTGACTACCGCTTTTGGTTCGAACGGATGCTATCCAAGATAGGATCTGCAATAGGCACTCCTATCCTCATTGATGCATGCTCAGTACACCAAGATAGACTCGGATTTGTTCGAATCCTCGTCGACATCCAAGCTTCCAAACCCCACCTGAGAGAGGTGCACCTCAAAGGACCAGATGACACTACTATCTCTCAGCGTATCACTTATGAATGGATGCCTATTCATTGCTCCAAGTGCCTTGTCTTTGGCCATAATTGTGTGGCTAAGGCACCAACTAACCCTCAGGAAAATAGAATGAGGACAACAAGGGCTCGCAATCCTTGCCCAATCCCCCCCTCAAACTCCCCTTCTCTCCTTCCTACCCCTGATGACTCCCAAAGAATTACCAATCCTCCCTCTTCTCTCACCCCTCCGTGCCCATCTCACTCTACCGACAACGACAAACCCTCACCAGATAAGCCACTTACCTCCACCTCCAGTGAGAACGTAAAAAGAACCACAGACAACCCTTCGCTCCCTCCTCATCACCTCCCATCATGCCCAACCACAACCTCGACTACCCCTACACGACTAGTGAATCCAAACATCATCGCTCCCTCCACTTCTAACCCTTCTACCCTCATCCTCTCCCCTTTCCCCGATCATACCACTATCCAATGCTCGAGCAATAAGAGTTGCTATGAGGTACTTCGAACCTCACTAACTTCACTCTAGGCTTGAAAATCAACCTTACTAAGTCTTCTCTCTTCTTGGACGGAGTTCACAACTTTACCAGGGACCATATCACCCATGCCACAAACTTCACTCTGGGCTTGCTTCCCTTTCACTGCCTAGGTGTCCTTGTGGGGAGTAAACGGCTCCTGACCTCGAACTACACACCTCTCATCAATAAAGTTACTAAAAGAATTCAATCATGGAGTCCCAAGCTTCTATCATATGCCGGAAGAACCCAATTAATTTCATCTATCCTTGTGGCCATGAATTACCACTGGTGTACTATCTTTCAAATACCCTTCTCCATCTTAACCAAAATACAATCTCTCCTTTGCTCCTTTCTATGGTCCGTCTGAACTAATCTAAACTAATCTATATGCAGTTTGCTGCTTGCTTTGTCTCTTTTGTTGAATATCCTCTTTGGGCTAGTTGCTCTGTAAACCCTTTCTGGTATATATATAAAATTTTTCAAAAAAAAAAATTTCATAAATAAATTAATTATGAGATAAATGGAATTATAATCCCTATACGTATATTCTTATAAGTAAGATGTATCAAGATTTTTATGTACAAATCTTTAAAAAAGAAATATTTGATTCACAATTTGATGTATCAAGATATTTATGTACAAATCTTTAAAAAAATATATATTTTCCAGCTTAAAAAAATAGGTATAAATCTTTAGGAGTACATAGTAGATAAAAGAAAGTTTTCGTTTTGGATTAATGATGAGATTATATGTATTTTATCTTTGTGGGGTGGGGTATCCTATAATTTAGGGATCGGAACGCTAACCCTAATTTGTATGTGATTATAATTCTCCCGCTGAATCCCTCGATCTTCTAAGCAACAATGGCTGAATCAGGTTGTGCCTTGTTGGTTTTGATGAGTGTGCTTGTCCTCCTAAGCAGCAGCAACAATGTCTGGGCTGCTGATTCAAGACTCCCGAGATTTGATTCAATCTATCAGCTTGGAGATTCAATCTCCGATACCGGTAATCTGATGAGGGAGTCCCCAAAGTCTTTCTGCTCGTTTAGTCCTTACGGTGAAAGCTTGCCGGGAGGAAAGCCCACCGGCCGGTGCTCTAACGGCCTTCTCATGGTCGATTTCTTTGGTAAGTACGTTGTAAATTTTCAAGTCTTTCTTTTCTTTCATATAGTTACCAATTAGTTCCTGGATCTTTTATAAATAAATATAAATATATGGCATGGGTTTGGGTGGTGCAGCAAGAGCCTTCAATCTCCCGCTTCTTAACCCCTATCTCGAAAAAGACGCGGACTTCACCCACGGCATTAACTTCGCCGTCGCCGGAGCCACCTCACTCAACGCATCAAGATACGGGGGCATTGCACCCACCAATAGTTCCCTTCCGGTCCAACTCGGGTGGTTTAGGAACCATCTCAAGTCGGTTTGCCCGTCCTCATCCTCATCGTCCTCCTCGTCCGGTATGTATATATCCTAATTAATTTAATTTTATTTAACCTTATATATCTTATACATGTAAATAATAAGATTTGATTTGTGATTTGCAGAAGAGTGCAAGAAGAAGTTTGAGAGGACTTTGTTTGTCGTAGAAATCGGAGGGAATGACTACAACTATGCTTTTTTGATGAACCAATCTATGCCCGACGTCCTCAATTTGGTACCTCAAGTCGTTCAAGGCATAGTAAGTGCAGTGGAGGAGGTGATCAGCCGTGGTGCTCTCCAAGTCGCCGTTCCCGGAAACTTTCCCATCGGTTGCATGCCAATCTATCTCAACAACTTCGGATCCAACGATACGAGTTTGTACGACAACCTCGGATGCCTCAAACCACTGAACGAGTTCGCCACATTCCACAATCAATACCTTCAACAAGCTTTGAAGAATCTGCAGAAACAATACCCAGGGGTAGCCCTTCACTACGGCGACTACTACTCGGCCCTCACATGGGTGCTCAAGAACGCCGCTTCTCTCGGATTCGACAAGGATGGGCTCTTCAACGAGTGTTGCGGTAACGCAAGCCATGCATGCGGAACAGGCCAGGGAGTTGTCCTTTGCCCTGACCCGGCCAAGAGAATTAGTTGGGATGGAGTTCATCTAACTCAAGAGGCATACAAGAACATGGCTCACTGGTTGCTCTCTCACATGTTTCCTCAATCCTCCTCATCTCCGTCTCCGTCGCCGTCTCCTTCACCGTCTCACTCCCGAGCTAACGTCATTTCAGTGCTGCCTTTGGGAACCATTATGGCTTCAATTTTCGCTTTTGGGAAGCTCATCATATGATCACCCAACACTAACACTCACTAGTGTACTTTATATGTATATGCATATATGTGCTTTCTATACAACATAATTAGGCATGCACATCAATTCAATTCAATTACTCCTTATACTTATGTTCACACTTATTCAATTCAATGCAATTATTTATTGATCACTTACCAATGCAATTATTTTGTCCTTCCTCAAATAATCCTTCCTAACAACAAACCAATCCATAATCCAAGGTTTCGATGATTGGAATTTCCCAAGATTAGCACCACTACCTAGTAAACCCAATGGAATATATTAACAATAACAAGAGTCTACATACTTAAAAGTATGAGATATAGATTAACTCGTTTTTGCCTTGTTCTCGCTCAAGCCAACCGAAAATTGGTTCCCTTAATCATCTACCACTGCCCAAAATACATAATCTAACATTTTCAAACCTTGTTCTAACATTTTCAAGAACACGCCCCATCATCTTCGCGGTCGTGGTACAGCAGAGGTGGCACCCAATCATTTAGCCGACTTCCTTTTCTTTACTTCCCTTTTAAGTTTTCGTCCTTATTTTTGTCTGAAGAAAATGAGTATCACCTTTGATGTTCTTCCCTCCTCTTTATCCCTTTTTTCTCTTCATTTCTTCTTCTCTTCCTTTCGTCCTCTTTTCTTCTTGGATTTTCTTCCCAAACCAAATTTTGGGAGTTATGTGTTGTTGTGACAGTTGCAAGGATTGCAACTGAGAGTCTATCCTGCACATCTAGGGATTTAATAAGCCATTTCTTCCTTTTCTCTTCTTGTTTTTATTCCTTCTTTGATGATGAATCAACCAAGGGAAAATTCATGGTTTTTCTGCCTTCTCTTGATGTGTTTGTGTGCTTAGTTGTGAGCCAAGGTTGTCCTTGGTGTTTTCAGGAGAAGAGTAAGTGATCGAGTGTGAGATCTGTCAAGAGAAGGAAAAGGAGCCGTGTTCTGTTGTGTGTAGCCGTACCCGCGCATGTCTCTTGCCGCAGCCGCCCCTTATTCAGTGTCGCCGCACCCACACCTGCAACCGTACCGCAACAGTCGCGGCGTCCCAAGCCTTGTCCTCGCGCCGTCGCCCTTTCTTTCCCGTGGTCGCACCTTACCTCAGTTTGTACCAATCTATTTGTATGTGTTCGTTCCCTCTTATCCTATTAGTTGTGTAGTAGAATCATGATAGGTTGAGAACTAGTATAAGTAGTGAGAATGCTTATTAGTGGTGAGTGATTTATCTTGTGGATTAAATGACATAGACGGTGTTGAGGATCATTGAGACTAGAAGTTGGAATCTTCTAGCGTGTTAGTTAGTGGTTGATACGTGTGTCTTGTTTGATCAAGCGTGGAGTATTTCCTTCGAAAAACTGAGAGTGGACTATAGCTTGGATTACCTTGTGACAAGTAAGTCCTTGGGACTTACTTAGTTGCTTTCATATATTGAATGTGTGCATGAGTGGTCCTTCTAACATTTTCAAGAACATGCCCCATCATCTTCGCGGTCGTGGTACAGCAGAGGTGGCACCCAATCATTTAGCCGACTTCCTTTTCTTTACTTCCCTTTTAAGTTTTCGTCCTTATTTTTGTCTGAAGAAAATAAGTATCACCTTTGATGTTCTTCCCTTCTCTTCATCCCTTTTTTCTCTTCATTTCTTCTTCTCTTCCTTTCGTCCTCTTTTCTTCTTGGATTTTCTTCCCAAACCAAGTTTTGGGAGTTATGTGTTGTTGTGACAGTTGCAAGGATTGCAACTGAGAGTCTATCCTGCACATTTAGGGGTTTAATAAGCCATTTCTTCCTTTCCTCTTCTTGTTTTTATTCCTTCTTTGATGATGAATCAACCAAGGGAAAATTCATGGTTTTTCTGCCTTCTCTTGATGTGTTTGTGTGCTTAGTTGTGAGCCAAGGTTGTCCTTGGTGTTTTCAGGAGAAGAGTAAGTGATCGAGTGTGAGATCTGTCAAGAGAAGGAAAAGGATCCGTGTTCTGTTGTGTGTAGCCGTACCCGCGCATGTCTCTTGCCGCAGCCGCCCCTTATTCAGTGTCGCCGCACCCACACCTGCAACCGTACCGCCACAGTCGCGGCGTCCCAAGCCTTGTCCTCGCGCCGTCGCCCTTTCTTTCCCGTGGTCGCACCTTACCTCAGTTTGTACCAATCTATTTGTATGTGTTCGTTCCCTCTTATCCTATTAGTTGTGTAGTAGAATCATGATAGGTTGAGAACTAGTATAAGTAGTGAGAATGCTTATTAGTGGTGAGTGATTTATCTTGTGGATTAAATGACATAGACGGTGTTGAGGATCATTGAGACTAGAAGTTGGAATCTTCTAGCGTGTTAGTTAGTGGTTGATACGTGTGTCTTGTTTGATCAAGCGTGGAGTATTTCCTTCGAAAAACTGAGAGTGGACTATAGCTTGGATTACCTTGTGACAGGTAAGTCCTTGGGACTTACTTAGTTGCTTTCATATATTGGGTGTGTGCATGAGTGGTCCTTCTAACATTTTCAAGAACACGCCCCATCATCTTCGCGGTCGTGGTAAAGCAGAGGTGGCACCCAATCTTTTAGCCGACTTCCTTTTCTTTACTTCCCTTTTAAGTTTTCTTCCTTATTTTTGTCTGAAGAAAATGAGTATCATCTTTGATGTTCTTCCCTTCTCTTCATCCCTTTCTTCTCTTCATTTCTTCTTCTATTCCTTTCGTCCTCTTTTGTTCTTGGGTTTTCTTCCCAAGCCAAGTTTTGGGAGTTGTGTGTTGTTGTGACAGTTGTAAGGATTGCAACTGAGAGTCTATCCTGTACATCTAGGGGTTTAATAAGCCATTTCTTCCTTTCCTCTTCTTGTTCTTATTCCTTCTTTGATGATGAATCAACCAAGGGAAAATTCATGGTTTTTCTGCCTTCTCTTGATGTGTTTGTGTGTTTAGTTGTGAGCCAAGGTTCTCCTTGGTGTTTTCAGGAGAAGAGTAAGTGATCGAGTGTGAGATCTGTCAAGAGAAGGAAAAGGAGCCGTGTTCTTGCCGCAGCCGCCCCTCCTTCAGTGTCGCCGCACCCACACCTGCAACCGTACCACCACAGTCGCGACGTCCCAAGCCTTGTCCTCGCGCCGTTGCCCTTTCTTTCCCGTGGTCGCACCTTACCTCAGTTTGTACCAATCTATTTGTATGTGTTCGTTCCCTCTTATCCTATTAGTTGTGTAGTAGAATCATGATAGGTTGAGAACTAGTATAAGTAGTGAGAATGCTTATTAGTGGTGATGTGATTTATCTTGTGGATTAAATGACATAGACGGTGCTGAGGATCATTAAGACTAGAAGTTGGAATCTTCTAGCGTGCTAGTTAGTGGTTGATACGTGTGTCTTGTTTGATCAAGCGTGGAGTATTTCCTTCGAAAAACTGAGAGTGGACTATAGCTTGGATTACCTTGTGACAGGTAAGTCCTTGAGACTTACTTAGTTGCTTTCATATATTGGATGTGTGCATGAGTGGTGCTTGCTATATGCATTATAGTATATTATAGGTTGATTATAACCAACGTGTAATTGACCCACTAGTAACGGGCGGTGGCAACTTGCTCAGCTCTTTCGAGGGAGTCTAGGAGGTTCGCTACCACTAGGTCAGACCTGGTATACGAGGAGGTTACTAATCCACTCCATATGGTATACGGGGAGGTATGCCGATCCACTCCAGATGGAAAAAGGAACAGAGGCGAGAGTCGTAGACTTTCCATGTGACAAGTATAAATGGATTATGAGTGTATGGCTTTATGAAAGATAATAAAATGGGGAATTTGTGATGACATGCTTGATATTTATTGTACTTTTTGGCGTGTGATTGTCCTTATGTATTTCTCTTACATATGAACAGTTAGCTAACGGTTTATGCCGTGGTTGCAGATGTTGTGTAGGATAGGAAGGGGGCCGAGTGATCCGGTTAGAGGGATCAACCGGGGTTCTCATACATGTTAGGATGGGATGCGGGTTTTGTAAGTACACATATTTGATTGTATAGTTTTGACACCCGACTGCGAGTCTTATATGTATTTTGGTTTATCACATTTCAATTTTATATATGTTGGTTTTATATTTATTTGTGCATTGTTGAAAGATCCGGTGAACTTGTTGTCAAGGTAGGGTCAGGACCCATTGTGAGGTCTTATCCCATATCATCTTGAGTTCATAGAATTTGGGGTGTTACATACATTTTCAAAGATTGATTCAAATAAGGGAAATTATTTTCAGTTTTTAGGTTCATCAGTTACAAACTTTATTCAAATCAAATTTTGTAGATCAAAATATGGTCGAAATTTGTAATTCTTAGTTGAGATGATTGTGCTCGTACAGGGTTCCGGGTCAGGAAAGAACCAAAAGCAAAAATACAAATGATCCAACAACAAGAACCACATCGGTTGGTAGGGTGGGTGTGTTAGCCACAATAGACGGAGTCTCCCAAATCCAAAGATTCACCGCACCTTAGTTCTTGAGAAATTGGTAATGTAGAGCTTCGAAGCTTTGAGTTCAAAATTAAGATCGGGAGAAATATTCTTAAATATTTCTATATGAACTAATAATAAAAATATGCTAATAACTACATTTTTATTAACTAAGTTAAAGTGTTGAACTAACACTCTATATGAACATAACAGTAAAAAAAATAAAACTAACAAATATTATAATAAAAATGTACTTATTAAATATATGTTCATAAAAATTACTTGAAAAAATTAAATAAAAAATTAAATTAAAAAAGATATGAGCTAGTAGGGTAATACATGTGAACCAAAAAGTGATGTTTATTGCCACATCAAATTATTATGACAATAAAAGCAAGATGAAAACGATAACGGGGTACAAAGCCAGTCCGAACGTGAGGCGGATGGCTAGTTCATGAGTGTCAAATGTAATATTATATAGACTTTAGAATCATGCATTTTCATATCCATACAATTTGTTTATGCTTCGTTTTAGTTTACAAAGCTCCCCTTTCAATATTTTTGTGTCTACTTTGGTTTATTTCGTGTTTTAGGCATTCAAGGTCATTAATTAATGGAACATAATCGTATGAAAATACCAAAAAACGAGGGTTCAATCTTCCCTAGAGTCAAAGAATACGTAGAAACATCAAGGTCGATTGAAGATTGAAGAAGCCAAGTGGAAACCATTGGAGATGAATGCCATTTTATGATGACCTTTGAAATATTCCCGATTTTGACCATCTTCCTATATGATTTGGACAATCATGCCAACTGCAAAGTTGTATATCTTCGAAAGATCTTCGAAAGTAGTAATCATGGGTCATGTAGTTCCAATCAGAGCATTGAGAAAGTCAGTTTATTGAACTGTCGAAAAAGCTATCAAACAATGTTTCCAAATGGCATGCAAACCGCCGGCCTACGGCAGTAGGGATGCCGTTTTGCGGCCACTTCGCCTGCGCCGATAATCTGAATCATATGTTTTAATCTTATCTTTGAAAAGTTATAATTTCATATCTTTTTTTTAGGATCCGTTTTAGACCCTATATAAACACATGTATCAACCTAGTTTTGCATCATCTATGTTTCAACCACCATCCTCTCATCCGGCAACCATCAAATAGTTCGAGAGTAGATTTCAATTCTCCACTTGAAGGTTCGCCTTGTCGTACTAAAACCGAACATTGATGAGATTGTTTATGCAGTTTATATATTCTATAAATGTTGTTTTTGTAATATCCGGAAAAAAAATTCGGTAGATTCCAATTCAAACCAGACTTAGAGTCATGGTTATTACCCCTGTGATCATCATCTTTTATAAATTCCACCTTCTTATCTTCTTATATGATACTTAGTATCATAAGTCTTAGAATTTAATCATTTCATGTGAGTATGTTTATCACCTATCATTTTTATGTGAGATTCAATCACATATATCTCACGAATTTTTCCATAAGTAGCCCATCTAGAGGCAAAGCAGCCCATGAGGAAATTTCAAATCGGGCCAGGAATGATGTCAGTCTGGCCATCATGAATTTGAGATTGGCCCATAAAGGAGCTTAGCCTTAAGTTGAACCCTAGGCTAGCAAGTCTTTAATCCTTTTCTCACATCTCTCTCCTCCAGCTTGACCGCGCCCTATATTGGGTAACAACCACGATCGACCTCTCTCACCTGGGAATAAAAAATTTGTGGCTTCAGAAAATCCTTCCCTTAAACGCTCAACCTACTCCTCTTGTACCGAGAACCCTAGCTGCCTTATATCCGCCTCCCATATGCAGTGGCAGAGCCAGCAAATTTTCGTTGGAGGGACACAACTTTCTTTTATAAGACTAGTTGAGACCCCGCGCGCGAGGCGCGCGCGTCGAGATTTTACTTTGTGTTATATATGAGCGAAAAATAATGTAGCGTACAACTGTAGAAATGTGATGTCAACGACTGGTAGACCATAAATATTTGTATACAAACGGTAAAAATAAATTACATTTATTGCACATACGTTTCAGAAAGGAAAAGTAAAGAAATTGTAGAAACACGAGTATAGATTATGCCGCGGGTAAAAAAGAATGCTATGAGATATATGCTTAACAAAACTGAAGGTGAATGACCTTGTGTCATCGCTAAAGTTTACCATGTACATTACTATACATGTCAGTAAAATTGCTAGGAATATAAGCATATTGCTAAATACAAGTTTACCCTTTACTTCACCAAACAACAAATGTATATAGAACTTTTAGTTGGTGCTTTGAATATTTTGTAGGTGCCAAGTTGGCATTTAATGGATTTGCCTATATTCTGTCAAATAATAATGTTATTTGGCTAACATTCTGTGCTTCAGTGAATCTTTCCTGAAATTTGGCTTTAATTTTCATTTATGGATTGAAATTGATTCTTTCCTCATAAAAATGATGAAGATCAAAACAAGAATTGCTTCTCCTTCCAGTTTTAGTTTGCAGTTGAATCCACATAATTTTATTAATCCAACATTGATGCAGATTTCTTCAAAAGGTACTACTGCTGATGAAGAATACACTTATGCAGTAACACATACTTCATCCTTATCATGTGGTTATTTTCACTTAATTGGCAAATTAATCCTCTAATCCGATCATGAATAATGCTTGGTACTGCTGAGATGTGTTTGATTACTACAATGCATGCTTTTACTACAAGGCAAATTAATCCCACTTAATTGACAAGTCAATTAATAAGGTGCCATTACTACAATGCATGCTTTTACTACAATCCTCTAATTTACAGATGTAGGTGAGATGATCTTCAGGTGCGCTTTTAGCAAATCATGATAAGGATGAAGTGTGTGTTACTGCATAATCCAATGCATGCTTTTACTACAAGGCAAATTAATCCCACTTAATTGACAGGTCACTTATGAAGTCTGTAATTGTTCTGGATTAGAAAGTTGTGATCGTTGTACCCAACGCACATGGTCGAATTTGGTGAAACTATACCTAACAATGCTTGGCACTATTAGGATCCTTTCTTTTTTTTTTAAATGGTAATTGTATTGATAGAGAGAATGTACAGATGCAGATGTAGGAGCGATAACAAGTATCAAGAGCAATACAGTCAGGAGAGAGAATCAAGAGAACTTAAACGAGACTGATGCTGAGGGTGCGAGCCATGTCCAAGGAGAGGGGGGAGCGGTCCTTCCAGTTGTGAGTAAAGTGAAGTTTAACCGATCTGATGATAGCATTAGCACATTCAAAGGGAGAGGTGAGAGATTGATTGTAGACCATGTTGTTTCACGCAGTCCAAACCTGATAAATCAGGGCAGTGATAGAGGCAATACGGACACAATCCATCGGGCGGGGCTTGAGCATGGACCATGAGGCAAGCCAACCCCAGATATTACCCGTATATGGAGTGGGCTGAGGGGTCCTGGTCCAGCGCGAGATTAAGTCCAGAACCGTCAATCCGAAGTTACAGTTGTGCCAAAGATGAGATCCATCTTCCGGGAGGAGATTGCACAACTTACATGTTACATCGCTAGTCACATTCCAGGAATTGAGCCTCTCAAGAGTCGGTAATCGGTTCAGCGCAGCCATCCAAGCAATAAAACAGTTCTTAGGGATGTTAGAGCGAAGCCAGATAGCCTTGAAGGGGTTCATGGGATTGGCGGGTTGTCTGGGCTTGAAAATGTCGAGGGCTTTCATGCGAGAGAAGGAGTCATTGCGCCCTACAAGAGCAGCACTTCTCAAGGTGCCCATCGGAGAAGCCAGAATCGCATCCCTAATCGAGAGAAGAGACTTCCAGAAGGCACTGTGGTGGGCCTTAAGGGAACAACACCAGATGGAGTCATCACCCTTAATAAGATGGTGCTTAACCCAAAGCGCCCAAATGTTGGTTCTCCCTTTATCCAGTTCAAGGATCAGGCTTGAGATAGCAACCTTGTTTTTTGTTTCAATATCGGGGAAATTGAGCCCACCATTTCCAAGAGGGGCGCAGATGTTGGACCAGGCGACCAGCGCACGCCTACTACTGGCAGTGCCCGACCAGAAGAAGGAGCGAAGAAGGCTGTTAATAGTGTTGATGACACTAGCAGGGAGGACGAATAAGGAGCACCAGTACTGGCAGGTGGCGATGAGAATCGACTTGATGAGCTGCGCTCTTCCGGCGTAAGACAGACATTTGGCACCCCAGGACTGAATGCGCCTGGTGATTTTATGTATAAGGGGCAGGTACTCTGGGATCGTAAGTCTCTTACATCCAATTGGCACGCAAAGGTAGAGAAAGGGGAGGGAGCCCTCATTCATGCCAGTAAGTGCCACAGCATTCACAATCAAGGAAGGGCTCATACCCCCAGTATATAGATGGGATTTTGCATGATTGATAACTAGCCCAAAAATAGCACCAAACTCCACCAGGGTATCAAAGAGGATTTTTTAGTGGTGATTTTGGGGATTTTCTCACTTGTTTTAGCTATCTAATGCTTGGCCCATTAGGATAATGTATGGTTAAGAAGATCGAGCCCTAACTACCAATTGGTAGACCTAAATCTTCAAACCCTTGTTGTATCTCTCTTTCTAGCTAATAGAGTCCTTCTTTCTCTCATTAGATTATGTGGTTACCTAGAATTAAGCTCTAATATGTTATATGTTATGTCCTGATTCTCAAATGCTGTAAGTTTCCAGTCCCTTTTTGTTTTCAAAATAGTGAAAACAAGCTTAAAACTGTAGTGTGAATCACACATTTTATTATTTTACACTATTCAGATGTAGATAGCTCTTCATTCTTGCTGTTATGTTAATTGATTCTTGTAATTCATTGTAGCTTAGGACTTAGAGATTAAATTAGCACCTTATACTATGATCTAAGTAGAGAGTTGTAAGACTCATATGATAGCTTGCTATGTGTTTGATCTTGATGTCTATCATGATCCAATGTTGCCACTTAGTTAAACTAAGTGAGGTAGCTTGGTGATTGATATGGTGACAATATTCATATACATGTGTAGGCTATTATGTGTATTAGGAGATACTTAGTTGTAATGTGTATTGTTGTGTATTGGTATACTTATCCGGCTGAAGTTGAAGACTTGGGCCTGATAGTCCAATGCTGGAGGCCCATATCATCTCTTTGATCCAGAAATGAAAGACCTGCTTGCGAGTTTGCTGAACCGGCCGCTTGATGTTATTAATCCGGTTCATCAGCTCACTTAAGGATCGTGGTAAAACGAGGCGTTTCACCTAGGGTTCAGCTTGGTACTTAAACTCTTGGCTCCAGCTTCTGAAACCCTAGATCGAGAGCTTGAGTGTTCTTCGTCCAAGAACAAGAGAGAAGAGAGAGTACAGAGAAGGAGAAGAAAGGATCATCCAAATCTCGCTCTGAAGTGAGAAGGATCCTTAGAAGAAAAAGAGAGATATGTTATCTCTCGACTCTGCTTCGTTGGTATGCAGAATAGACGAAGATCGATCTCAGATCTTCGTCAAGGTGCCTTTAAGGGGCTTTTCTTCACCTTTGCTTCTTTGTATCTCCTGAGTTGTGTCTTTGTTGTTCTCTTTGCTAGATCTTAGGAAAGGTGCTAGTATATCTCTTGTCCGATGTGTGTAATATGAGTTCTTGGATACCTAGTGAAACCGGGACCGGATCTCCCCTCTTGAGGTCTCGCAGAGTAGGAGTATTTTACATACTACCGAACTGCGTTACCAAATCGCTTGTGTGCTTTATGTTTGTGTCTTTAGTCGGATCTACGACTAAAGAATTTAGATTTGTTAGATTTTACATTCACAAATTGGTATCAGAGCATTCTGTGAGTTTTTCTTTCGAATCTGTAAAAAAAAAACCCCTAATTTTTAGGGGTTTTCTGTTTTACTTGATATCTTTGCATATCTTGCTTTCTAATATTGCTTCCGCTTGTTACTTTACCTTGTGTGGTTAAATCTTCTCTGTTTGACTCTTGCAGTCATCATCTTGGTTGGTTTTTTGTTGCTGTGTATATCATTGTTTACTTGTCCTACCTCTTACATGTATTTTACTTTGCTTGTCTGATTATATCTAACTTCTTTCGTTTCTTGTTTGCAGGAAATAAAAAATGACAGAAGCTAGCATCAGACTCAAGCCATATGATGGAGTCTCTGACTTTATCATGTGGATGGCAGGTCAAAATGAAAGCAATTTTAACCAAGGAAAAGTGTTGGAGGGCCATAACTGGTGATTATTTGGCAGAAACGTCTGCAGCCAGGAAAATGGAAATGGATGAGCAGGCTCATGCTGAAATAATGATAAGATTGACTGACAACGTGGCTCGTCAGTTTGTAAGTATCTCATCTACTAAACCTTTGTGGGATACCTTAGATAAGCAGTATAATAAAAAATCTTTGCCATCTAGGATATCTACTTTACATAGGTTGTTTACATTTAAGATGGATGTGAATGTGACCTTGAATGATAACATAGATAGATTTCTAAAGATGGAAATGGACTTAGAAAGATGTGATGACACTATTAAAGATACTCATCTAGCTGTTATCCTGTTAGGTTCTTTACCCTCACAATTTGACACCTTTAGAGATGTAATACAGTACAGTACTGAAACTTTAACTAAGACAAAAATAATTGAATCCATTGTTGATAAAAATGAATCTATGAAAATTTTTAAGACTAAACCTAATGATAAGAAATCTGAAGTTAAGTCTGAAGTTTTAGTGACTAAAGGGATGTTTAAAAAGAACAATAAGTCAAATAAAAGGGATAAGAAAGATGATTTCTATGATAAGAGTCCTAGTAGTGAAAATGACAAGAAAAATAAAAAATGTTTTTACTGTAAAAAAGTTGGTCACTTCATTAATGACTGTAGAAAGAAAAAGAAGGATGAATCAAATAAAGGAAATATTGAAAATAATGTTTCTTTGTTTGAAAATATCCATGCCCAGTATTCATGTGAACTGTTGATGTGCACTATTCCTTTCAAATGCAAATCTGATGATTGGATATTAGATTCTAGATGTACCATGCATGCTTGTCTTGATAGAACTCTATTTTGTTCTTTAGATATATTTGATGGTGGTGATGTTATGTTAGGTGATAACACTGCTTTGAAAATAAAAGGGATAGGAAATATACCTATGTGCATGTATGATGGAAAGATTAGTGTTCACGCTAGGATGTAGCACAAAAAAAAAAGCTTTACATTTATAACTCGAACTAAATCCTAAACTACCTAGCGAAACCCGCAGTGTACGGGACGTTTGTAGTAGGGATAGTATTCCCAGGTCGAACACAAAGACTAAGGTGAGATTGATTCAATTAGTGATTAAGTCTAGTGAAGATCTAGACAAAGAAAAAGAAAGAAACAAAGAAATGAAAAATCTCAATTGTTTTTGGTTGGTTTTTGGTGATCAATCAAAGATCACAAATCATGCGAAATATAATAATTCAACTAAGCTAACAAATCAACGCGAACAAACAAGCAAAAATACGAGATATAGATCAAAGAAAGAAAAGATGGATTCTAGGGTTTGGAAGTTCCGGTAATGGCATAGGACTCAAGCTATCTATTCGTTCCTTGAATTAACTATGTTGGGGTTAAGTGTTTCTAAATTGGGATCAATCACCGGGTAGGTCTCATGGTCCGCTAGTCCATTCCCGAGGTCTCATCACCGGGTAAGTCTCTAAGAACCTAAGGGACGGAATTTCACTCAAACCGGATTGTTATCTAAAGATCCAACCTATCCTCACCGGGTAAGTCTCGGAAGGGTTAGTCCTAAGCTACCATCCAACACACTTAATCCAATGGCGGCTTATTAGGCTCACTACTACCTAAGGTTTGTTATCTTTGGAATCTAAGAGTAAGGATTACCGGGTAAGTCTCGCCTAACACTTAGTTGCTAACACTAGGTCACCCTAGGATAGATTTAACTCAACAAACACTTAGGATTTCAACATTCTAACAATCTAAGACTAGATCCACCGAACCAGAGAAAATCACGGTTTATTCTACCTAAACCACGGCCGTGGTTTGACAAGAACCAACCGTGATTCCTAACAGAGGCTACGTTTATGCACACAAGTCATCCAAAGATAAATCTAAGTCCGTCCTATCATAGCCCTAGCCATAACCATCCTTTCCTTACCCTAGAACCACATCTATTTAGCCTACAACGTTCATAATAGAAATCGAAATAAACAAACATAAAATCATGACATCCATTTGCAAGATGATGAAGGAAAAGAGATGAACAAGTGAACTAAAACAAAACCAAGCTGAAAATAGAATTAGAGTAACTCATAATCCTTCTTAAAGAAGGTTCAAATGGTTCTTACAACTCTAGAAATAGAATCCGGAATTCTTCACTACAAAAACTATCAAGGTGTGGTAATGGTGTGTGTTCTTCTTCTCCTCTTCAATGGAGCTCTTCTTCTTCCTTTTGGCACTTTCCTTCCTAGAAAGACTTCTTGTTGAGAGAGTATTTTTGATTGGAAGATTTTTTGATAATGGAGAGCTGCTCCAAGATGCTCTTCTCAGCCAATGAAGGACCACTTTTATAACAAATTTTGCATGAGCTGACCATGAGATTCGTGGCACAGCTGTCACAAGAATCTGGCAAAATCCACGGGTAGAACCAAGGTCGTGGTGTTGGTCTAGACTGTGGTTTGCTCCAGAAGCTTCTTCTAGGCTCGTTGAGCCATGGTTTGATGCATGGCCTTGTGTTGGCAAGGTTCCATGAGTCCTCCTTACCCTTTAGCTTGTGTCCTAATGAATCCGAGGGTGTGTCATCTAGATGAACGATCCTCCAACGTATCGTTTTAGCTCCTAAATCTCCCAAAATACCTATAAAGCAACGCACAAGTCCGTGTAGACGTCTATCTCGACAAAGTACGTGAATTGAGTGCAAACGTCGTGAACTAGTGCTAAACCATGCATGAATGAGTGAGAAATCTATCTAAATGATTACCTAAAACTAAGCAATAAATCGTGTTATCAAAATACCCCATACTTAAGGTTTGCTCGTCCCCGAGCAAACTTCCAACTATAGACTAAGAGATAACATGATTTATGTATGTAGAAAAATGGCAAAATCTTTTTGGTTTTGTGCTTCTACTATTGGATCACCTTCAAAGTCATGTTTCATGGCAATGGATAAGCAATCACGCATCAAATAATTGAAGGCATGAAAAGACAATTGTACTTAGCTCAAAAGCATGCATGAGATGTAAAAATGAAGAAATCAAGAAGATCGAGAGCATATCCAATCTAGATTACTAAGTCTTACAAACATGCAAATAGGTCATAAGGTCTTGTAAAATAAAAGGCTAAGAAACGTTGTGATTAGGTGGGGATTTTTCTAGGTTATGTGATGCTAATCCGGGAATGGAACTGACTCCACAATCTTGTCCCCGATCAACTTTCCTCAAGTGTATATTTTTCTCTATCTTTTCCTTCTTTTCTTTTCTTTTCTTTAACTTATTTTTGAGACAATGGCATTGGTGTACAAAAGCCGAAACCTTGGTGATTATCCGTCCTCGGGCTTTTTCTTATTTTTCGAGGTGCATCCACACCGGGCACACATACCAAAGCTCGTTAGGACTATTGGTTTATTTGACTTTGGCAAGGCACCAACACCCGATTATGTGAAGTGTACCGAGTTACTTGTCATTTAAACCAACGTCCCCAAACCTATATTTTTGGCTACACTTTTTACAACAAATTCAGCATTTTATGCATGATATTCTTTTCATCAACAACTTCACCCCACACTTGCTTTTCACACACATCAACACACTAGCATGCTCCTATTCCCGGATGGGTTAAAAGAGGTCAACTTTATCTCAATTGAGGTGCTCAAGCAATCATGATTAAGATGAGAAGTAGAGAAAGATGAATTGCCTCATTCATTCCTAGATGGTATGCAAGAACTATCATGTAATTTCGATCTTCAATACTCAATCATTTCTAGGCAAACATCATGATCACAAATCATTCATAGAATTCAAGAGAAGTACTTCATGTCCACATATGCATTCATCAATCCTAACACATGAGGCCATCCGTAGTCAATTCACAAGACAAGATTCATCATTAGGATCATATCCAAGCCTAGAAAGCACAAAATTTTTTTTAAATTTTCTGATTTTTTTGGAATTTTCGAAATATGTATGTACAATGCAAGACATGTGAAGATTTTAAGCTATCCTAGATGCTCATCATGCAAAGGATCATGCAAACCCCACCCCATACTTAGAAACACATTGTCCCCAATGTGTAAATGAAGTAAGGAAGAGTGAAAGAAGGTTCTCACAATGTAAAATGGTTTGCTTCGGTATTTGGGATTTCTCAAGTGAATCGATGTTGGATGATCCTATCAACCATGGTAGAAAGCTCTAAGTATCATCAAAGGGTCGGGACCCGCGCTAGGCACCGCTAGCCGTCCAAGTTCCGCGTCCGCTCCACCCATAATTGATGAGGGGTTCGTCATCATCATTCCTATGTCAAGCAAGGCTTCCAATGCCACTAATACTCTAGCACACACAAAGTAGACAAAACACACAAAGATAGAAAAATCTAAATCAAAAGCAAAACAAGAAAGGGGAAAAACGTTACCAATGGGTTGCCTCCCACCAAGCGCTTCTTTAAGGTCATTAGCTTGACCAAACTCAGGAGCGTCTATTCAAGGTAAAGTGGGGCAATCATATCCACCGGAGCTCCCAGGATATACTTCTTCAACCGGTGCCCGTTTACCTTAAAGTTTTCACAATGTTCCCCTCCTATCTCAATAGCTCCATGGGGAAAGATCTTCTTCACCACATATGGCCCGGTCCATCTTGATTTGAGCTTTCCGGGAAAGAGCCTTAGCCTTGAGTTGAAGAGAAGGACAAGATCTCCCTTACTCAACTCCTTGGGGATGACCCTCTTGTCATGCCATCTTTTGGTTCTCTCCTTGTAAATCCGGGCGTTCTCATAAGCATCCAACCGGATCTTCTCGAGGGCATTCAATTCAAGCAATCTCTTTTCTCCCGCCTCTTTGAGATCAAAATTTAGCCACTTAATGGCCCAATAAGCTCTATGCTCCATCTCTACCGGAAGGTGGCAAGACTTGCCATAGACCAACTTGTAAGGAGTGGTGCCAATCGGTGTCTTGAAGGTGGTTCTATATGCCCATAAGGCATCATTGAGCCTCATAGCCCAATCTTTTCTCGTCCTAGAGACCGTCTTCTCAAGAATGGCCTTGATCTCCCGGTTGGAGATCTCCACTTGGCCACTAGTTTGGGGATGGTAAGGTGTCGCCACCTTATGAGTCACCCCATACTTAGCCAAAAGCGCTCCAAAGTTCCTATTTGTGAAGTGCTTCCCTCCATCACTAATGATCACCCTTGGTGTACCAAACCTAGGGAAGATCACTCGGTTGAAGAACTGCACCACCACTTTGGCATCATTTGTAGGAGAGGCGATTGCCTCCACCCATCTTGACACATAGTCCACCGCCAATAGGATGTAGAGATTGCCACATGAAGAAGGGAATGGTCCCATGAAGTCCACACCCCACACATCAAATATTTCGACTTCTTAGATGTTGTTCAAGGGCATTTCATTCCTCCTTGAGATGTTCCCCGTCCTTTGGCAAGCATCACACGCCGCTACAAAAACTTGCACATCTCTAAACAAGTTAGGCCAATAAAAACCGGATTGTAATACCTTTGCACACGTTTTGTGTGAGCTAGCATGGCCTCCACATGGTAAGGAGTGACAATGCCGGATCACACTCTCCACTTCATCTTCCGGTATGTATCTTCTAAACATTCCATCCGGCCCTCTCTTGAATAGAAGTGGTTCACTCCAATAGTAGTGCCTCACATCATTGAAGAACTTCTTCCTTTGTGCTTATGTCAATCCGGGAGGCACTTCCTCACACACTAAGTAGTTCACGATGTCGGCAAACCATGGCTCGCTTCCGCTAGACACTTGGAACAAGCATTCCTCCACCATTTGTAATTGCTTATCCCGGAATGAGTCATCAATTGGGATGTCATCTCTTTCAAGCTCTAATGGTGGGAGTCTACTAAGGTGATCCGCCACTGAGTTCTCGGATCCCTTCTTGTCCCGGATTTCCAAATCAAAATCTTGTAGAAGAAGGATCCACCGAATCAACCTAGGCTTGGCATCCTTCTTTGTAAGTAGATAACGGATCGCAGCATGATCCGTATAAACTATGACCTTCGCTCCAACAAGATATGAGCGGAACTTCTCAAATGCATACACAATCGCTAGCAACTCCTTCTCGGTGGTAGCATAGTTGAGTTGGGCATCATCTAGCGTTTTTCTAGCATAATAAATGGCATGAGTGCGCCCATCTTTCCTTTGCCCCAAAACAACCCCAACGGCTCTATCGCTTGCATCACACATGATCTCAAATGGTAAACTCCAATCCGGAGGTTGCATGATAGGTGCGGAGATCAAGGCGTTCTTCAACCTACAAAAAGCCTCTAGACAATCTTCGGAAAAGACAAAATCAACATCCTTCATTAGTAGGTTAGTGAGAGGCTTAGAAATTTTAGAGAAATCTTGAATAAACCTCCGGTAAAAACCGGCATGCCCTAAGAAACTCCTTACCCCCTTCACCGAGGTAGGTGGTGGCAACTTCTCTATTGTTTCAATTTTGGCCCTATCAACCTCAATGCCACGATTGGACACCAAGTGCCCCAATACAATACCTTCACTTACCATGAAGTGGCATTTTTCCCAATTCAAGACAAGATTTGTCTCCTCACATCTTTGCAATACTAATGACAAGTTAGCCAAGCAATTATCAAAGGAAGAACCATAAACAAAGAAATTGTCCATAAACACTTCCATGATATTTTCTATGTATTCAGAAAAGATAGCCATCATACACCTTTGGAAGGTGCCGGGTGCATTACACAACCCAAATGGCATTCTCCTATATGCAAAAGTACCCCATGGACATGTAAAGGTTGTTTTCTCTTGGTCATCGGGGTGGATAGGGATTTGGAAGAATCCACTAAAGCCATCTAGATAGCAAAAATGAGAGTGTTGAGCTAACCTTTCTAGCATTTGGTCAATGAAGGGGAGAGGGAAGTGATCTTTCCTAGAGGCCATGTTCAATTTCCTATAATCAATGCACATCCTCCACCCGTAACCGTTCTAGTCGGGATTAGTTCATTGTTCTCATTAGTCACTACGGTCATCCCACCCTTCTTAGGAACTACATGAACGGGACTAACCCACTTACTATCCGAGATAGGGTAGATAATTTCCGCATCTAGCAACTTAATGATTTCCTTTTTGACTACCTCTTTCATTATGGGATTTAATCTCCTTTGATGTTCAATAGAGGGTTTATGATTATCTTCCATCAATATCTTATGCATGCACAAAGAAGGTTTAATCCCAACCAAATCATCAATAGTATAGCCAATGACTTTCCTATGCAATCTTAGTTCATGCAACAACTTAGCAAGTTCATCATCACTCAAGCATGCATTAACAATCACCGGATATGTTGAATTATCACCAAGAAAAGCATACTTCAAATGAGAGGGGATGGGTTTGAGTTCGAGTTTAGGAGGACCTTTATCGATTGGAGACGATCCAAATAAGGTTGGATGAGATGAATCCAAAGCAAATGAAGGCTCTCCATGGCTCCTAGAAGCTTGTTCATCATCAAGGGCTGATTCAGGGGAAACCACGGCCACATCCACGGTTTGATCCAAGTCCACGGCCGTGGAATTTGCCAAGCCAGCTTCCCGGAGTTGTCCAGAGAGTTTGACGGCCGTGGAACATAAATCTCGACCGTGGAACTTGCAGCAGTTCAACACCTCTTCGTGGTCTTCATCTTCCACTCTTGTCTCCTTTTCTAGTGCTTCTAAGGCCTTGATCTCTTCATTGCAAGCCTCCTCAACACCCTCCTCCATCATACTTAGTGTAAGAACCTTATCCAAGGGGTCCTTGATCAAGATTGAGCTCACAACTTCTCTAGATTCCTCTTGCTCGACTATGTTGAAGACATCCTCATCAAGGGTTGGCCCTTTCATCATTGTGGACAACTTGAACTTGATGTTCTCTTCTCCAATGTTGAAGGAGAGAGTCCCATTCTTGCAATCCACTAGGCACCCTTAAGTGGCTAGGAAAGGTCTTCCTAAGATGATGGGAACCGGATAGTCTGCCGGAATATCCAAGACAACAAAATCAATTGGCACATAGAATCCTCCTAGTTGCACCGGGATGTCTTCTAAGATCCCAACCGGATGAGTGATAGAACGGTCCGCCATATAGAGGGTCATCTTGACCGGTTTCGGCTCTCCTAGCCCAACCTTGTTGCAAAGTGCAAGTGGTATGATGCTTACACTTGCCCCAAGATCACAAAGGGCCTCGTACTTCACATCTCCCACTCCAATTGGGATGCAAAAAGAACCCCGATCTCTTAGCTTGGGAGGCATCTCCTCCTTCATTGTTTGGATCAATTCCGAGGATCTCTTGGTCATTCTTATCTCCCCATACTCCTCCAACTTCCTCTTGTTGGAGAGTATCTCTTTTAAGAACTTGCCATATGCCGGCATTCCTAAAATAGCATCCATGAACGGAATGTTAATATGCAATTTAGACATTAGTTCAAGGAATTTACCAAAGTGATTGTCCAAACGAGCTCTTGCTCGTGATTGTAGGAACGGTAGTGGTGGCTTGTATGGAGGCGGTGCCACATATGTTGGCTCTACATCCTTGCTCTTGCCTCCATCTCTTTGCAAGGTCTCTTCCTCTATCACCACTTGTTTCCCTTTAGCATTCTCCTTGGGCAAAGGATCTTTCATGCTCAACCCACTCCTTGTTGTGATAGCCAACACTTGGCCTCTTGGGTTGTCTTCGGTCCTTCCAGGAAGCTTTCCCGGATCTCTATGGGCTTCACCCGCCTTTTGGGACACTTGTGCTTCCAAAACCTTTTGAGCTTTAGAGATTGAAGTCACGGTGCCCTCAAGACCACTCAACCTTCCAAGCAATTGCTCAAACATCATTTCGGTTCTATCTTTTGGAGGTTGAGTAAATCCGGGTGGAGGTTCTTGTGAAGCTTTTGGTGGTGGAGTTGTGCTTGTGGAAGTGGGAGGGTTCAAGGCTCCATCCGGGTTAGAGTAAGAAAACCCGGGATGGTTGTGGTTGGGCCGGTAATTGTTGAATTGCCGGTTGTTGTTGAAGTTCCTTGGGCCTTGATAATTGTTGTAATTGCCCCTTCCCATGTAATTCACATCCTCCTCCTTGGAAGATAGATTAGCTTTCACTTGCACTTGAGGAGTTGCTTGATTCTTCAAGGTTGTAGCACACAACTCCCTCAAGGACTTTAGCTCGTTGTTGATGGCGTCAAGCTTGAAATTGCTCATGGTGACCTCACTCACCTCATATGCTCCCGCCTTTCTCCCTTCACTCTTCCTATGGGAGTACTTGTCAATCACTAGAGCTTGCTTCTCCACAAACTCCCAAGCTTCATCTACATGCTTCTCCATGAAAGTCCCACCGGAAAGAGATTGGAGCTTGAATTGGCTATCTTCATCAAGTCCTTTGAAGTAGATCTCCAATAGCTCAATTTTCGGTATGCCATGGTGTGGACAATCTAGGAGAAGATCCTTGAACCTCTCCCAAGACTTGAATAAACTCTCTCTATCCTTCATCACGAAGGCATTGATCTTCCCTCTTAACTTGGTAGTCTTGGAAGGTGGGAAGAACTTAGTCAAAAACTCTGTTGTCATCTCCTCCCAAGTACCAACTCGCCCTTGTGTAATAGATTGATACCAAGCCAAGGCCTTATCCTTAAGAGAGAAGGAGAAAGCCCTAAGCTTATGGTTGTTGCTCTCCAATCTTGGCGGTCTAAGAGTCTCCATCAATATCTCATAGTTCATCAAGTGTTGATGAGGAGACTCTCCTTCCATCCCCCCAAATTGATTATGCCGGATCATTTGTAGAACTTGAGGGCGGAGTTCGTAATCATGGGCTGCGGGATCTCCTAATTTCACACCCGGACGGTGTGCTCTTTGTGCCGGATCCATACGTTGCCCCAACGTTTGTGGCTCTTCCATAGCAATGGGCACAACCCTAGTATTCACCGCCGCCGGCTGCGGTTGTGGTGGAGGTGGAGGAGGTTGTTGACGGTTAAGCTCTCTTTGCACAAGAGCTTGCCTAATCTCCTCAATCTCCCTCCTAGTTGCCTCTTGCCTCTCATTGGCAAGTCTCTTTTCATTCTCCAAAGCCTCATCCCTTATCCTAATTTGCTCTAAAGCTTCATCCAACTCGGCTTGGAGATCTCTTCCGGCCATCTCTTTTCCCTTTTTAATGCTCTTGGATCTAGATCTAAGGGTTTTCTCCGGTTCGGGATCGAATGGAGCTAAATCCTTGCCACGAGATCTTCGCATACACCTAAAGAGTGAGATGTCCTGAAAAGAAAAGACACAAACCTAAAAGAGATCAAAAGAAACAAGAAAGATCTACACTATAAACAATCACAAAATAGACTCAATCTAGACCTAGTCCCCGGCAACGGCGCCAAAAACTTGTTCACGCTAGGATGTAGCACAAAAAAAAAGCTTTACATTTATAACTCGAACTAAATCCTAAATTACCTAGCGAAACCCGCAGTGTACGGGACGTTTGTAGTAGGGATAGTATTCCGAGGTCGAACACAAAGACTAAGGTGAGATTGATTCAATTAGTGATTAAGTCTAGTGAAGATCTAGACAAAGAAAAAGAAAGAAACAAAGAAATGAAAAATCTCAATTGTTTTTGGTTGGTTTTTGGTGATCAATCAAAGATCACAAATCATGCGAAATATAATAATTCAACTAAGCTAACAAATCAACGCGAACAAACAAGCAAAAATACGAGATATAGATCAAAGAAAGAAAAGACGGATTCTAGGGTTTGGAAGTTCCGGTTATGGCATAGGACTCAAGCTATCTATTCATTCCTTAAATTAACTATGTTGGGGTTAAGTGTTTCTAAATTGGGATCAATCACCGGGTAGGTCTCATGGTCCGCTAGTCCATTCCCGAGGTCTCATCACCGGGTAAGTCTCTAAGAACCTAAGGGATGGAATTTCACTCAAACTAGATTGTTATCTAAAGATCCAACCTATCCTCACCGGGTAAGTCTCGGAAGGGTTAGTCCTAAGCTACCATCCAGCACACTTAATCCAATGGCGGCTTATTAGGCTCACCACTACCTAAGGTTTGTTATCTTTGGAATCTAAGAGTAAGGATTACCGGGTAAGTCTCGCCTAACACTTAGTTGCTAACACTAGGTCACCCTAGGATAGATTTAACTCAACAAACACTTAGGATTTCAACATTCTAACAATCTAAGACTAGATCCACCGAACCAGAGAAAATCACGGTTTGTTCTACCTAAACCACGGCCGTGGTTTGACAAGAACCAACCGTGATTCCTAACAGAGGCTACGTTTATGCACACAAGTCATCCAAAGATAAATCTAAGTCCGTCCTATCATAGCCCTAGCCATAACCATCCTTTCCTTACCCTAGAACCACATCTATTTAGCCTACAACGTTCATAATAGAAATCGAAATAAACAAACATAAAATCATGACATCCATTTGCAAGATGATGAAGGAAAAGAGATGAACAAGTGAACTAAAACAAAACCAAGCTGAAAATAGAATTAGAGTAACTCACAATCCTTCTTAAAGAAGGTTCAAATGGTTCTTACAACTCTAGAAATAGAATCCGGAATTCTTCACTACAAAAACTATCAAGGTGTGGTAATGGTGTGTGTTCTTCTTCTCCTCTTCAATGGAGCTCTTCTTCTTCCTTTTGGCACTTTCCTTCCTAGAAAGACTTCTTGTTGAGAGAGTATTTTTTATTGGAAGATTTTTTGATAATGGAGAGCTGCTCCAAGATGCTCTTCTCAGCCAATGAAGGACCACTTTTATAACAAATTTTGCATGAGCTGGCCATGAGAGTCGTGGCACAGCTGTCACAAGAATCTGGCAAAATCCACGGGTAGAACCACGGTCGTGGTGTTGGTCTAGACCGTGGTTTGCTCCAGAAGCTTCTTCTAGGCTCGTTGAGCCATGGTTTGATGCATGGCCTTGTGTTGGCAAGGTTCCATGAGTCCTCCTTACCCTTTAGCTTGTGTCCTAATGAATCCGAGGGTGTGTCATCTAGATGAACGATCCTCCAACGTATCGTTTTAGCTCCTAAATCTCCCGAAATACCTATAAAGCAACACACAAGTCCGTGTAGACGTCTATCTCGACAAAGTACGTGAATTGAGTGCAAACGTCGTGAACTAGTGCTAAACCATGCATGAATGAGTGAGAAATCTATCTAAATGATTACCTAAAACTAAGCAATAAATCGTGTTATCAATTAGGGTAATTCAAAATGTTAGATGGGTTCCTGGCCTTAGGAGAAATCTGCTGTCTGAATCTATGTTTGATGATCTAGGATGTACTATAAATACTAGTAATGGTATAAGAGAAGTTGTCAAAATGGTCTTACTCTTATTAGGAGTTCTAAAAAGGGTGGTTTGTACTTCGTAGAACAATCACCTGAATTAAATCTCTCCACTACTGATATTAATAAAAACAACCTAGAACAAACTACTTTATGGCATAGCAGACTAGGGCACATAGGAAATAATGGCTTAATTCAGCTACATAAACAAGGCATTTTAACTAATCAATTAACTAACCTCAGCTTTTGTGAAAACTGTGTTTGGTAAAGCTAATAAAAATAGTTTCAATAAATCTTCATACAAAGCAAATAAACCTCTAGAATATATACACTCAGACTTGTGGGGTCCTGCTCATATAGAAACTGTAGGTGGAAAGAAATATTTTATTTCTTTTATTGACCATTATTCTAGGAAAGTTTGGATATATTTGTTGAGAACTAAAGATGAAGCTTTTGAAAGTTTTAAAAACTGGAAAATTGTAGTTGAAAATGAAACTGATTTAAAAGTCAAGTGCCTTAAAACTGATAATGGTCTAGAGTTTTGTAATGCTAGCTTTAATGAATTTTGTAAAGTAAATGGCATTAAAAGACATCTAACAGTCCCTTACACTCCTCAACAAAATGGTACAGCTGAAAGGATGAATAGAACTCTTTTAGAAAAGGCTAGATGTATGCTTATAAGTGCTGGTATGAAACATAGTCTATGGGGTGAAGCTGTTACTACAACAACTTACCTCATTAATAGGTCTCCCTCCTCTGTAATAGACTTTAGGACACCCCAAGAGTTATGGACTAGAAGGAAGCCTAATATTACCCACTTAAGGCCCTTTGGGTGCACTGCATATTCCCATATAATACAAGGGAAGTTGCACCCAAGAGCACAAAAGTGTGTAATGCTAGGCTATCCTGAAGGTGTTATAGGATATAAACTTTTACTCATACAACCACATGGCTATAAAGTAATAACATCTAGAAATGTGACCTTTAATGAAAGAGAATTCTATTTTAAAACTAGAAATACTAACACTGTTGATAATACCAGTAGCACTGAAAATGATACTGAATCAATTAGAAGCTTTCACTTCTACACTAATGACCATAATAGGGAAAATCAAATCATAGATGAAGAGTTTGACATAGGATATTATCAAACACCTAGTACTAGTGAAGAGAACTATGATGTTGATAATCTTCCTAACAATGATGAAAATGTTAATGAAAACACTGCTATAGGCAGTGAGAACCATAGGTCAGAATCAAGGGGGGTAGAAAATATAGGTGATATCTCTGCTGCTCCTTCATCTCACTCTGATAATGCATTGCATGACAATAATGATGATTTTGTGCATGACATTAGTGATTATTTGCATGACAATGATGATCATAACTATCAGTTGACTAGAGATAGAAATCCTAGGGTTAGAATACCTAATAGGAGATACAATGATTCTAAATATGTTCTGTTCACAAATGATTTCAATATAGTTGAGTATGCTTTCTTGACTGGTGATGTTGTTGATAATCCATATACTCCTGTCCTGACACATATAAGCAAGCTATGAACTATTCTCAATCAAAAAATTGGAAACTAGCCATGCAAGATGAAATAGATTCCATGATTGTTAACAAAACTTGGGTGTTAATAGCTAAACCTGAAAATGCTAAACTTGTGCCTTGTAAATGGATTTATAAACTATAGGAAGCTACTAAACTAAGTGAACCACCTAGATACAAAGCTAGGTTAGTTGCTAAGGGTTTTACCCAAAGAGAGGGAATTGATTACACTGATATATTTGCTCTTGTTGTCAAATATAAAACCATGAGGTTGCTACTTGCTTTTGCTACTGTGCATGATTGGGATATAGAACAAATGGATGTAAAAACTACCTTTTTACATGGTATTCTGGATGAAACTATCTATATGAAACAACTTGAGGATTTTGTAGATAAATCTAAACCTGATCATGTTTGCTTGCTTAAAAAATCCATCTATGGCTTAAAACAGTCACCTAGACAATGGAATCTTAAGTTTGATGAATGCATGAAAAACTTGAAGCAATATATTATGATTACTGTTTGTACTTTAAAGGCATATCTTCCATGAATCCCTTGTTTGTTCTATTATATGTCGATGATATACTGCTTATTAGTAAGTCTGCTGTGTCAATAGTTGGTGCTAAAAGGGATTTAAAATCAAACTTTGACATCAAAGATATGGGTCCTGCACAGAAAATACTATGTGTTAAAATCATAAGGGATAGAAAGCATAAAAAGATGTGGTTATCTCAAGTTGATTATGTTGAAAAAGTTCTAGAAAAATTCAACATGAAAAATGCTAAAACCACTTCTATACCCTTAGGAGGGCACCTTGACTTAACTAAGCAACATTGTCCTAGTAATCAAGCTGAAATTGAAAAAATGGCAAAAATTCCCTATGATGTGGCTGTTGGTTCTATCATGTATGCTATGTTATGCACTAGACCTGATCTTGCTTTTGGTATAAGTGTGTTGAGTAGATACATGTCTAATCCTGGTTAATTACATTGGACTGCTATGAAATATATTCTTAGATATATCAGTGGAACTAAAGACTTGTGTTTGATGTTTTCTGAGCATGATAATATTGGTGAAGTGTTTGGATATGTAGATTTTGATTATGCTAGTAATAAGGATAATAGAAAATCTACCACTACATATTTTTACACTTGGACTGGTAATTGTGTTTCATGGAAATCTCAACAACAATCTGTGGTTGCTTTATCCTCTACTGAAGCTGAATATATTGCTGTTGTTGAAGCTTTTAAAGAAGTTATATGGCTTAAGGGTCTTGTTAGTGAAATATCTCATAAAACCTGTGTTCTTGTAATTCACATGGATAGTCAAAGTGCTTTGTATTTGTGTAAAGATCCTTTTTATCATGAAATATCTAAACATATTGATGTTAGAAATCATTTCATTCGAGATAGGGTTAAAAAGAAACACTTCTTAGTTAAGAAGATTAAGGGTGACTTGAATCCTGCTGACTTTGGGACTAAAATTGTGACTGCTGATAAGTTTGTTTTCTGAAGAAATTTTCTACAGATCTTTGATGTTCCTTGAGTGTTTGTGCAGGTTATAGACTGATGACGGACAAAAAGGATGGTCTCAGGCACACTATTGGGGGATAGAATCAGATTCCAATGATATAAGAATCAGGAGGGCATTTGTTATGTTAATTGATTCTTGTATTTCATTGTAGCTTAGGACTTAGAGATTAAATTAGCACCTTATACTATGATCTAAGTAGAGAGTTGTAAGACTCATATGATAGCTTGCTATGTGTTTGATCTTGATGCCTATCATGATCCAATGTTGCCACTTAGTTAAACTAAGTGAGGTAGCTTGGTGATTGATATGGTGACAATATTCATATACATGTGTAGGCTAATATGTGTATTAGGAGATACTTAGTTGTAATGTGTATTGTTGTGTATTGGTATACTTATCCGGCTGAAGTTGAAGACTTGGGTCTGATAGTCCAATGCTAGAGGCCCATATCATCTCTTTGATCCAGAAATGAAAGACCTGCTTGCGAGTTTGCTGAACCGGCCGCTTGATGTTATTAATCCGGTTCATCAGCTCACTTAAGGATCGTGGCAAAACGAGGCGTTTCACCTAGGGTTCAGCTTGGTACTTAAACTCTTGGCTCCAGCTTCTGAAACCCTAGATCGAGAGCTTGAGTGTTCTTCGTCCAGGAACAAGAGAGAAGAGAGAGTACAGATAAGGAGAAGAAAGGATCATCCAAATCTCACTCTGAAGTGAGAAGGATCCTTAGAAGAAAAAGAGAGATCTGTTATCTCTCGACTCTGCTTTGTTGGTTTGCAGAATAGACGAAGATCGATCTCAGATCTTCGTCAAGGTGCCTTTAAGGGGGCTTTTCTTCACCTTTGCTTCTTTGTATCTCCTGAGTTGTGTCTTTGTTGTTCTCTTTGCTAGATCTTAGGAAAGGTGCTAGTATATCTCTTGTCCGATGTGTGTAATCTGAGTTCTTGGATACCTAGTGAAACCGGGACCGGATCTCCTCTCTTGAGGTCTCGTAGAGTAGGAGTATTTTACATACTACCGAACTGCGTTACCAAATCGCTTGTGTGCTTTATGTTTGTGTCTTTAGTCGGATCTACGACTAAAGAATTTAGATTTGTTAGATTTTACATTCACATATTGGTATCAGAGCATTGAAGAAAAAGTTGTTTCAACAACAAAGATAAAACATCTACTTTAGTTGGAACAGTACAAGAGCATCATATGAAGCAAATTTCAAGCCCTTACCTTCTGAATACTCTTGAGAGAATGTTTAGGTCGCAATTCCACGTATATACTGATTGGAAGAAAAAAAAATAGTGATTAAATTACAACATAACTAAGAGGGTATGAACCAAGTGCAAGACAGGTTAGAGCTAGTACAAGTTCTAATATGTTAGCTAATGGCGGAACCAAGCGAAAACAATAGCATGTATGTTCTGTTTAGGAAAATACACCAATGTAATGTCCTTCATTTGTAGGTCTATGGATTACGGATCTAAGTGATCAAAAACAAATTTTGCTGTCTTCTTCAATTACCATTCACTCAGGTAACATAGGAAAACTATAACATCCAGGAAGTTACCTCTGTAGGAACACGGATTAAAGAAGCAGCCAATCCTCCAAGGGCACCAGAAGTCTGCAGAAAATAAGCCAAGCCAAACTCCATTACTATCAACAATAGATATATTCATCAACGCCAGGTCATAAATTAGAATTTTTTGTCTCCGCTTTTTGAGTAATCTCTATAACATTTTGTAATTCAGTTGTTCTTTAAGTTGGTGAGACAAACATGAATAATCAAAGTTCCAATAAACAGATCATAATTATTGAAAATTGGAATCGAAAATGGCAATGGATCCCATGAAAGAATAAACTTACCAGAATCTTGAGGTGTAGAGAAGGTGAAGTGGAGACTATTATATCTAACTTGTTTTACCTTTCTTCATTGTGCAGGGAACCCTCAAAAGAGGTGTGAATCCCAATTAGCAGTAGATACCTCCATTCGAAAAGGATCAGAAGGCAATAAGTCAACAACGTCTTTAGAAAATGAAACCTGAAACACAAAAAGGAGCAATTGCAACAAAAAAAAAAATCTTGTTAGGATAGGGCATTGATTTTCTTTCTAAGATGAAACCCTAACCTTGGAATTGGAATCGCAAAGAGGGAATGGATATTGTAAAAGGCGGTGCAAGGGTGGCTAGATTCACGAAGAAGCCGCAGAGCCACACTGCTACCAATGCCGCCGCCGAAGATGAAATCCGGTCTCCTTGAAAGCACAAACTGAAATAAGGGGAAATCGAAATTAGAAGTGACGAAAGAGATCAAAACCATATACAATCAGAGTTCCAGATGAAGAAAAAGCAACATGGAAAAAGAAAAGTGAAAGGATGAAGAAGAAGGAAGAAGACGAAGCATCTCACCGTCTGAAGAGAAGAAGAGTCGCATGGAAGAGTGAGGGAGAAGAAGACCGATGCACGAAGGTATTGTGATTTCAGGCCGACACCGAGAACAAAATGGAAGAGAAGACGGCAAGCTGAAGCTAGAGGCAACGGCCGTGTTTAGTTGCAGGGTTTGTGGGTTTTTCTTAGTTTGGGGTTATAAAGGGTTAAGAATTTGTGGTGTTTAGTTAAGGTTTGTGGTTTTCAGCAAGTTTCTTCTGAGATGGTTTTTGAGTTCTATAACCACGATTTTGAGAATCTTGTTTTTCAAGGTTTTGGGAGATTGATGATGGTTCTTAAATCTGTGTACCAAGGATGCCCCTCCAACCCTCTCTTCTCTTCCTTTTCTCTCGATACACAACACAATACAGAAACAATGGAAGAAGAGAATCGAAGAAGAGAGACGAACCCGAAGACAAGGGCGATGAAGAACAGAGGGCAAAATTACAGGTTCTAATGGAGAAGAAGTGAATCGAAGAACAGAGGACAAAATTGCTAACCCTAAAATCGATGAAGAAGAGAATCGAAGAACAGAGAGCAAAATTGATTTGAGTTCTTTGAGGGTAACAGGGAGCAAAACGAACTAGTCATATCTCTTGCTCTTCATATTCATTCTCTAACAAAATTGATTCCATTCTCAACCAACTTCCAGATCTGCAGCATTGGCACCAACAAGGGAAGAAAGGAGAAGAAGAATCAGGTGAAAATTGGAGAACAATTTAATTGTTCTCAATTCTCCCATGATGGCTCTACTTGAATCCTTATCCTCCTCTCTTCTCAGTTGTTGCTCTTCTGTCTGCGAATCATTATCATCTCCTCTCTTCTCAATTTTGCTCTTCTTTCCTGCATTAATGGCTCAGGAATGTGGCTCATGTTGAAGAATATTTCTGATGTTGAGAATGGAAGGCTATTTTGGTCTTTAATCTATAAACCACAAATCGAAACTAGTTTCGAACCATTTAACTAAACATGTATCCAATAGTTTTCCTATAAACCACAAATCTCGAAAACACTCGTATATAACCGCAACCGTAACCACAACCGCAATCACAACCGCAACCACCAGAAACCGCAACCATTTAACTAAACAGACCCAACGACACGTAAAATTTGGGGGAGATGAGTCATCTAACTAAGAATACAGCCATATAGGAATAAACTAAAATATTAAATACAGAAGGGTATAAACGGAAATTGATTATTCATAAGAGACTACTCCCTCATTTATAATTGTAAGGATATGCTGTATATTAAGTTTAAAATTAAACAATAAAATTAATTAAATAAATAAATAAAAGTTTATTTAAATTTTGTACTATAAATTAGAGCTTTTAATTTGTTTATTTACTTAGATGAAATTTAAAAATATTTTCTATATTTAGTTTGTTTTATAAATATATTGTAAATAAATTAGATAGTGGTTGATGAATTATTGTATTAAAAATTATATTAATTTTATTGTATTAGTTAAGAGTTAATGAAATAATAAAAAATACTTTATTTCTCCATCTAAATATATTGTAATTTGCTTAAAATAAGAATAAAAATAACTTCTTGCTACTCTAAGGAGTTGAACATTTAACTCCAAGTACCTACTTCCCTTGCTCTACCAAATGAACTAGTAGAACAATGTGTATCATATTTAGTTTTAAGGAGTATTTTTTCCCCCTTAGTTAGGCTTCCGTAGGCAAAACGAGATCGCAAGCCGGAGCACCGTACCCCCGTTACCCCCTAGATCCGCCCTTGCCCATATGCACGCAACCTTCCTCTTACTCACGTCTCCTCGCTCTTCTATGTAAACCAGGGGCAGCTATCGGACGGACAACCGCTGCAAACAAACCTCGAGCCTTGCCTCGCCCCCTTGCACGCAATAACCTAGAGATCTTCTCCTTGCACACAGTGGCCGTTCATTTGCGTCTACCTGCTGCACACAACAACGCCACGCGGATCGTTTTCGCCGGCAAGAGAGTCGTCGCTAGTCCCGATATTCCTCTTCTACACACCAACGCCGGCCGAGCCCTGTTTGTTGACAACAACCACTGCCGGAGGTCTTCTCCTCCTTGCACTCAACCACCAGCAAGTCCTCTCCTTGCTGTAGTCGAATAAGTCCAACCTTGCTACTGTTGTTTCATATATATATATATATATATATATATATATATATATATATATATATATATGAGGGAAAGGGGTTACTCGAACCTATAATCTTCTAGGAATCACATGTGATCTGTACTCATGTTTAGGTGGAGGACATTTTCATTTGTTTGCTGCCAGTAGGTCAGTAGGAATCGAATCTTAGACCTAGTTGCTATCAGTAGGAATTGAATCTGAGCTGAGTGGATGGTTTGCTGGATCCACGTACTCATTAGATGGGGTCGGGGAGTCTTCCTTTGGCATGCACGTCGTTATATATTTATGTATTGCAAGGCTGCCATGTGTAGTACATTGTTCAAATATATTTTAATATTTTTCAAAATATTTATTTACATTTGTTCATTGTGTAAGATCCTAAGTAAAGTTGTTGTTAAACCAAGGTCGGAACCCATTGTGAGGTCCTAACCAATAGCTCCCCAAGTTTTGAGAATTTGGGGTGTTGCAGTTTTGCACTCATTCATGTCCGACTAATCTATCATTTGATCTAAGGATTAGATGATCCCTATAATGGTTTGATTTAGTGTTCTATATATGTTTGTTAATTGAGATTGTGATATTGTTTAATTTCAAAGTAATTCATTCTCACATTTTATTTACATTCGAAAGAAGTGATGTTTATAATTAGTTTAAATAAAACGATTAAGGAGCCAAAAGTGAATGACGTTTTATTGGATTTATTGAAAAGCACTTGGTTTAAGGGATTGGATCCTACCTTTCATTTTGAGGATTTATAACTAACGTAGAAAGTTGCGGTATTTTGTAACTGAAGAGGCACAAGTGAAGGAATGTCTTGGTCTTTTTTGGATTTCTAAGTTTTTAAAGGGTTTTCCTATACTTGTCAAACCTTCGTGTTGAGGGTTACGCGAGTTGGAAAGCACAGTCTTTGTTTGTCTATGTCAAATTCTATTTTAGATAGTTACCTGCAATATTCGTATATCAATGTTCATGAATCTTATTTATGTAATATTTGTAAAGCCCCGTTTTATTTTGGGAGCCTTTCGATATTTAATTTCTTACTTTTATCGATATTTTATTAACTCAAGTATTTTATTTAAAATTACTTTTACGGCGTAAAATACCCTTCTCGAGTATATTTATATTTTGGTCTACTTTGAAAAAGGTTCGGAAAGTCATTCCGACTCGGAATTTTTCCGTTATGAACGTTTGGAAACGAGTGTACCCTTTTATTAATTACTTTCTTCTATTTCTTTTTTTTTTTTTTTCCTTTTTCTCTTTTTCTTTTTTTTTTTTTTTGAAAACTTATGTATATATATCCAGAAACAGGGGGGTTACAAAGCTACTAGCTTAGTACAAGATCAAGAGCCCAGGCATGCCAAGAACAAAAAGCACAATAAAAGCACAATAGAAGTGAGAATAGAGGTGGGGGATGACAGAATTATTGATGGTGGAATCTCATGCCGAGGATCTTCGCCCAGCACAAAGAGTTCCTAGAACGGTTCTTCCACTTGAAAGAAAAGTAAGCCTTAGTTATGTTGATGATGTTGTGAGCACAAGCGGTGGGGTGTGTGCTTTTGTTGTTGTAGAGGAGATCGTTGCGAGCCTTCCAGATGAAGTAGATGTAGCTAATCATAGTAGAAGCTCGCACGTTGGTGATAAGGTCGTCTTTGTTCAGTGGAACGGTGCGAAGCCAGGTCCAGATGCAGTCACTGTAAGGCAGTGGATGGGGAATTCTAAGCCAAGCGGAGATGATGTTAAGGACCGTCTGTGCATAGGAGCAGTGGTGAAGCAGGTGAGTCTCATCTTCTGGGTGGAGGTTGCAGGTTTGACAGGTATTGTCGGTGACAATGTTCCAATCATTCAGCTTGGAAAGAGTCGGAAGGCGGTTATGACTGGCGATCCAGGCGATGGCACTGCATTTTGGTGGGCAGGGAGTTGTCCAGATAATGTTGTACTGGTAGGGAAGTGAGGGTGCCGGCGGGGACCAACAAAGGTTGAAGGCGGCAGCTGTAGAGAATTTGTTGTTGGTGGTAGTGGTAAGGGTGATGAAGCGGTCGCCAAGCATCCTCGTAAGGATCTCATCTCTCACTTTGAGAAGTTGACACCAGGAGTGGCTGTTGTTGAAGTTGGCAGAACAAGTCCAAATGGGCTGGCCCTTGAGGATGTTGTGGAATACCCAATTGCTCCAGAGGCTACGATCAGCGTTGTTGTCATTCAGTTCGAACAAGAGCTTAGATAAGCAAGCCTTGTTCCAAGAGAGGGCCTCCTTAAAGCCAAGGCCACCATTGGATTTAGGAAGGCAGACAGTATTCCAAGAGATAAGAGCACGTGAACTGGAGGCATTCATAGCCCAGAGGAAGGACCGCAACAAGCTCCTAATCTTGATCATGATGGAAGAGGGTATGAGAAGTGTGTAACACCAGTAGTGGTGAAGCGACATGAGGATGGAGGCGATAAGTTGCTTTCTTCCAGCATAACTCAAATGGCGGGCACTCCAGGAGGTGATTTTGTTAGTGATTTTCGTGATCAAGGGCGTGAACTCGGAGACGCTAAGCCGCTTGCTACCAACTGGGATACCAAGGTAGACAAAGGGAAGTGAGCCTCGATGGAAGCCAGAAGAGGAAGCGAGAAGGTCACAGTCTGAATCAGAGAGCCCGCCGAGGAAGATAGAGGACTTAGAGAAGTTGATGGTGAGCCCCGAGTAGGACCCAAAGTGATCAAGAGTGTGTTTTAAGATACTGATAGACGGGCCGTCACCACGACAAAACAGCATAAGGTCGTCAGTGAAGCAAAGGTGGGTAATCCGTGGGGTAGAGCATTTGGGGTGGATGTTAAAGTCAGGGTTTTGTGTGTTGATGTTAAGCATGGAAGAAAGCACTTCCATGGCAAGGACGAAGAGAGGGGGAGAGAGGAGGCAACCTTTCCGTAGCCCTCTCGAGCTAGGGAAGTAACCCACCAGAGAGCCCTTAAGGTTGATAGAGAATGACGAAGTGGAGATACAGGCATCGATCAATTTGATGAACTAAGCGGGGTAGCCAATACGTCCAAGGCAGTTCAGAATGAACCGGTGATCAATCATGTCGAAAGCCTTGGTGATGTCGAGCTTTAGAGTACATCTAGGTGAAATGTGACGTCTGTTGTACTTTTTGAGGATCTCTTGGCATAGAAGGATGTTGTGTTTGATCGCTCTCCCTTTGACGAAAGCCCCTTGGTATCTACCCACAATGGATGGGAGGGTAGCATTGAGCCTATCAGCAAGCAGTTTAGCAATAACTTTGTATGTAGTGTTGCAATAGGAGATAGGTTTGAAATCACCAAGAAGGGTGGGGTTTGGTTTTTTTGGTATGAGGGTTATAGCAGTGTGATTGACATGGCGCGGCATGATACCAGAATGGAGGAACTCCAGAACAACATCGGTGAAGATTTCACCAGAAGTGTGCCAGGTAGCCTTATAGAATAAGGCGTTGTAGCCGTCCGGGCCAGGGGCCTTGAGATCGCTCATGTTGAAGAGAGTAGATTTGACGGCTTCCTTGTTGAAATCAGCATTGATGAGATCCAAATTAGACGCGGTTAATGAGGCAAGCGGACAGTTAGGGAAGAGATTGTGGGGGTTAGCTAAAATTGTGGGATTAAGGATATTGGAGAAGTGGTTAATTAGGATAGGCGTTATTCTTTCCACATTAAAGATGGGCCCTGCAGCGAGATTCTAGGGATCACATAATCCACGAACGTCATTAGATGCTCTGCGAGTAGCAATCTTCTTGAAGAAAAAGGACGTGCACTGGTCTCCGTGATTGATCCAAGCTTCTTTGGACAGTTGTCCGAGAGTAGTTTGCATGCTATTCTGGTGAGTGCGAAGAGAGGTGAGGGTGGTGTGCTCGGCCTCTAACAGCAGCTGATCGAGGGGATTAGAAATAAGCCTGGAATGGATGCTCTCAAGCGACACCTTGAGGTTCTCAATGGACGTGCAGAGGGACTCCATGGAGAGGCTGGGGAATTTTTTGAGTGCAGGCTTGAGCCTCTTGAGGTTAGAGTACATGTGGTCCATTCTGCAAGCACAAGTCGAGGCACGGAGAGGAACCCATAGGTGACCGACAGTGGCCTGGAAGTTCTCGTGGGAGGCCCAAGAATTGTTGAATCTGAACTGCCGATGGGGCTGAGATACTTTGGCGTTGAGAGAGAGAATAGCCGGCGAGTGATCCGATAAGTATGGGGTGTCAAAGTGCACCGAAGACGAAGGGAAGGCACCAGACCATAAGTCGTTGATCACAACCCTATCAAGCTTACTCCAAATACGAGATCCGACCTGCTTGTTATTCCAAGTGAAGGTAAAGCCAGTGAAAATATGGTCGGAGAGGTCATTAGTCCGGAAGCAATCAAAGAGTTCGGAGGACTGATGGGGCGCAGGAGTGAGTCTGTCCGAAAGCCGCTCAGACGGGCACAAAGTAGTGTTGAAGTCACCTAAGATCACCCAAGGCTTATTAGCAGCGAGGAGTCTGATTGTGGCGAGGTTAGGCTAGAGAGAGGCACGATCAAGCGGGGAATTGTGAGCATAGACGAGGGTACACTCGAAACTAGGGGAGTTTGAGGTGGCAAGCGGAGTGATAGAGCAATGGATGAGTTGGTCAGTTACGAAGGATGTGGTAAGGTTAAGAGCAAGGGGGTCCCACCAAAGCCAAATACGACATCTAGCGTTAGGTGACACGTTAGAGGTAGAGGACCGGTGAGGGAGGAGGGAGAGGGAGGATAACTTGTCATCCAAGATTTTTGTTTCAAGAGTCGCAATAACATCCAACCGGTGCTTCTTAACCAGATCGCAAATAGCCTTTTGCTTGGAAGGGTGGTTAAGACCCCGGATGTTCCAGGATCCGATGTTAATCGACATGGGTGTTTGTGGGGGTGGTGATCGCATCCTTGATGTTCTCACAATGTAGAGGGGTTGAGGGAATGAGGGTCGACGCTGGGGTCGGGTAGGTAATGTTGGGGCACGCTGTGTCCTTGTTGGAATCTTGCTTTTGGGTTTGGTTGGTTGGGGAAGGTTGGGTGGTGGTATTGCTTGGGTGGGCGACTGTCTCACCCTTTGAGACGGGGTTGGTTGGTTGTTTGATTGCCGGTTTTTTTGTGAGTTGGTTCGACGTAGAGGTCAGTAGACGGCGAGAATTGTCAGGCGTCGGTAGGATTGGAGGTAAGGGCTTGGACTTTTTGTTGAGAACCTTACGGAAGCCATCAGCGTTGTTCATGTTGTCCAGTGGGACTTTGAGGAGCTTTGAACTGCATCTATGCCCAAAGACGAGACATTTGGAGCAGTCTTCCGGCAGCCAATCAAAGGTTATTTTCTGGGTAACGATCTCATCATCCGGGCCAAGAAGGGTGATTTCACGGAGCAGTGGTTTAGTGGCTGAGATCTCAACCAGGATTCTAGCATGGCCAAGACGGTTGTGGTTAGCGGAGCATTGGTCAGTGAGGAGTGGGATACCGATGGCAGAACCTATCTTAGCCAACATATGGGGTGACCAGAATCTATAGTCGAGGTTCGAGAGAGTAGCCCAAACCGGAATGGAGGAGAGACTAGAGTAGCTTAGATCCATTCCATGAAACCACTTCTTAAGAAGAAGGGTGGAGGAGCCATTGACCAGCCAAGGGCTCCCCGAGAGGATGGAGAGGAGGTCTTCTTCAGAAGAGAAGTGAAGAACGAAGATACCATGCTCGTTCTTGAGGATTTTCGGCTTGGAGACGGTGTTCCAAGCAGAGCCGGCAAAGGAGGTCAGTTTGTTGTAAGCAATAGGGGAGCCCAAGGGGTAACCGATGAGAGTGTGGGACCATCGGAACACGGAATCGGCAATGTCATCCCTTGAGAATTGAATGACGCCGTCTTCGTAACCATGTGAGTAGGTGAAGGGCACATGGTTCCATGCAGATCCAGCCGAAAGGACTTCCTTAAAGGAGGTACAGAGAGGGCCATTCGGTGGGAGGCTATTAATGATGCATGGGGAAGGTGAAAGGGGGGGTGTGGGCCTAGAGGAGGTGAGAGTGGGGGGATCTGAAGGGTTTGCATTAGGGTTTTGAGCCGGTATGGAATATGAGGGGTTTGGCATGTTTTGTTGGTCCGAGTTCAACGTACCATCCACCGGGAGGGAATTGATAGAGGATTGAACGGTACCTTGTGGAAGGGGGGGAGGGCTGTTGATGATGGCAACTTCATCGGACCGAGCCATAACTGGTGGGTTAGCGCCAGAACGAGGGGTATTTTTTGTTTGGCTAGAGGTTAGGGGGGGAAACTCGTTCAGTGAAGTGGTGGGGACTGTCTGCTTGGAGATTCCGAGATTGTTGGATCGGATGAGGTCTTCAGGCACTGGGTCGAAAGGGCTTGGTGGGGAGGAAGGCGAGCCAGGTTTGGAGGGAGCCTTAGTCCTGCTGACGAGTTCAGAGATCTTAATCGAAAGCTGCTTGGGATGTTTTGCTCCACCCATGGTGATGGGGAGGAGGGGAGCCTTCAGGGGGGTGGGGAGGGGTGGAGGGCGGCGGGGAGCCGACTCCAGGGGAAATTCCGGCGAGGTAGTGACGCACCAGAAGAGAGCGTTTTTAGTTGTTACCTAAGTTTTTTTCTCTTTGTCTTCTTTCTATGGCTTCTCTCCTCAGGCTGATGAACAGCCGGCCGCTCAACTCCCTACTCCTAAGCTACGTACCCGACTGTTGGCTCCCCAACTCCTCGATCCTTCATCCCCTGCTGTGCAACCTTCTCCTGTCTCTCTCTGTGGCTAGCCTGCACTTCCCCTTCTCTCTCTGGCTATCTTCCTCCTCTCTGCTGCTCCCCTTTATTTTCTGGATCGAGAAAAGAGAGACGCTTCTCCCTCAGCCCCTCAGTGAATCCGGGCACCCTCACCGCCGTGTTGGTCCCCACCTCCCTGCACTCACCTCTCCTGCTCGGCTGCCCCTTTCCTACTCTCCTGGAACCCTCAATCTGCAAGCTCGCCTTCCTCATTCTCCATTGACTGCCACACCGGGCTGCAACCGACAACCCAGGCCTCAATAGAGCGCAGCAACAATCCCTTCCCTCCTTACCGACGCCAGACGAAGCCACAACAACCACCGGCAAATTCCATCGGGACAGACCTCGTCGTCGAAGCCCTACGGAGTCTTTCCCCGTTGCCGGACGAACCCTAGCGCTCTGCCTCTTCCTCCACCGCCGAAGCCCTCGCCTGGGAGATCCTGCCTCGCCGCCGCCTTGAACTACCCGGAGGAGCCTTCCCTCGCGGTCGTCGCCTCGCGTTGCTCCACGTCTGCCCTGCTGGAGCCACGCAGCCATCGGAGAAGGTCTCCGCGCTCCTCCTCTCCGCCTGCAGTTGACGGGCTGCAAAGAGGACCTGTTTGCTCTAATTACCATCGGCCCCCCTCATTTTATTGTAATTGTAGTTTCTAGCCCATATTTCATATTTGTGTTTTTGACCCTTGTTTCTGAAGTTTAACAAAGTTGCCCTTACTGAAATAATTACAGATTTGACCCAGAAATATTAATTGCAGATTATGACCCATATTTATAAAATTACATATATTTCCCGGAAAATGGTTGAACGGTTTTGTCTATCCTTGGCTTTGAGAACGAGTTTTACCATTGGGCTATGATGTTGTTTAGATTGCCCGGAAAATATAAATACGGTTTTTAAATTCGATTTATGGTTCAAGTTGTAATTTCGGGTTACGACCAAGTTGTTCGATTTCATATTTTCGCTCCGGAAGGGTTTAATGAGTTTTAACATCGGCTTTTGAAAATAAGTTTTCCTTAGATTTTATATAATTATATATTAAAGCTCCCGTTCAAATTTAGCATACGAGCTAAATTTGCTTAGTTTTTGTGTTAGGTTCGGAAGCACCCCGATAAAGGCCTAACAAGTCCAAGTCGACATCCGTTGATCGACTTCCATCTTTTGGCATCGTGTGAGTACCCTTTCCCTCGAGCTAGTAATTTATAGTTTTAGTATCATACTAGGTTGGATCTAGCATAACTTAGAGTTAATGTCAAGTAGTGGTTTTGAACCTTATGTGAGTTTTGAGGATTTGATATTGTTTGATGGATTGATGTTGATATTAAGCTTGAGGTGTTATTGCGGTTTAGTGAGGTCGTTATAAGGATTCGAGTATATGGTTTGATCTTGTGAGAATCATTAAGCTTGAGGTTTGGGATTACATGTTGTTGTGAGAGCATCGAGACTAGGAACGTGTTATCCTAACATCTCAGTTGCAAAACCTTATAGAGGTCATTTGGGCTAGAAGTCTAAGGACTTCTAGCATGAGAGATAGATATTGACCGCGTTCCTTGTTTTGGCCAGGAGTTGAGTATCTTCTTGCCAGAAGTTGAGAGCTATTGTTGATCGGTTTAGCTTTGGGACGAGGTAAGTCTCCGGACTTACTTACCTCGTATTCCTTGTATTAGCATTGATGAAATTGTTGTCAAGCTAAGGATAGACAAAACCGTTCGGGTTTGGGATTACATGTTGTTGTGAGAGCATCGAGACTAGGAACGTGTTATCCTAACATGTCAGTTGTAAAACCCTTTGTTGTACTCTTTCGGGTTTTTCTTTTCATTGCATAAAAATGTATTTCGGTTTTGGCCTTTATTTGTGCCTTGTTGCAAGATCTGGTGAAATTGTTGTCAAGCTAAGGGTCGGGACCCATTGCGAGGTCCCAACCCGTAGCGCCCCGAGTCCCGCGGATTCGGAGTGTTACAATATTATTTTAATTCATTATATTGAGGATTCATGTTTCCTTAGATCACCTCCGTCTATTATTTGCTTGCAACAATAATTGATTTTCTTTATTTTTTTCCTTTTTATCATAATTCTCAAAAGACATATTTTTCTCTTCCATTTCTTCTTATTTCCTTCCTTTAACTTAGAAGAGTTATCTTTTAATTACATCCAAAAATGGTACGGTCCCTATGAATTTGATACCCGAATATACTACATCCGATCTCGTGATACTTGCGGGGATGTTGTTGACATCCATTCGGTAAAACTCACACGATCAAGTATTTGGTGTTGTTGTCGGGGACTACATATAGTTTTGGTTGTTTCTAATATTCGTTTCTTCTATTTTTCTTGTTACTTATGATATTTGGTTTCCTTTTGTTTATGTTCCACATGTTAGAATCTCAAGAGAAAGGGGGTGGACAAAGCTGATCAACCACGCGTACTGGAAGCAATGATGGATCTTAAACAATTTGTTCTCACCCACTCTTGGATGCTTTCAAACGACAAAGCGGAAGATTTTGCTTTGAGTGCTGGATTTATAGAATTGATTCAGCGGCGGTTGTGAAGAAGACTTCTTGTGGCTTCGACAGGGCAAGCACCGCGACGTTGCAAGCGAGGGGCTCCGACATCGTCTAGCGGCCCAGCGTGGTCAGCGGTGGAGAACAGAGACAAGAGGGAATAGAGAGGCGGCGCTTGCTGGTCTGGCCAAGGTTCCCTGTAAAGGAAAAGGCAGTATAGAGGAGGGATGGCTACACTAGCGGTGACAAAGGCTCCGGCAAGGACTCCCGGCGGCAGGGCAAACGAGGAAAAAGAGGGAGTAGTGGCCGCACAGGGGAGGCGGTGACTGCAACAAAAGGGAAGGGAGGAAGACGGCGGGAGATGGCTCTGCCGGCTGCATCTAATATCGACCACAGGTGGGCCTCCCTAGCGAATTCGATGGCGGCAGCAAGGAACTTTCCGGTCTCCTGGTGGCACAGTAGTGTGGGGAGTGTGGCATTCGAGAATTGGGCATAACCGTTACCGATTCCTTCTCAATTTCCCTTCCAGAACGTCTATCAAAATTGGTCAAGATCTCACTGAACTTAACAGAAATGTAGGAAGGTAAGGCTAAGGTTGAGGGGAGTGTGAGCATGGAAGCAGAGGAGAAGAACGGTGTTGAGTTGCTGCTTGCTCATGGTGTGGACGAAGGAGCAGAGGAGAAGGGTGATCGGTGAATAGGTTCTTATCCAGATGGCATAGAAGTGGTGTAGGAGCAAAGGAAGGGAAGGGGATGAGCTGAGTGTGGGAGAGGGAACTTGGATAGATGGGCAGAGGTAGCTGCAAGACAACAAGGAGCCACACATGCACGTAAATGTGTTGAGTGGGAGAAGACCAAGGGTTGGAAAATAAAAAAGAAACAAGTAAATTAAAATAAAAGAAAGTAAAACAAAAGGGGAATACACTCCAATGGAATAAACCGAAACCGGATTTTAGTCTCGGAAAACTTTTCCGACGTTTTACGATAATAATAATAATACGGATATACGTGAACATATCCAAAAATATAAATATACTTGGAAAAGATATTTTACGCCTTAAAATACTTTTAATATAATATTTAATCTAATAAAATATTGATAGAGGTCGGAGAAATAAATATCGAAAATGTGCCAAAAATTTTGGGGCGTTATATTAGATCCCCCTAAAAACAAGTTTCATCCCGAAACTTGCTATGCGTCAAACTTCTCGGTCCCTAAAGCCGAGGTATGAACTCTCAAACTAAGAAGGTTTGAATCTTCCGGTCTATACACACAATATACTCAACTGCCACCGCAAGATAGATCAGGTCATAAAACACATACCCGCACAAGTCACAACTACACATAATATCACACATACACATAACACAACTAAGGAAAGAACTAGTTATAACCCATCGATTATATCGAAGCTACTAGCTCGGCGTAAAACTCAACCAAAGATATTTCCCCCGTCTTCTAGTTAGCCCCATCGGTTCCTCGTCTGCTACTAAACCACCATTACTGACAACACGTCTCGAGTCACTCTCTCGATTGATACACATAAAACACCGGGTGAACATACTCTACTCTAGGTGAAAACACCAACTTGTAAGCCACTTCTCCAACTCGCCCTAAGATCTCAAAAAGGTCCGATATATCAGAAACTCAACTTTCTTCTCGGGTCTTTCTCAATGCAGTACTTTCATTATGTTTCTGTTTTATTGTCTCCAATAGAGAAGATCGAACTTCCCATTTATAATGTTGGCTTTGATTCTTGTCAAACCAAACTTTGATGTTAGGTTTCCTAAAATCTTGTTGCAAGTTCTAAGTGATGAATGAAGTACTTTCATCCACACTGCTTCTACTAACGAGACGCGTATGTTATTACCTTTACCTCGTTATTCCTCAATACTCAATCAAGACTTGACTTAGACAATCACTTGTACACTTCCAACTCATCATACCTCGAGGTAAATCAAAACAGTTGCACCAATAAATCTCCTCTTAACGCTCAACAACTCTATTGTCAATTCTTCGTCCCATTCAACACTTCATCATCATCCATAGTAGGTTACCATAAAAGGTGTTACACAACTTCTCCCTTCACATATCTGGTAAATCTCAACACATCTATGATAAATTGTAACTCCTTTCATATCTCTCGGGGTTTGCCATCTCGAGACATCTTGTCATAAGACTTCTCGCTCTAGTGACTCTTGTTGGTCCAAAATGTCGTGTTTGCAATATATAAGTCTCGAATTCTCAATTGGTGACAATCAAACCTTAAATAAATTTTAGAAGAGACTACCGACCCTTGCAACTGATAGAGTAGATCATTGACCGAAGGTATTTCTATGGTCGTCTATACCCAATCAAAAGTAAATCCCGACTTAGCACTAAGAACAAGTATAGTGATTAAGTAAGGGTCGAAACCAAGAGAGTTAAGGTGTTTTAGATGCAATTATCGATTATAATGACAAATGACACAAAAGGGGGGGGGGGGTTGGTTGAATTGATGCACAAAAACTTATAAAAACGATTAATGCGACAAGTAAGACAATAATGGATGAATCTACACTAGGTTGATTCTAAGCATGCAATTGCTACTTTGGTGCATTCCTTTTACAAGTTTTTAAGTAATCTCCCATCTCGATCATACATATGTGTTGAGCCAACCGGCATCAACACAACTTAACCTATTAAAGTTCCGTAAACCTACAAGAACAAATAACAAGTTAGCATTCAAACAAAGACTAAGGGATATAAAGAGAAGATTAAAACCGTTAAACTTATCTTTATATTTGTGTTCCTTTTCTTTAAGTAAATTACAACCCGTTATTACTTAAAGTTGCTACTAGATTAAAGACCCGAACCCAGAACCTATTAATCCTAGTTGTTTACATGCACTTTAGAACCTAAGGTGATCAATCTCAAGTAATAGTTAATCATGCAATTAAACAATGGAGATCAAGGAAACACAAAGCATTACTGAATAAAAACTTATATTAAAAGAACTTACAACCAAAGTAACAAAGCAGTTTCAAACCAACTCAATGTAGCAAGGGAGTTAGCAACTCATTACAATGGAAAACTCAAGTCTAAAAATAGATTTTGTGAGGAGAAGCATGGATAATTCTAGCAATCAGCCATGGACTATCTATACTACAAAAGACACTAAATTAGGAGTAAATAGCGGGCCTAAAACAGCCACCTTTAATACCATAAAGGTGGTGTAAACAGCCGGAGTAAAGCTTATGGCGTTAAACCGCAGGGGCGGCCTTCAGGACCCGCAGGGGCGGTTTAGGCAAAATCGGTTGATCTTCTTCAGAACCGCTGGGGCGGCTACACAACTCCGCTGGGGCGGATCTTTAATGCACTTCAATGTTTGACCTTTCGCCTTCCTGACGTTTCTGATGTCAAGGCGCAGGGGCGTCTTAAGGCCAACGCAGGGGCAGTGACATAGACGCTTCACCTTCCAGCTCCCAAGGCGAGGCGCAGGCAGGGCGCAGTGGGAGGCGCAGGGGAGCTGGTCTTCGTCTCGTCAAGGCAAGTCACCGCAGGGGCGGCTGTAAGGGCCCGCGGGGGCGGTGGAGCAACATAAACTTTGCTTCTTGATTGATCTTTACTCCTAAGTGCTTATAACTCCTTCTTTAGCTTCTTTTGATCTTCTTCTTCTGGACCAAGGAGTTACTAGTATAAACCGACATTAATACAGTAAAAAGACTCTAAAAACTACCCTAAATGATAGTGATTCCATCACCTATCAATCATCTATACGCGGTAAGGGGCACTTTTCTTCATTGTAATCTTGTTCGGTTCATTGTAATCGATGTACAAACGGAAGTAACTGTCTCTCTTTTTGCAAACTGATGTTCTCCATAACAACTCCAAATCAAGAGTTTAAGATATATTCCAATATGAACTTCAAATCGAGAGTTCAAGATAACCTTCGGAGTTCTCCATAACATTACACTAATTCCAATGAACTCTTTTCATTAAGTTCCTGCAAATGCTCCTTCACTTGCTTCCACAACTCATGTCTCTTCACAAGTTCCATTCTATACGGAGCCTTAGATATCGGAATCGAGTCAAGCTTGACCTTAGTGGAAAAATCCACATTCTGATGTATTAAGAATTTGTGGTATCTCAGGTTCCATATTTTCTCTTCCCGTCACATATCGTAATAACCGACACATTCTTGTCTTATCACTTCACAGGTGGTTATGGTATTAATGATCTCCCCCAATCTGTTGGGGTGACGTTTTTCAAACACGTGTATTGATCAATCTTTAGCTACAATGTCGACCGTCCTCTTTCAAATATTCGTCTTTTCTTGAACTGGAAAGATTTGCTTGCGTCTTCTGACTCTTGTGTTATTATATAAGTATTCTTGTAACTTAATCCCCTCTTCCCTCTTAAATGTTAAATGGCATGATTGTAAAAATCTTCTAAGGTTTCTCACTTATATGCAACTATAGGGGTTCATACTGCAGGACTAAACCGTGCTTCAAAATAATTGACCTTATTTTCTTTGCTTTCCCTGACATCCCAAAATATGGGAGGAGTTCTTCGTATTTTACATAAGCTCTCACCATAGACATCCTTTCGTCAAGTCGATGTAGAAATTATACTTCACTCTCTTTATGTAAAGTCAACCCGATGGTAGAGGTTCTAACCTCAATCTTCCATATACTTTTTGTACATCTCTTGTCGACATCAAACTTTAAAACTTCGATCTTCTCTTACTCTTGTTGGTCATCTTATGCATCTATCGGTATTCCATGAACAACTTCACCACTATACCGGTATGCCTTGTGGAAAATGCTAGAAGAAACTCCCCATCCAAAACCACTAAAATATCAATCTCATTACATCTCCAAGTACTAACATCATATCTCTAAGCTTGCAGCATTGCCCTAATCTAGGTCCTCCCTTTCACGCCATAGCCACAATGTCTCTTCCATGTGAGTTTGACATCTCTCTCTCATCTTTTGCTCGCGAGAACATACACTCCATTTCATTAGAACGAACATACCATGCATCCTCTTATTATACTCCCGTCTACGCACCACAAATAATGAAAATATCACATTCCTCTTGATCTACTAGTTGCCTTTACCATGATCAAACCTTAAAACTTCTAATCCGTGTCAATCTCCCATATGTCGTTCTCATGACCTAAGAAGGTCGTAAAGGGTCATCTTCAACCTCCCCTAGGAGGTTTGTAACAACTACTTGCTTGAACTCATTCAACATTATTTGATTTAAGACAAAGGCACTTTCGTTGACGTACTTCCTTACCATTGACATTGATCCACCGCGAATATTTTAAGATCTTGTTGTCGATCCTCTATATGCTCATAGTCTTGTTTACTCATCCCCTCTACACTCACCAACAGACAACCCGTACTTGTACGTTCTCAATTGTCACTGGTCAACTTATAGTTGACCTTCTCCCAAGTCAACGCCTTACCATTCTACTACACTTTCCATGTTACCTCTCTTATGAAGGCTACCGTCCTCGGGATACTCTACCTTAATCTCCATTAGTTCTTTCCTCGTACCATGCTTTCTTCCTCTTCCATAAGGTAACTATACTCTTCTTGGCCTTGTTGTTTCTTATAACCCCCTTCAATAGGCTTAACTATTCTTCCTTGATATCCTTAAAGTGCACTTTCCCAAATATTATAGCCCTAGCTAGCATCCACTCGCGTTCCTCTTGGTTGGTATCTTAAGTCTCTCGTTCAAAGCTCCTCGTTTTGTCTTTCATCTTCTTAGGATCATCACTTATGCTCAATTCCTCCTTCTTGGCGTTTCTTAGCTTTATCATCATAATGGAAACCGGCCAAGTCCACGTTAATCCCCACCATACCCTTCTTCTCATAACTCTAGTAAAGTTGACACTTCACTTATTGGTACCTCGTAAGCTTAACTTACGATATCTTAAATCTTTAGAAAATGGTTCGATCACTCTTCTCGTCTTGGCTCACATGCTTAGGAGCGTCTAAAGAAAACTTCACGTCTTGAAGGAATACCACCTTTAACCTTGCTAGAGTGTATCCATCTCCTTCTCGATTCGTATCTTTAGTTGTCCACGCGTCTACTAGAAGAACTTAAGTTCATTATCTACATTGGTCTTGTTGTCTTTAAATCATAGTTCCTTTGGAACCACTTCCGCATATTAATGTTACTCCTTTTTCTGGTATGGTCTTCATCTCGATTTCTCTTAAGTTGCGGCGAATTTTCCTTCCACTTGTTCGTCCTTTGGTTATGTCATCTCTACTCCTCCTCTTCGACATCCTCTTAAAGGAGTACAAGAACTCCAAGGTGTTCGCCCGAACGTAACTCTCAACTTGATACTTGAGCATATTCGTCCTCGTATGTACACTATCCTATGTAAAATGACGTCGTCCAAGGGCGATGATATCATAATAGCATCTCAACTAAAAGGTTCTATATCTCCATATGCTACTATATATAATAGGAATACGTATCCGTAACTATATAAGTCTTAAGTCCATATTACTACTAATATCACGCATTCGGCATTCCATTACAACAATACAAGGTCCAAAACATATAATTATTCACATATACAACTATACACATAAATCATGTCCATCATGCAACTACAATCCACATACAATAATAGATCAAAAACATCCTAAGTCCACGATACATATCTACATATATACATATATATATATATATACTAAAAATCCAATAAACTATGTTGTCGAGATCCGTGAAAGGAGTGGTGGTCCGTACATTCTACCTCGACTCATGCATGTGATTTTAAAAACTCAGAACCCACGGGGTTCTGTTTATTCCTTATTCGGCCTTTAGAAGATTGCGAGTGCCATTGTTGTTAACTTGGGGCTCCGATACCACTTTTATAACACCCCGAATCCGCGGGACTCGGAGCGCTACGGGTTGGGACCTCACAATGGGTCCGGACCCTTAGCTTGACAACAATTTCACCGGATCTTGCAACAAGGCACAAATAAAGGCAAAAACCAACATACATTTTTATGCAATGAAAAAAAAACCCCGAAAGAATACAACAAAGGACCTCAGCCGAAAATACAACCCCAAAGGCTAAACGCCATACAACATACAATAAATACAATACTCAAACTAGACTCCACCCAAAACCCAATCCTAAAATGTACGGACCCCGGCTGTCCACTCTTCCGGATCTCTCGGCCGCATTCCTAACCTACAAGGCTATATACAATAATCGGTATAAAACCGTTAGCTCATATTCGAAGCATTAGAATTACTGGGAAAGGCACATACACAAGTAATCTCATCACAAGCATACATCATACATAAAAGCACACCAATCCGGTTTATTATCTTTATTATTATTAAGTCGTATCCCGTTCTAATTCAACTTAGGTTGTGACACGAGAGTCATCGAAACTCGCCTCGGCCCCTACTTACCGGCATGGAATGGTACTGATGCATCCGACCGTCTTCCAGCACGGGACAGTCGCCGAGAACCTCCTAGCTCTCGCGGGAGTTAGGCAAGTTGTCACCGCCCGTTATCATACACTTGGGCCAAAATAATATAAAAGTCGGTAATCTTAATTCCGGTTTAGTTGTTATAAACAATAAATAATAAACAATAAACAATAAACACACACCACCAAACACACATCAATGCTAATACAAGGAATACGAGCTAAGTAACTCCGGAGACTTACCTCGTTCCAAACGCTAACTTACCCAACACTCTCGCTTCCCTTAGGAAGAAGCCTATAACCTGCTCACAATAAGATATCTATATCAACAACTCGCTCAACTCAAGAAGTCTTAGACTTCTACAGAAATGATCTACGCAAGATCATTTTACTCTCATTCTAGGACCGTATCCTATAATATCTCATGCTCACCTCTCACTCAACACAAGCTAGAAGTCCTTAGACTTCTAGACCCTATGATCTCGCGGGATCATTACCCATAGCGCATACTAGGATAACATGTCTAGTCCAAACAAACTCAACGGCCACAACACCATGTTAGGATATGCATATCCTAGCCCATAAACTCAACAACCATATACTCTAATTCTCGAACCTCACAAGCCTCACAAAGTGACATCAACACCTTAAGTCATAAAACATTTCACAATCCTCAAACACTCACCTAAGGTCCATAACCACTACTTGGTATTCACTCTAAGTTATGTTAGATCCAACCTAGCATGATATTACTACTAATCATAATTAGGTCAAGGAAAAGAATACTCACACGACGTCAAAAGACAGAAGTCGATCTACGGATGTCGAGATTGGAATCGTTGGCCTTTATCGGGAGCTTTCAAACATAATACCAAAACTAAGCAAGTTTAGCTCATACGCTAAACTTGAACGGAATGTATAATATAAATAATCTAAGGAAAACTCGTTTTCAAAAGCGAACGTTAAAACTCATTAAACCCTTCTGGGGCGAAAACATGAAATCAAATCACTTGGTCGTAAACCCGAAATTACAACTTGAAACATAAACTGAATTTAAAATCCGTAATTATATTTTCCGGGCAATCTAAACAACATCGTAAACCCAATGGTAAAACTCGTTCTCAAAGCCAAGGGTAAACAAAACCGTTCAACCATTTTCCGGGCAAAATATACCATCTTGTAAATGCGGCGATAAACCGTAAATAATCCTTGGGCTATATTTGTAATTATACCAACAGGGGCAAATCTGCAAATAAAAAATGCTGGGCCCATTTTGTAATTAATACTAAAAAGATGGGGCCGAATGTAATAACAACAAGGGTTTTAAAAAGAAAGTCCAAGCGCCTTCTTCTTCAGCTGGAAAGAGAAGAACCAGCGGCTGCTGCGAAGAAGACCTCCGGTGGCTTCGACAGGGCAAGCACGGCAACATTGCAAGCGAGGGGCTCCGGCGTCGTCTAGCGGCCCAGCGTGGTCAGCGGTGGAGAACAGAGACGAGAGGGAATAGAGAGGCGGCGCTTGCTGGTCTGGCCAAGGCTCCCTGCAAAGGAAAAGGCAGTACAGAGGAGGGATGGCTGCACTGGCGGTGACAAAGGCTCCGACAAGGACTCCCGGCGGCAGGGCAAACGAGGAAAAGGAGGGAGTAGTGGCCGCACAGGGGAGGCGGTGACTGCAACAAAAGGGAAGGGAGGAAGACGGCGGGCGATGGCTCTGCCGGCTGCATTTGGTGTCGACGATAGGTGGGCCTCCCTGGCGAGTTCGATGGCGGCAGCAAGGAACTTTCCGGTCTCTTGGTGGCACAGTAGTGTGGGGAGTGTGGCAGTCGAGAACTGGGCATAACCGTTACCGATTACTTCTCAATTTCCCTTCCAAAACATCTATCAAAATTGGTCAAGATCTCACTGAACTTAACAGAAATGTGGGAAGATAAGGCTAAGGTTGAGGGGGTGCGAGCATGGAAGTAGAGGAGAAGAACGGTATTGAGTTGCTGCTTTCTCATGGTGTGGACGAAGGAGTAGAGGAGAAGGGTGATGGTGAATAGGTTCCAATCCAGAGGGCATAGAAGTGGTGTAGGAGCAAAGGAAGGGAAGGGGATGAGCTGAGTGTGGGAGAGGGAACTCGGATAGATGGGTAGAGGTAGTTGCAAGACAACAAGGAGTCAAGCTAGAGATAGGTAAGCAGATTGTTGGGCAACAACACGTTAATGTGGTGAGTGGGAGAAGACCAAGGGTTGGAAAATAAAAAAGAAACAAGTAAATTAAAATAAAATAAAATAAAACAAATGGGGAATACACTCCAATGGAATAAACCGAAACCGGATTTTCGTCTCGGAAAACTTTTCCGACGTTTTACGATAATAATAATAATAATACGGATATACGTGAACATATCCAAAAATATAAATATACTTGGAAAAGATATTTTACGCCTTAAAATACTTTTAATATAATATTTAATCTAATAAAATATCGATAGAGGTCGGAGAAATAAATATCGAAAATGCACCAAAAATTTTGGGGCGTTACACCCTATAGAGATAGTGACGCCAGATCTTAAGAGCATGGACTACTGTAGCTAACTCTAGGTCGTGTGTGGGGGTAGTTCTCCTCATACGTCTTCATCTGCCGAGACGCATAGGCTATGACCTTACCCCTCTGCATCAAGACACACCCCAAGCCTAGCTTGGATGCGTCATTGTATACCACAAAGTCATTTGTACCCTCAGGATGTGCTAAGATCGGAGCAGATGTCAATCTCCTCTTCAGCTCCTTAAAGCTCCGTTGACACGGCTCAGACCAAACAAACCGAGTAATCTTCCTCAGAAGGCAGGTAAGTGGTCGGGCAATCAGGGAAAACCCTTCCACAAATCGGCGGTAGTAGCCTGCCAAACCGAGAAAGCTGCGAACCTCCTTAACATTCTTCGGAGGTTGCCAAGAAGACACTGACTCGATTTTCGCCGGATCGACCTTAATCCCCTCAGCAGTCACTACATGGCCTAGGAAGGCCACCTCTGACATCCAGAACTTGCACTTGGACAGCTTAGCATAAAGCTGGTTATTCTGTAGAATCTGTAACACTGTCCTCAATTACTCGGCATGCTCCTCTTGACTCATAGAGTAAACTAGAATGTCGTCAATGAAGACCACTACAAATTGGTCTAAGAAGTCGATGAAAATCCCGTTCATCAACTTCATGAATACTGTTGGTGCATTAGTGAGCCCAAATGGCATCACTACAAACTCATAATGGCCATACCTAGTCCGAAATGCCTTCTTAGGTATGTCCTGATCTCTCACCCTCAGCTGGTGATAACCCGACCTCAAGTCGATCCTCGAAAACACTGATGCTCCATGCAACTGGTCCAACAGATCATCTATGCGAGGCAGTGGATACTTTTTCTTGATAGTAACCTTATTCAACTCTCTGTAGTCGACGCATAGCCTCATCGATCCATCCTTCTTCCTCACAAACAGTACTAGTGCTCCCCAGGGGAACACACTAGGGCGTATGAAGCCCTTCTCAGCCAGTTCGTCCAACTACTTCTTCAGCTCAAGCAGCTCTATTGGTGTCATGCGGCACGGGGCCTTCGAGATCAGTCTTGTGCCCCGCTCTAACTCAATGCTAAATCAACACTCCTTTGTGGGGGTAACCCTGGCAGGTCGTCACTAAATACCTCTGCAAACTCGCATGTGGCTGGTATCTCCTCTACTGTCAGACTCTTGTGTTCCTTCTTGGCATAACACCAGAATGCCTCGCAACCCTATTCTATCAGTCTCGTTGCTCTCACTGCGCTGATAACGGTGCCGGACTTTCCGAGGTCCCAACCTTAAAATTTCACTTTGTTACCCTCCTCGGTGGCGGAAGTCACGGTCCTCCTGCCAATGTCTAAGACCGCTCCATGTCTCGTCATTTAATCTATCCCTAAGATCATGTCCTCAGGTGCCAAGGGCATGAGTAGGAAATATACCAGCCAATCCCGATCTCCCAAATGAATGGGGGCAATCATGAATCTCTTGGGATCCTCTAATCTTACCCCCATCAGGTAACCCAACTACAAAAGGTACTCCCTCTACAGTAGCTAAGGACAACCTATCTACGCATGTCTCTGATATAAAGGAGTGCGTAGCACCCGTATCAAACAAAACTCGCACAGGTAAATCATGAAACCAGATAGTACCTGTGGTCGCACGTGCCGCTGGCTGATCGGCACTCTTCAGCTCAAACACTCTCGACGGGGCTCCTCTGGTGTCAGTAGTACCATTACGTCCCCTGCCACGGCCTGGTCCCTGTGAAGAACTGTGTGAGGCAGGGTGTCCTGGGGCCCAATATTGCTGTTGTTGTTGACTCATTGCTCGGTATTAAGGGGGCCTCTGTCCACTCCTCTCAACACCTACAGGGGAAGAACCCTGTTGTGACGGAGCTCTACCCTGATGGCAGAAAGTAGCCCTGTGTCCCGGCTTACCACAAGTGAAGCAGGTCGTAGGTGGCCTCTTACAGTCTGGCCTGGGATGATCACGGCTGCCGTAGTTAAAACATTGTCGCTCTCTACCCGGAGCCTGGACTGTAGTGTGGTAGCTAGGTCTTCCTTGAGTCTGCCCTCGTCCAAACCCGGATACTGTTGTACCACTACTAGCATAAACTGTCCTCTGCCGCTTATCCGGCCCACCAGACTGAACTGCTCTCCTCGGAATTAGCCTATCCCTCTCATATGAAGAAGCCCTATCCTGATAATTTGACAGAGACTCGCAGCGGAATCCCGCAAGATAAGAACGAGTATTCTCTCTCAATCTCCGGGAGAAGAGGTACACGTGCTTCTCTTCAGGAGGTACAGCTGATCCAAATAGTGTCAACTCCTTCTGAAACTTCTTGACTGCCTCAGCAACCGGAATATCCTCAAATCCCACCTCAGTGAAGTCCTTAAACTTCTCTCTCCTCAACGAGGCAGGGTAGTACCTCTCTCTAATAATGCTCCTCATCTGATCCCAACTGGTGACTCGGTTACGAATGGTCCTCCACCAGTAATGTGCCTGCTCTTGAACAAGGTCTGTACTAACTCCACATGTCAATCCTCTAGGCAACGTATCGCCTCTAGTGCAGTCTCCACGGGCCCTATCCAATGCTCCACTTCCAACCCTATCTCTCCATCGAATGAGGGAACTTTCAAGGTGTTGAAATACTTCAACCACTCATCCGGCCTCGGTGCTCTAGACCCAACAGGAGCACTTTCAACCTCAACTCTCCTCTCAAGCACAACTGGCGCCTAAGTCACTCTCTATGATACCTGAGTTGACCTAGCCGGTATTGGCGGTACCTGGGCAAGTCCCTCTGTCCTGGCAGCTTCCTTCTTACGATGGACATACGCTCTGTACTCTTTGTACTCAGATGCCCCCATAGAGACGCATCTTGACCTAGTCGAACATGCTCCCTGTGCTCCAGACCTAGCGGCGGTCTTATTCCCGACCTCGGGAACCATACTCTCAACCACCTCTTCCACTGCAGCATCTGGCATGCTCGCTGTGGGTGGATCCTCTCAAGGAACTCGACCCCGACCTCTCACCAGTGGAGGTCTACCTCTACGGCCACGTCCTCTAAAAACAGAAGTCTTATCACCCCTATCTTGTCCAACTGGAGGAAGAGGTGGACGACCTCTACCTCGACCAGTAGCTGGTGTAGCCCTAGTACGTGTCATCTACACGAGTGATATCAACTACAGTTATAATCTAGCTAATCGGTAAAAAAGTATTGAAATTCTAAATTAATCATACTAAGAATACCGAGATCCGCGGAGGTAGTGGTGGTCCACCGTACTTTCTATCCTAACCCAACTATGCATGCATTTTGAAAACCAAAAGTTCCTTTGGAAAACTCAAACCCCTTTCGGGTTCTGCTTATTTACTTATTTGACCTTTTATAAGACTTCAAGTGTCATTGTTGCCAACCAAAAGCTCTGATACCATGTTGTAACACCCCAAGTTCTCGGAACTCAGGGAGCTACTGGTAAGGATCTCACAATGGGTCCCGACCTTAGTTTGACAACAACTTAACTATATTTTACAACAAGACACACATAAGGAAAACCAAAAATCTTGAAAATGCCTCTTCTATTAAAATACAGACTATAATACATGCTATCAATTAACAACTTTACTCGCCTTGCAATTATTTGGTGGAGTATTTGGTTCTTCAGGAATAAAACCATCTTTAAAACGATGTTATTGGATCGGGGCATAATATCGTAAACTTTATCAAAAACCAACTACATAATTAGAAAACTCGTATTACGGATGAGGACGACTACAACTTTAAACACACCCCAAATGTAACATCCCAACTTCTCGGAACTCAGGGAGCTACTGGTAAGGACCTCACAATGGGTCCCAACCTTAGTTTGGCAACAACTTAACTAGATCTTACAACAAGGAACGGATAAGGAAAACCAGAAATCTTGAAATATGTTTGACAATGTCGTGAATGTGACCAAAAACACTAACATCCGGTAATAATAATATCTTACAATTTGAGAACATGAAAAAGTCATAACTGAAAGACCAACATAAAGAAAAGACTGCAACCCGTCCTATGAAGTACGACACCCCGGTTGACAACTACCTTCTGTATCACTCGGCATCCCACCGTCCGTTACTCTTAGGCCAGATATGTAGGTCGGCTGGTAATTACTATTAAATACACCGATACACACATTCAAACACAACTATCATTATTCACACTCATATCTGAAAGCTAGCTAAGTAAGCCCAAAAGAATTATCTGAATCAATCTCGATTCTTAGATTCCAATTTGATCGGCAACCGTAGACTAATCAATTGTTTGTCACACGAGGCAAGCGGATCAAAACCTTTTCCATACACTTAGAAGTCTATGACTTCTAAGATGTAAGATTCTAATAGAAGAGGAATTACTAAAATATCCATCTAAAGTAAAATGACCATTGACCCTTGGTCTCGAAACTTCCATAAATCTCGAAATATCTACTCAAACTCTTACTTGGGACTAAATGTCATATTTCTAACTCTTAAGAGTGAGTTTAGGTAGACCTTCGAAAACTACTCATTTTTCCTACCTTGTAAAAAGTCACTAGGATCCAACTTTGTCTCAAATTATGAAGTTTGAATAAATTTGTAAAAATTACGATAAAAATCTCTAGGTCTCCTGTGATAAGCATTCTACTCATAGAAGCAAGAATTTGTTAAAAATGTCCAACCCTAACTTCTACAAAATTCTCTAAAGTTGAACACAAAAACCAGTAATTCTATACTTAGTAAATTTCTGGGTCATTTTACAAACAGCATAACCAGTACACTTTGAACCTTCACATATCTAAATCTAACCGTTGGATAAGTCCTAAATTTTGATACATTACAGTATGCATATCACTCTAAAACATACTAAAAATTGAACGGTGAATTATGTGTCTAAGGTATCGAATAAAAGGCTCAAAGTTGACTGCAACACAAAAATTTCTGGATACAAAACTCAGCAAGATATACTTGATCTTAGGTTTGATTATTACCAATGGTTAAATTCGTGACCTAGATCCCAACTACACACCACAGGTTTGAACTTTCCCAGCGATTTGGTGAGCAAGCGATTCACACTTCAAGGCCTATAAAAATCATCATGATAACAACTTTCATCCAATCACCCTAGAGTCGCATAAAGAACTTAGCCAACAATCATCATGATAACAATAATCAAATATATGAGAAAGGAATCAATATTCAAACAAAAAAACCTTAACACAAAGGTCTCAATAACTTAATCAAACAATCAAACAAACAATCAGTGTTCCTCAATCACAAATCAGAAAAGACAACAATCAAATCAAACTAAGAAAATCTTACAAACTTCCTTCAAAGCCAACTCCAAACTAGATTCGTTCCTTCCTTGATCTTAAATCTTCAAAACTTCCTTCAAAACTTCCTTCAAAACTTCATTCAACTCTAGAGAACTATTCTCCTCGGATCCGGAATTTCCGAGATTGCCGAATTCTAGAAAATCGGCCAATATATATAGGAGAATTATCTTCCAAAGATAAAATATCTTTAAAAGATAATTTCCTTAAAATATATCTCCATATCCTCCAAATATATCAGCCAAAAGATATTCTTCCTTCCAGAAATCAATCCAAAAATATATGATATTCACTTTCCAAAAATAGAAGATGTCAGCCAAAAAAAAAGATCTCGTGTCCGGTCATCAGTTCGCCTCGGACGAGACGCTCCTGAAGATCATCTCGGTCGAGGTGGCACTGTAGCCAACCGAGGTGAATCTCAGTTAAGCATCAATCTCTCTAATCTGGTCCAAAATCAATCTTCCATCTCATTTTCATGCTTCTTGAGATCTTTTTATAACTCCTCAATGCTCCAGAAAGTAGCTCCAATGACTCCTTAACTTCCTTAGTTCCATTTCCATCCAAAACGCGCCATTTTCCCTACAATTACAACAAAACTAGGTGTAGACCTCGATTCCCGCAAAAGGTAGACAAAACAACAATATAATCAAAGAATATACATCCATACATGCAGATTTATGAAGATAAAACGTTCAAACCAATCCCAAAATATAGACTATAATACATGCTATCAAAACACCCCATACTTGTCCCTTGCTTGTCCCCAAGCAAGATCCAAATTTTAGATACAAGATAGAATGAATTATAAGTCATCAAAAAGATCAATGAAAAACAATTTCAAAACATTTTGGTGGTGTGCTCTACTCATAGATCACCTTAAGAGAATGCTTCATGGAAAATAAAATTAAAACATGATCAAAGCATTTTATAAATATAAGAAAGTTGTTCATCTTTGCATAAAATCATAGAATGCATAATAAATCATATCTATCAAAATCAATCATGTATAATCCAGTTTAATCCACCAAGTCAATCAGCATACTCGAGGTCTCAAGGGCTTCCAAAAGAGGTCAAAAAACGTGTCAAGGTGGGATGTATATAGGGTAATGTGGTGTTAGAATCCAAGAATATGATCTTTTCTTCACTTTCTTTGAATCACAACATCTTCCACCAATAATCTTTGCTTATTTTTACTTTACTTTAGTTTTTGGGAGCATGGGCAGAGGTGCACAATAACCGAAGCCTAGGAGATTAGCAATCATCAATTTCTCGAGATGCCTCCAACCCTTGATGCACATATCATGACCGTTAGGACTATCGATCAATCCGACTTTGGCAAGACACAAACACCCGACTATATGAATGGTGCCGAGTTACTCATCATCAAGATCAACGTCCCCAGACCTAATTGTTTCTTTCTAACACTTTCAGCCAACATCTCAACTTCACTTCACTTGCTTTTCTTCACTTGCATCCAAATTCCCGGATAGGTAAAGGGAGGTAAATATGTATATGGTCAAGAAGAAGAAGAAGAAGAGAGTGAAATGCCTTAGTCATCTCAGGAAGAATGTGATAGAACTCATCATGTGGTGTCAACCTTCAAATCCAACATAATTTTGATAAAAACAAAGTATTAAACATGGTAGAATTTCAAACAAAGCATTTTGCAAATTAAACATATCACAAAACCTTTCGAGCATATAAAGATTTCAAAACCAATATGGAAACAGAATCATCATCGAGGTCATATCCAGAGAAGAAACACAAAACGTTTCGAAAAACTTTCAGTTAAGAACCTTCTCGGTCGAGGTGTTCTAAAGTCATCCGAGGTGTTCAACCTCGTTCGGCCATGAACGTCTCGGTCGAGTCATAAAAAAAATTTCAAATTGGTTTTTGACGTTTTTCTCAAACAGAAACATGTATGTATGTATGCATGTAATGATAGATAAGCACATAGAGCAAAATAAGAAATAATAACCGAAAGAGAGTCATACAAGCCATCCACATAAGTCACATAAATACATCCAAATACCCCATACTTGGGACACATTGTCCCAATGGGTCAAATATAAGTCTAAGAAACGGGATACTCACCGGACCTAGCTGAACTGCATAATAAATTAAGAAAATCCATGAAGCTCTAGTCCTCGTCAGCTGGCGGTGGTGGATGTGGAATGTAAGGACGCTAGGTCGGATCGAATAGATAACCCATCATCTGTTGAAAATGGATCTCCATCATCTGGCGTTGATAATGCTGGCTCTCCTCTATACGATGCATCCATCCATCAGTGTGTCGGCGCTCATCAGCAAAATGTTGGGAGATGTCAACTGTCATAGCCGCGTAGGAGTCAATCATCTGGTCAGTCAGCTCATCAATCCTTCGGTGGGCCTCGGGATCACTACGGCGGCGGGATCTGCACTGAGGTGGCGGTGGTGGTGGTGCTTCTCTACAATCCTTTGTTGCCTCGTCGTCGAGATCAACAGTGGGAACACTGGGCCCGCCGGTATCAGTACCGGTATCCATAGCAGCTCCTCCTCCATACCCCTCATCATCATCATCATCACCTTCATCTCCAACATCCTCCATATTAAGGAACCAATCACCAGACCAATACTGATTGTTAAAGACAGAAAACTGAGATGACCACATAATGCCCTGTGGAGATGTCGGCTCCCATGGCATGGCAACGTAGGGCGTGCCAAGGCCACGAGGAACTAGAATACGGCGGGTGATCATCTCTTGCAGTCCCAGCGGCTTTGCATCCGCAACAACTGTACAACTAGACATATCAAGTCCCATAGAAGTGGCGATGTGGGTCACCAACCCACCACATAGGGGTGTTATACGAGCTGAAGGAGCCGATCCTTAGCATGCTCAAGCTCGGCTCGTTTACAACCCAAGCCGAGCTTTTGACGAGCCGAGCCCGAATAGCTCGCCCAAAATAATACTCATATAGTGTTATTTTAGCCGAACGAGCCGAGCTTTACCCGAACAAGCCGAGCTTTGACATGCTCAAGCTCGGCTCGTTTATAAACGAGACGAGCCCGAGCCAAGCTTTTGACGAGCCGAACGCGAGCCGAGCCCGAGAAGCTTGTCTCATGTATCAGCCCTACCACCACAGCAGATGTCGCCCTTCGACTTCCCTTTTATCGTGTGTAGGTCATCTGCCAGCATGGCAGCAAAATTTAGTACTTCTCCTGTCACCATGCAAAATAAGCTCAAAAGCTCCCCCTGTCGGACCTTTTGGGGCGTCTCAGTACGCACTAGAAGTGTCTCACTAAAGATCCAGTAAGCAAGGCGAAAGGCTACGTGGAAAATGATACGCTCCCGGGAATCTCCGGGCCGCCACCTGTCATTATGGTCCGTCTTGTGAGCAATCTCGCCCCAGAAACTCTGAGCCACCGCTTGGGAAGGAAAGTCTGTCACTGTAGGTGTACGGAAGCCAAAAATTTCCCTAAACTGATTCATCGGAACTACGTAGTTCCTATTCAGCATCCGGTACTTGATCCCATGATACTCCGGCACGTAAGTCACCGAACTCACAAACTCCATCGTCGGCTCCAGATAGGCCCGTGCTCTGATAGTCATGAACTCCTCCAGACCAACCATGGAGATCATCTTCCTCAAGTCCTCCGCCACATGGAGGCACTCGAAGGCAGCAACATCAAGGAATCGCGGGGCAATGATGGGGCGCCCGCAAATTCGGTCATAGTCCTTTTGGTGTCGCTCGTGGATCACCGGAATGGAAAACTGAGAAGCTGAGGAAGGAGAAGAATGGTGTGAACCGCTGGGCTTGTCTCTCAAGGCCAACTGTCGATCTGATATGTTGCTCATTTTCTGGATGAAGAACACCTCGGTTGCCCAAGAACACCTCGGCCGAGACACAGTCGACTGGACCGAGGCGAACTGATGTTCGAATGCAACTCTTGAATCTGTAAGCCTTTTCCCCCAAAAACACTACCAAAAGCTTCTTAAGGGGTACTTATATCCTTTTCAGCAACAAATTATGGCAACCAAAGCCATATCTACTCAAAATCGACAAAAGAATAGAGGAGTTAGGGTTTGGAACGAAATACCCAAATTCTGTAGAATGAAGCGTTTTCCTTGCTGTTTGTTGCTTGGAAACTGAGTCTCTTGCTTCCTCCGGTGAATTCAAGCCAAGAAACGTGGAAAAAGAGCAAGAATCAAGAATTTGAGAGGAGTAGGGGCCGCGGTCGAGGTCGGTCGTAGAGAGAGAAAAAGTGGGAAGAGTGAGAAACCGTCTTGCCTTTTATACCCCTCGCTGAATTTGATTACACCTCGGTCGAGATGTTCCTGAGTGGACTAAGGTGTCAGAGTGGATTGTCAGACCTAGTCGTCTCGGTTGACCAAGAACATCTCGGTCGAGGTCCTGTGACTGCACCCGAAATGTGTCTTAGTCAAGCTTCGTCTTCTCAATTTCTCAAACTTCTGTCCTTCCAATGTAGCTCCTGAGCTGTAATCTTTCCTTAGAGAGTACCTGGTTCCTGTCTAGGAGGACGCAAAAACAAAACAAAGCAAACTATCAAAACTAAGCTAGAAAAGGGAAAAGAAAGCAATACCTTAGGTTGCCTCCCTAGAAGCGCTTGGTTTAAGGTCGCTAGATGGACCGTACGCCATCCTCAAACAAGCTGGAAGGTGTCCTCACCCCATACTTCATCTTCATCATGGGTTGAAACAAAGGATTTCATCCAATGTTCCAACAAATGCAAGTGCTCATTGGGAAACGAATCATCAATGGGTAGGTCATCCTTCTCGAGCAAAATGGGAGGTAGCCGGCTGAGGTGATCCGCAACAGAGTTCTCGGATCCCTTCTTATCGCGAATCTCAAGGTCAAACTCTTGAAGCAAGAGAATCCAACGAATAAGGCGCGGCTTTGCATCTTTCTTAGCCAACAAGTAACGAATAGCTGCATGGTCAGTGTAAACAATAACTTTCGCTCCCACTAAGTAAGACCGAAATTTCTCAAAAGCATAAACAACTGCCAGAAGCTCCTTTTCGGTGGTGGCATAGTTTAGTTGAGCTTCATCTAGCATCTTGCTAGCATAGTAAATGGCATTGGTCCGGCCATCCTTCTTTTGTCCAAGTACCGCTCCTACGGCCACATCACTAGCATCACACATAATCTCAAAGAGCAAGGTCCAATTGGGAGGTTGAATGATGAGAGCGGTAATCAACGCTTCCTTTATCCTGTAAAAAGCATCAAGGCATTCCTGCGAAAACTCAAAAATAGCATCCTTATTCAAAAGACTAGTGAGCGGTTTAGAGATTTTAGAGAAATCCTTGATGAACCTCTTGTAGAAACCTGCATGCCCGAGAAAACGCTGCACACCCTTAACAGAACAAGGGGGAGGAAGTTTCTCGATAGTCTCAATATTAGCTTGATCGACCTTAATACCTCGGTTGGAAACGAGGTATCCTAGAAAAATTCCTTCGCAAACCATAAAGTGACACTTCTCCCAATTCAAAACAAGATTAGTATCTTCACAACGTTGTAGCACTAGAGAAAGGTTAGCCAAACAATTATCAAAAGAGGAACCATATACCGAAAAGTCATCCATGAATACCTCCATGATCTTCTCAATGTACTCGGAAAAGATAGTCATCATTCAACGCTGAAAGGTAGCAGGTGCGTTACACAATCCGAATGGCATCCTCCGATAAGCTAATGTCCCACATGGACAAGTGAAAGTGGTCTTCTTTTGATCATCCGGATGGATAGGAATATTAAAGAAGCCACTATAACCATCTAAATAGCAAAAATGGGAATGTTGAGCTAACCGTTCAAGCATTTGGTCGATGAAGGGAAGCGGGAAATGGTCCTTCCGAGTGGCCACATTCAGCTTCCTATAATCAATGCACATCCTCCAGCCTGTAACGGTCCTAGTTGGAATCAACTTGTTGTTCTTGTTTGTCACAACTGTCATCCCTCCTTTCTTGGGAACTACATGCACCGGACTTACCCATTTGCTATCCGATATGGGAAATATGATACCTGCATCCAACAACTTAAGAATCTCTTTCTTCACAACCTCTTTTATGATCAGATTTAACCGTCTTTGAGGTTCACGTGAAGTCTTATGATCGTCCTCCATTAATATCTTATGCATACAAAAAGAAGTCTTAATACCAACAAGATCATCAATAGTATAACCCAAAGCCTTTCTATGTTTCTTCAGAACATGCATCAGTTTAGACAATTCAATTTCAGAAAGAGAGGCACTAACAATAACGGGATGAGTAGAATCCGGACCAAGGAAAGCATACCTCAAGTGACTCGGAAGTGGTTTAAGCTCCAGGACTGGGGGTGCTTTCTAAGGTGGATTTGTGCCTTCTCCTTCCAGTGAAGTGGACTTAGATCGAAGAACTGGAGTTTCAGAAGTCTCAGTTGACATCATCTCGCTTGCTATCTCATTCGAGATCCGTGGTGGGTTACCGAGATGTTCTTTAGATAAGAACACTTCGCTTGCTCCATAAAGTGCCTCGGTCGAGGTACTGGAACTGGAACCAAAGCCTAACATGCTTTTCTTCTCCTGAATCAGTTTATCAAATCTAGCTCCTGGATCTGCTTCTAATGCCTTCAAGCTTCGCACATCTGCATCACAAGAGACATCTATACCTTCCTCCATTAAACTAAAACTTAGAACTTTTTCAAGAGGATCTTTAATAAGGATAGAGCTCACCAGTTCTCTACATTCTTCTTCATCATAGATGTTGAAGATGTCATCTTCCAGCGGCTCTCCCTTTATTGCAGCAAGCAATGCAAACTCCATATGATCGCCACCAATGTTGAATTTCAGCTTGGCGTTCTTACAATCAATGTTGCAACCCGAAGTTGCTAAAAATGGTCTCCCGAGAATGATAGGGATGGGATAATCTGCGGGAATGTCAAGCACAACAAAGTCTATAGGTATGTAGAAGTTACCTAACTTGATGGGAATGTCCTCCAAAATACCAACGGGACGGGTAATAGAGCGATCCGCCATGTATAACGTCATCTTCACGGGCTTGGGCTCTCCAAGTCCGACTTTCTCACAAAGCTCCAGCGGGATGATGCTCACGCTGGCACCTAGATAACAAAGTGTGTCATAAGTTACATCCCCAACTTAAATGGGATTGCAAAAAGAACTGTGATCTCTTAATTTAGATGGCATCTTCTCCTTCATGATTTGAATGAGCTCCGAAGATCTAGATGTCATCCTTACTTCACCAAAATCCTCCAGTTTTCTCTTCCTTGATAAGATCTCTTTCAGAAACTTCCCATAGGCAGGCATCCCTAGAATGGCATCAATGAAAGGAATGTTAATATGCAGTTTGTTCATAAGGTCTAGAAACTTACCAAAGTGCTTGTCTAGATGTGCTCTCGCCCTTGACTGAGGGAACGGGAGTGGTGGTTTATAAGTAGGAAGTGGAACATAAACTTCAGATTTTTCTTTTGCTTTCTAGGGCTCCATCTCGGTTGCCACCTCGACCGAGGTGTTCCACGTCTGATCTTGGTCTGAGGTGTTCCTCATCTGGTTGGGGCTCGATCGAGGTACTGGATCTGCAGTCTTCAATCCACTGCGTGTTGTAATAGCCATAATTTGTCCTTTTGGGTTGCTCTCTATCCTTGTTGGGAGCTTCCCAGGATCTCTTGACGCTTCGCCTTGTTGAAAAATTGTGGCTCTAAGGCTTTTTGTGCCTTTGAAAATGAATTCATAGACATCTCCATAGTGTTGAGATTGATCAAAATTGCCTCCAGCATAGCATCCGGTTTCTTCAGTGGCTGGGATGAGCTTGATGCAGGCTCCTAACTTCTCAATGGAGTAGAAGAAGAGGGGGCGTTAAGAGCATTTTCAACATGAGAGTAAGGGTTACCGGAATTTAGTTGATTTGATCTCCAATTGTTGTTGTTGGAGTTTCTGTTGTTGTTGGAGTTTCTGTTGTTGTTGTAATTGTTGTTCCGCGGCCCTTGATAGTTGTTGCTTCCTTGGTATCCACCATCTTGCTCCTTCTTCGTTTGAGCTCTAAAAGCTCCTTCAATGCCTTTGCTTCATTTCTAAGTGAGGTGAGTTGAGCTCCGTTTGATGATGTGTCTTGGAAGCTAACTCTCCTTGCTCCATCTTAAACTCGTTGATGGGAGTATTTCTCCATGTGTAAAGCTTGCTTTTCAATGAAATCCCAAGCTTCATCTATCGGCATATACATGAAAGTGCCGGCGGAAAGTAATTGGAGCTTGAATTGAGTATCTCCATCCAAACCCTTGAAGTATATTTCCAGCAACTCGATCTTTGGAATCCCATGATGTGGGTGTTAGCATGAAATATTGTGATATTTTAGGCACGCTTTCTAAGTGTATTTGATTCATATTGATAGTCTTTGATTGAGCATTGTTGCATTTGTGAGCTAGTTTGCCTATATTGTCGATATGGATGTCTACACAAGATTTATGTTGATTATAGGTGATTGAGAGCCATTTCCGAACGGAATTGAGCAAGGATGAGTTGATTGAGTATGTCCATGGATTGAGGGCATTCTTATGAGCAAAAAGGAGTTCAACTTGAGGAATGCACGAGGCTAGGGAAGAATCACGTTCTTGCCCTAAACCACGCTCTAAAATACGGCCGTACTACATTCCACGTTCAGTTCCACGGCCGTGGAACCCTAGCAAGTAAAGGGTGGTTCATTCCAGTAACTTCTACGGTCGTGGAATCATGTGTTCAAACCGTGTTGATTTCCACGCTCTAAATTACGGTCGTGGAACCTTTCATGACTGTGATCTTGGCGATCTTTTTCGCCACACTTTAAGCCACGATCTTTTAAAAGATTGGGCCGGGCCGATATTTTATCTTGCCCTATAAAAGGACGGACGAAGAGGGATTCCGTCACCTTCGCTTAGACGCACTTTGACCTCGCTTTACACGCTCGCTTAGAGACTTTTGCGACCTCGGCTTAGACGCACTTTCACCTTCGCTTACGCATTGACGCATCCTACGTTTACGCTTGGAGTTGCCCTAATCTCGCACTTTTGGTGGAGATTGTGATTGAGACTTCCGGATTGACGGAAGATCGAAGATTCGGAAGATTGTTAGCAAGAAGATTTCTCTTCTTGTTTAGGTTTGATTTAGAAGACGGATTGACATCCCGTTCTTCCTTCTTACTTAAGATTGTGTTTGTTTGTTCTATTCCGAATCTAGTGATGATATTTGTTCTTGATTGTGACTTTGAGATTGGTTTGAAGTTTATTGAAAGTTTTCGAAAGTTTTCATCTTTCAATCTTTTAATCTTTGAATTTGATATCAATATGACTGTTGTTGGCTAAAAACCCTTAACAATTCTAAGGTGAAGGGTTGATAGTTGTGGCTTAGATGATGATAGATCGATCGTAAACAGATTGGACCTTGAGAGTTAGAGAGAATCGCCGACGAACCCTAAATTACGGCCTGTTCTTGAGTCCACGGCCGTGGAACCTCAAGAACTAACCGTGATTTCCCTTAAGTTTACGAACTTGCTTTTACTTTAATCCAAAGTTAAAGATTTGCTTTAACTTAGTCTTGGCTTGCCCTTTTCTAGGTGGTAGTGAAGCCTCAACAACCTCTACCTCGATTGTGAGTGTCACAACCTTAATCGATTTAGTTAGTCTTGATCCTTGGATTACAAGTTTGGGTATTTGACATTAATTCTTACCTTTAGATCCTTGCTATATTGAAGCCTCAACAACCTTTATAGAGAGTGTCTTGTAGGTGAGTCATATAAGGTTTTTGGAACTTCACCGTACGATTACCTTACATTAGCATACCTTTGCATATCTTAACTCTGTCCTTACATTATTAGTATATCTTGAATCTATTGGCACAACTGGATTCCTGGATCTTTAGGATTGTTGTTTTCCCAATAATTTGCAAAGCTCTTACATTTACTTGCTTGATAATCTGAAATCGAATTTGTTCCCCCCAAATCCCTGTGTTCGATACTCTGGAATTCTTGCTTAACTACGTCGATCCGTACACTGCGGGTTCGCTTGCTTGATTCTAGTTTTATAAATTTAAAGCTTATTTGCACGCACGCTAAGTGGCGAACAGTGGGTAATCCAACAAAAGATCCTTGAATCTCTCCCATGACTTGGACAAACTCTCTTTGTCCTTCATAATAAAAGCATAGATCGTTCCCCTCAATTCAGCGGTTTTAGAAGGGGGAAAGAACTTAGTAAGAAACTATGTTGTCATCTCTTCCCAAGTGTTGATTTTTCTAGCCGAAAGAGATTGATATCAAGCAAGTGTCTTGTCTTTCAAGGATAAATAGAAAGGCCTCAACTTGTAGTTATTGTTCTCCACTCTTGATGGTCTCAAAGTCCCCATCAGAATCTCATAGTTTCGCAAATGCTGATACGGAGACTCTCTCTCCAAACCTCCGAATTGACATTGTCAAATCATGGTTAGAACTTAAGGTCTAAGTTCATTATCATGTCCGTTGGATCTCCTAGGTTGACTCCTGGATGCCTGACTTGCTGATTGGGTCCATCCTCTGTCCTAGGGTTCGTGGAACTCCAAAAAAAAGAACATCTCGGACTGGCATCCGAGGTGGTGGGTATATCTCGGCCGGGGCAACTAGGACTAGTTCTTGCCTCGGTCGAGCATCTGGGATCGGTCGAGGTAAAAACTGAGCCCTTAGAGCGGCCATATCAGCTTCAATTCCTTCAGTTCTTGCGCGAGTTTTGTCTCTCTCTCTCTCTTGTTGGAGTTCTTCTTTACTGAGGCGCAGTTGTTCCAATGCCTTCTTCAATTCGGCTTCAAGATCGCGATTGTCTTGATCGGCCATCTTAGCTTCTTTCAATCTTCTCTTGTAGGTCTTTTCTGGTTCGGGATCGTAAAGAACGATTTCCTTTCCATCACGAGTTCTTCACATAAACCTAAGGAAAAATCCTATGAAATTACTCAAGTAAAGTGGTCAAAAGAAACAAGGGCAATAGCCCCGAAAGACAACCGAAACCGAACATGGTCTTGACCAAGTCCCCGGCAATGGCGCCAAAAACTTGTTCGCTCCAAAAGGTGTGTGCAAGCTTTAATATTTATACCAAGAATAATTGCAAATAACGAACCCGCAGTGTACGGATCGATTGTAATAAAAGCAAGAATTCCAGGGTCGAACACAAGGACTATGGTGAAACAAAGATCGGTAATTCAGGTTGTCAATAAAACACAAGCAACAAAGCAAAGCTATCAAAGATGATATAATAACCAGTTAAAGGGAATGCGGATTCTAGAGATTAAAGCATCTAGTTGTGGTTCCGACTCAAGATCTCAAAAGATAACGTGGACAAAGCTGAGGTTTGCAAAAGGAAGGCGTTTCTAAAGTGGGAATAGATCACCGGGTAAGTCTCACTACTCACTATCCCAAACCAAAGATCCTATCACCGGGTAAGTCTCAAGGTACTAAGGAAAGGAACTATAATCTCAAACCAACACACCACCCAAGGGGATAGAACTAACCTTTACCGGGTATGTCTCAGGCTAGCTCTCAAAGATGGGATGAAGGCACACTCAAACCCCAATAAAGGATAAACTTTTATTACCTACACTCGCGATCTTGGGCATACAAACAAAGGAATCACCGGATAAGTCTCACCCCAGGCTTGTGTTGAACCGGAAAAGGTATAACAAGGATAGGATTCTGCAAATTGAAACCTTAACTCAAATAAGGATTAGAAAAGGGCTCGCCTCGCTCAGTTCATGTACCATATCGGTCGAGATGTTCCACAGCTGACCGAGGTGTTCGTCGGTTAAGGTAAAGGCTCGAGCTTTCAAGGTCCACTAGGATAAAGGCTCATTCTTTCATCGTTTTTCCCACAACTTTCAGCCAATCACCCTAGAATCGCATAATTAACTTAGTCAACAATCATCATGATAACAATAATCAAATATATGAGAAAGGAATCAATATTCAAACAAGAAAATCTTAACACAAAGGTCTCAATAACTGAATCAAACAAACAAACAATTAGTGTTCCTCAATCACAAATAAGAAAAGACAACAACCAAACCGAACTAATAAAATCTTACAAACTTCCTTCAAAACCAACTCCAAACTAGATTCCTTCCTTCCTTGATCTTCAATCTTCAAAACATCCTTCAAAACTTCTTTCAACTCTGGAGAACTATGCTCCTCTGATCGGGAATTTTTGAGATAGCTGAATTCCAGAAAAATAGCCCATATATATAGGAGAATTATCTTCCAGAGATAAAATATCTTAAAAAGATAATTTCCTTAAAATATATCTCCATATCTTCCAAAATATATCAGCCAAAAGATATTCTTCCTTCCAGAAATCCATCCAAAAATATGTGATATTCACTTTCCAAAAATAGAACATCTCAGCCAAAAATAAAGATCTCGTGTCCGGTCATCAGTTCGCCTCAGTCCAGATGCTCTGGAAGATCACCTCGGTCGAGGTGGCATTGTAGCCAACCGAGGTGAATCTCAGTTAAGCGTCAATCTCTTTGATTTGGTCCAAAATCAATCTTCCATATCATTTCCATGCTTCCTGAGATCTTCTTATAACTCCTCAATGTTCCAGAAAGTAGCTCCAATGATTCCTTAGCTTCCTTATCTCCATTTCGGTCCAAAACGTTCCATTTTCCCTACAATTACAACGAAACTAGGTGTAGACCTCGATTCCCGCAAAGGTAGACAAAACAACAATATAATCAAAGAATATACATCCATACATGCTAATTTATGAAGATAAAACGTCCAAACCAATCCCAAAATATAGACTATAATACATGCTATCATGCGCCTGCTGGGAGATCAAAGGGGAACGTGAGGTAAACGGTTACGGAATTGAGGCGTGAAACGTGCAGTGATATGGGATAAAGGAGTGAAGCGTAACAGCTGGAGGAGCTGGTGAGTCAGCAGGTCCTTCTGGGCTGAAGCAGCGCTTGGTTTCTTGGGAGAGTTACGTGGACTGGCCCGCTAAGGAGAAAAGAGCACATGCCCGACGGAAATCATGCGGAAGAGGGCTGTTGCACCTTGGTTGGCTGTAGGCAAAACATGGTAATGGGCTTGTCAATCCTTGTCACGGCCTTGTCAAATCTTTTCATGGGCTTTGTCACATGTTGTAATGGGCTTGTCAAATGTTGTCATGTCCTTAGTCAACAATATGTATATACATATATATATTAGGGTTTGATGAAATTCATCATTATATGTTAGTTAAGCTTACATAAAATGATATAAATTTGTGTTGGTATAAAGTCTTAGGTATCATGTAAACGGTCAACGAGTCGAAAACCGGTTTGACTCGGTAATAAAACGGAAATAAAATTCCAGATATTACACCAAAAAACAACAAATCATCTAAAAGGAAGAAAAATAACATCAAATGGGATAAACCAAAACCTGGATTTCATAAACTCAACTTTGATGGATCAAAACTCAATTCGGGCATAACGTCTATTAATTATGTTATTCGAAACCATAACGGCAAAGTTATCAGTTTGGACGCTAGGAAAAACAACTTTAACTCGGTAATCAAAGCAGAAGCTTTTGCTTTAAAGGCTGGACTAAAAGAAGCAATAAGGTTAAATATAAAAAAGATCGAAATTGAGGGTGATAATCTATATATGTGTTATCAATGCACTTGAAGGACTTTGGTGTTGTCCCTGGGAGGTCGAGATGATCATATCCGACTCCATACTGGATCTTCGCTTCTTTGAGGAAGTCCAAGTCAGGCATGTGTTCACAGAAATCAACTGTGTTGCTGACAGATTGACCCATTTGGAAATTTCGAACCCTAACACACCCTTTTCTAAACGATCCCGAACTTCGTGTTCTCATCCACAAGGATGCTTTAGGGTGGACTACCTCTAGAAGATAGTCCTTCCTAGCCGCTTTCCATTTTCAAAAAAAAAAAAACAAATTAAAGTCATCAGTTCATTATGCAAAGTTGGACTCGCTCGACCATTAAAATAGAGAAATGAGCAAAACATAACTTAAAATTTTATCTCATTTACTAAATCGGGAAGAAAAAAAAAAGAAGAACAAACTTGATTCGATGGTGTCAATCGGTTCAATCGATGTAACCGTAGTTTAACGTCTATAAAGGTGGTTGACAATTAAAACTGAAGCATAAACTTCGAGGATAAAAACCTACTAACTAGAAGATCTTACTTGTAAGAGGATGCTAATCTTGAAATATCCTATTAAAAAATAAAAACTTATCTAACTGCTTTATTAGAAACATATCTCATGGAAAGAGATAAGTAAAGAGGAGAAGGTGATAGATTTATAATCCGTTGACGCAAATCTTCAAACAATTGACTTGATCGATGCAACAAATCTGTTCAACCAAGTGCAAACCAAAACATCTTGATTAGGGTCACATGCTTCTCACATGTTCATTGTCGGCTCGACCAGATGATCGTTCAATTCGATCGATATAGGAAAATCGATTCGATTTGGGTAATTTCTTCTTCATTTCCTTAGGGATAAAGCTCTCGGAAATGTACGTAGTTGACTCGATCAAATTCTTTGATTATTGACTTGATCGCTTATAATACTTTGAGCACTATTTTGTTTCTTCAATTGTGAATCCTCAATCAATTTGGTCTTCACCTGAATTTCCTCGAACTCATAGAGAACTTTGGCTACTTAGTGGATGCTCTTCCAGTTATGCCTACAATGAAATAAACTATAAAATGATACAAATCAACATTATATCCAATTATAATGCAAAGGATGACGGAAAACGTTGTGGAATTGGATGACATCAAGTATACCTTTTCATTATGTCCGTGTTGTTGCACGACTAAAATGAAGTTATAGAACCCAAGATTCTAATAAGGTTCACACTCAAGATTAATGCGTATGTAATTTTCTTTGTGGTTGCATTTGCTGATTAATTCTTCAACAGTGTCATACATTTATATTTGTAATGACAATTTTGATGATAACTTCATCACTTGATCTTGTTTTTGAGTTTGTCAATTCCTTTCGGTCTTGATTGGTCGTGATTCAATCTTGATTCCGACCTTTGGTTCTTTTGAGATCTAATTGTGTGTCCATGATATGCATGTGTTCTAGTCCTTCCCTACGGTCAAGGAAGTTCATGTCAAGACTACTATAAATTGAGTTGAAAACGTGAAGAAATAAAGATGACTAAGGCTCAAGCCCCGATCAGCTCGATAGACATATATTGGGTCAATCGATCCCATCATATGAGCAAATGACCACATGTTCCAAACAATGTGTTTTGCATTAAGTTGAGTCAATCCTAAGTTCTACTCAACCCCATTGTTCGCTCTCGGACGTGCGTAAATAATGAACGAAATAAGCTTTAAATTATACTTGAAATAAAAGTCTGAACAATATGTGAAGCCGCAGTGTACGGATCAGTTGTAGCAAGGGACTATGGTGAAATCAATGTATAGGTGACAAATCAAAAATAGAATAGACTTGAACAGGAAATAAAGATAAAATATAAATAAAATAAAGCAAGCAATATAAAACTCAAGAATGAAATATGATATCGGACGATCCAGATTATAGAGATCAAGGTGTCCAGTTGTGATTTTCGATTCAAGACTTCTAAAGAACTAGGACAAGGTTGAAATTGCTAAGGAATAGTGTTTCTCCGATGGGAATGATCACGAGGGAGGTCTCACAAACCACTGTCATCACTAACCAAAAGCACCTATTACCGGGTAAGTCTCAAGGTACTAAGGGAAGGAACAAAAACACAAACCCAACCACTGTACCTAAGGATCAAGAACCAACATTTACCGGGTAAGTCCCAGGTTAAGCTCACTCAAGCAAGGGGTTTGGCACACTCAAACCAATAGAAGGATTTAGAATCCTCTATTACCTAGAATACGTCATCTTTTGTACTCGAGAAAAGGAATCACTGTGTAAGTCTCTTCCCAAACTCAAGCATAAGCCTTAGAAGGGTCTAGGCTATAACTCTATCAACAAAGACTAGGATTTGGGCAATCTACGGATCAAAAGAAGAAATCTCGGGTTGTTCTTGAGAAATCTCGGCCGAGATTTGGTTCTGCAAAGGGTAAACCAACTCTTCAGTGTCCAATCTAACTTAAAGACTTAGTCTATCATCATCTAAACCACAACCATCAAGCAATTACTCTATAAACGCAAGGGTTAAGCCAACAACACATATTTAAATCAAGAAATGTAAAAGACGAATTCAAGAAAAGCATGAACAAGAAAATAAAGAAAAGGTAAAAATAATTAGCAATATGTCTTCCAAACTCTAAATATGTAAACAAACAAGGACCTAAAATTATTTCAAGAATCCTTTCAACCCAAATGTTGTAGCCAAAGATCTCGATGTCACAGCTTGAATCCATGTAATTCCTGTGGAAGATGATGTGTACGAAGTCCCTCAATTCGCTGATGTCCTCCCTATCTTACAGGAAAAACTAGGTTTTTTAGAGAATGGGCTTTGAGCCGAAAATAAGTTAATCTCGGGTGACCAACAAAGAATCTCGGCCGAGTTTTCATCGGGGCGAGATTTCTTCCCTGAACGTGTGTTTTCTCCTTAGCTCCTTGCTCTAATCCTTTGATGATGTCCGAGCTTCCCTTTTATGCTTGTTCGCTCTAAATGGTGTGTACAAGCTTTAAATTTATAACCCAAGACGTTTGCTAAAAACAAGGATGCGAACCCGCAGTGTACGGGTCAATCGTAGTAAAAGCAAGAAATTCCGGGGTGTCGATCTCAGGGACTTAGGTGAAACAAAGCAAGTATAGGTTGTCAATGCAACTACTAACCACAAATGTGATTAAAACAATCAAAGATGATAAAAAGTCAATTAAAGGAAATATGCAATTCTAGGGATTAAAGCATCTAGTTGTGGTTCCAACTCAAGATCTAAAGATAAGCGGACAAAGCTGAGATTTTGCAAAGGGAAGGTGTTTCTAAAGTGGAATAGATCACCGGGTAAGTCTCACTACTCACTAATCCCAAACCGTAACTCCTATTACCGGGTAAGTCTCAAGGAATTAAGGAAAAGAACTATAACCTCAAACCAACACACCACCTAAGGGAATAGAATCAACCTTTACCGGGTAAGTCTCAGGCTAACTCACAAAGATGGAATGAAAGCACACTCAAACCCCAATAAAGGATAAAACTTTATTACCTACACTTATGATCTTTGGTAAACAAACAAAGGAATTACCGGGTAAGTCTCATCCTAGGCTTGCATTGAACCAGGAAAGGTGTAATAAGAATAGGATTTGGCAAACTCTAACACTTAACTCTCAGTTTCGGATCAGGAAGGTCACCTCGGTTAGACGAATTCCACCCCGGCCGATATGTTCATCGACTGAACGAGATGTTCTAAGGTTAAGGATAAAGACTAGAGCTTTCAGGGTCCTACTGGAATTTAAGATTATTCTATCATTTTTTTTCCCACAACCTTCAGCCAATCACCCTAGAATCACACAAGAAATTAGCCAATCATCATCATGAAAGCAATAATCAAATATAAGGGAAGAAAGTGAATAATTGAACACAAAAACCTTAAGAAAAAGGCTTCAATAACTGAATCAATTATCAAACAAACAAGCGTTCCTTGGATCACAATCCAACAAGACAAATCAACAAAGAAGGGAATCTAAGAGAATCTTACAAAACCCTTCACAAAAGCTATAAAAGCTATCAACTTTCTTCCTTCAACCTTCCAAAAACCTTCCTAACTGCTGGATACTATCAGCCCTCTAAGCATGGTTGAATTTGTGGAAAATCCAACCCTTTATATAGAAAAACTACCCTCCAAAGATAAGAGATCTTAAAAAGATATTTTCCAAATAAAATATATCTATCTCTCATAAATAAATCCCCAAAATATATGATCTTCCTTCCAGAAATCTAGCCTAAAAATATAAGATCTCTCCTTTCAAAAATAAAAGATCTCAACCAAGAATAAAATATATCTCGCCGCGTCCAAGGTGTTCGCCTCGGTCGGGACGCTCCACTGGATCACCACGGTCGAGATGGTACTGTAGCTGACCAAGGTGGCTCTAAACTGAATGTGAAATCTCTTAAATCTTGTCCAAAATAAAAATTCAATCCCATTCCATGCTTCCTAGATTCTTCCTTAAGCTCCTGAATGTAGCTTCAATGACTCCTTATCTCCTTTAGCTCCATTTTTATGCAAAACGTGTCATTTTACCTACGATTACAACGAAACTTGGTGTAGACCTCGATTCCCACAAAGGTAGATGAAATGAAAATATAATCACATAATATACATCCAAACATGCAGATTATTGAAGATAAAATGTCTAAACAGGTCCCAAAATATAGACTATAATTCATGCTATCAAAATACCCCATACTTAGCCCTTGCTTGTCCCCAAGCAAGTTCCAAATCTTAGATACAAGATAGAATGGATTATAAGTCATAAAGATCAATGAAAAGTCTTTCAAAACATTTTTAGTGGTGTACTACAATCATAGATCACTCTAAGAGAATGCTTCATGGAGTTTAAAATCAAAATATGCTCAAAACATTTTATAAATATAAGGAAGTTGTTCATCTTTGCATAAAATCATAGAATGCATAATAAATCATAATCATCGAAATTAATCATGCATAATCCAGTTTAAACCACTGAGTCAATCAACAAGCTCGAGGTCTCAAGGGCTTCCAAAAGAAGGTCAAGAAACGTGTGAGGGTGGGATGTTTATAAGGATTGTGGTGCTAGAATCCGGGAAAAGGATCTTTACTTCACTTTCTTTTGAACTTCAACATCTTCCACCAATAAGCTTTGCTTATTTACTTTTTTTACTTTACTTTTTGGGATGCATGGACAGAGGTGCACAATAACCGAAGCATAGAAAATCAGCAATCATCAATTTCTCGAGATGCCTCAAACCCTTGATGCACATACCATGACCCGTTAGGAATATCGCTCAATCCGACTTTGGCAAGACACAAACACCCGGCTATGTGAATGGTGCCGAGTTACTCATCATCATGATTGACTTCCCCAAACCTATTTGTTTCTTTCTAACTTTTAGCCAACATCTCAACTTTTCTTTCACTTGCTTTTCACTTTTGCTTGCTTCCAAATTCCCGGATAGGTAAAGGGAGGCAAATATGTATATGAGGGGCTAAAGTATGATCGAGAAGAAGAAGAGAAGAGAATGAATTGCCTTGGTATTTCCAAGAAGAAAGTGAGAGAACTCATCATGTGGTGTCAACCTTCAAATTCAACATAATTTGGATAAAAATAAAATATTAAACATGCCAAAAATTTCAAACAAAGCATTTAACAACTTAAACATATCATAAAACCCTTCAAACATATAAAGATTTCAAAACCAGTCAGCAAACAAAATCATCACTGAGGTCATATCCAGATAAGAAGCACAAAAATCGTTTTGAAAACTGTTTCAGTTAAATTACCTCGGTCGAGATGTTCTAAGTCAACCGAGGTACTGCACCTCGATTGGTCATAATCACATCGGTCGAGGTCAATAAAAAAAATTTTCAAACCAGTTTTTGACGTTTTTCTCAATCAAATAATTTGTATGCATGCACGTAGTCTCACATAAACACATAGAGCAAAATAAAACAGTAGATATCCATCAAGAGTCAAGTCATACATCCACATAAGTCAAATAAGTACATACCCACATGCCCCATACTTGGGACACATTGTCCCAATGGGTCAAATAAGTCTAAAGAAAACAGAGTACTCACCAGATAAAGCTGAGCTGTATAATAAATAAATAAACTGAATCTCAGCCATCGTGTGCTGGTAGTGTAATCTCTCCTGCATCTCTCTAATGTCCAAGGACAAGGCAACGTAGGAATCTATCACCTGATCTGTCAGATTATCGATCCAGCGGTGAGCAACTAGATCCCTCTGTCTGCGTACCCTACGCCTGGCTGGACATGTTGGTGTTGCAGCTGGCTCCTCCTCTGTCTCGTTGTCGTCCATATCGATGACTAGCACGCTAGTCCCAACTGTATCTGTGTTTGTATCCATGGCAGCACCGCCATCCTCATCCTCATCAGCCTCCTCATTAGCCTCATCCTCCTCATCCTGCCCCTGAGCTGTTGCTACTGCTGCCTCTCTGGCATCCTCCATAAGCGGAATCCATGCGGTCTGCCAGTAGTGCGGGTCATAAACAGAGAACTGAGGTGACCATCTAATACCCTAAGGTGCAGTCTGCTCCCAGGGCATCGCCACATACGGCGTAGTAAGTCCGCGAGGAACCAGTATCCTCCGAGTGATCATCTCCTGAAGTCCGAGTGGCTTGGCAGCCGCCACCATAGTGCATGCACTAAGATCAAGGTCCATGTAACTAGCAATGTGAGTCACTATCCCTCCACAGCAGATGTCTCCCTTTGCCTTCGCCTTGATCTTGTGCAAATCCTCCGCTAGCATAACTCCAAAATCCGGAACTCCTCCGGCCACCATGCAGTACAGACTCAGCAACTCACCCTGTCTCATCTTCTGGGGCGTCTCAGTACACACCAGAAGAGTCTCGCTAAAGATCCTGTGAGCAAGTCTAAAAGCTAGGTGGAAGATAATCCGCTCCCCTGAGTCTCCAGATATCCACCTGTCAGCGTGCTCAACCACGTGAGCTATCTGCCCCCAGAACTCTCGAGCTACGGCTCGAGAAGGAAAATCAGCAATTGTGGGGCCGGGAAACCGAAAATGTCCCTCCAGTGGTCCATAGGAACTAGATAGTTCCGGTTCATCAACCGGTACTTGATGGCGCGCTCGGTGGGCAAATAAGTGACGGAGCTAACAAACTCCAGGGTCGGCTCAAGGTAAGCTGGAGCTCTAATCTCAGTGAACTGCTCCAGTCCCACCATAGATATCATCCGCCTCAGATCATCATCCACGTGGAGGCATTCGAAGGCAGAAATGTCCAAGAACCGTGGTGCAACCACTGGACGTGCCGCTATGCGGTCATAGTCTACGTGGTGACGCTCATGGATCACCGGTCTAGAGCGGCGTGAAGAAGAGGAAGGAGAAGGAGAGGATATGTCTCTCAAAACTAGCTGCCTGTCAGAACTCATCTCTTTCTATCACTGTCAGACCACCTCGGTCACTCTGACAAATCTCAAGAACACCTCGGCCAAGGCACAGGCCGACTGGACCGAGGCGAAGTGTTGTGCGATCGTTTCTCTCAAAAATCCATTTATTTTCCCCTAATATCACTGCCAATGGTTCCTATGGGGTACTTAATCCTTTTCTCATACAATGCAGGGGCAACTAAAGCCCAAATTGAATGAAATCACTAGAAGAAGAGGGAGTTAGGGTTTTTTCGAATTTACCCCAGATTTGGTCGATTCGGTGCGTTTTTACTGCAGATTGTTGCTTGCAAATCGATCCTTTACCCTTTCCTCGCAGTTTGGAAGCGAGAATCGTTGAAAACGAGTGAGAAACAAAGAGCGAGGTGGATTTGGGCGTTTCGGTCGAGAGGGTGAGAGAGGGAAGAGAGAGAAATCTCAGCCCCCTTTTATACCCTTTTCTGGAACTGCTGTCACCTCGGTCGAGATGGTCTCGACTGGACCGAGGTGTACGGACCGAGGTGGATCTTCAGTAACCCTAGTCGCCTCGGTTGCTCAAGAATCATCTCGGTCGAGGTGTTGTGACAGCAACCGAGATGTGTCTCAGTCAAACTCCGTCTTCTCAAATTCTCGAACTTTTGTTCTTCCAGTTTTGCTCCTGGGTTGTATTCCTTCCTTAGATGTCACCTGTTTTCTGTCCAGGACGCCAAAAACAAAACAAAGCAAAGCAAAAGCAAACTATCTAAAGCTAGACTCGAAAAGGGGAAAAGAAAGCAATACCTTGGGTTGCCTCCCAAGAAGCGCTTGATTTAAGGTCGCGAGCTGGACCGTACGACATCCCTAAACGTGATGGGAGGTGTCCTCACCCCATACTTCACCTTCATCATGGGGTGAGATAAGGAAGTCTATCAAACGCTCCAACAAGTGCAAGTGCTCATCGGGGGAATGAATCGTCTATGGGTGGATCGTCCTTCTCGCGTGAAGAGGAAGGTAGCCGGCTGAGGTGATCCGCAACAGAATTTTCGGACCCCTTCTTATCGCGGATCTCTAAGTCAAACTCTTGAAGTAAGAGAATCCATCGAATAAGACGTGGCTTGACATCCTTCTTGGCAAGCAAGTAACGAATAGCTGCATGGTCGGTGTAGACAATAATTTTCGCCCCTAATAAGTAAGAACGAAACTTCTCAAAAGCATATACAACCGCCAATAGCTCCTTTTCGGTGGTGGCGTAGTTACGCTGAGCTTCATCTAGCGTCTTGCTAGCGTAGTAAATGGCGGTGGTCCGCCCTTCCTTCTTTTGTCCAAGCACCGGTCCTACTGCCACATCACTCGCATCGCACATGATCTCAAAGGGCAAGGTCCAATCGGGAGGCTGGATAATGGGAGCGGAGATCAACGCTTCCTTAATCCTGTAAAATGCATCAAGACACTCCTGCGAAAACTCAAAAACAACATCTTTATTCAAGAGGTTAGTTAGTGGTTTAGAAATCTTCGAGAAGTCCTTGATGAATCTCCTATAGAAACGTGCATGCCTGAGAAAACTCTACACACCCTTAACAGAACAAGGGGGAGGAAGATCTCTATAGTCTCGATCTTAGCGCATCGACCTCAATACCTCGATTAGAAACGAGGTGTCCCAGCACGATGCCTTCATTAACCATAAAGTGACACTTCTCCCAATTCAAGACGAGATTAGTGTCTTCACATATTTGTAGCACTAGAGAAAGGTTAGATAGGCAATCATCAAAAGAGGAACCATATACTGAAAAATCATCCATAAATACCTCCATGATCTCCTCTATATTCTCAAAAAAGATAGCCATCATGCATCGCTGGAAGGTAGCGGGTGCATTGCATAATCCAAATGGCATCCTCCTATAAGCGAATGTCCCCCATAGACAAGTGAAAGTGGTCTTCTCTTGATCATCTGGATGGATAGGAATCTGGAAGAAGCCACTATAGCCATCTAAATAGCAAAAATGTGAATGTTGGGCCAACCGTTCGAGCATTTGATCGATGAAGGGAAGTGGAAAATGGTCCTTCCGAGTGGCCACGTTCATCTTCCTATAATCGATGCACACCCTCCAGCCCGTGACGGTCCTAGTTGGGATTAACTCGTTATTCTTATTCGTCACAACGGTCATCCCTCCTTTCTTCGGAACTACATGTACTAGGCTCACCCACTTGCTATCCGAGATAGGAAATATGATACCTGCATCCAACAACTTAAGAATTTCTTTCTTCACAACCTCTTTCATGATCGGATTTAACCGTCTTTGAGGTTCCCGTGAAGTCTTATTATCGTCCTCCATTAGTATTCTATGCATGTAGAAAGAAGGCTTAATGCCAATAAGATCATCAATAGTATAACCCAAAGCCCTTTGATGCTTCCTCAGGACATGCAGTAGTTTAGATAATTCAGATTCGGAGAAGGAAGCACTAACGATGACGGGATAAGTAGAATCCGGTCCAAGAAAAACATACCTCAAGTGACTTGGGAGTTGTTTAAGCTCCACAACTGGGGGTGTTTTCTGAGGTGGATCCTTGCTTCCTTCTTCCAGTGGAGTAGATCGAAGAACTGGACTTTCAAAAGTCTCAGTTGACATCATCTCGCTTTCGACCTCGGTCGAGGTACGGAGAGTTTGACCGAGATGTTCTTCAGTCACCTCGCTTGGTCCAAAAAGTGCCTCGGTCTAGGTACTGCATCTGGGACCGAAACTGGAGATCTTCTTCTCCTAGATTAGTTTTTCAAATTTAGCTCCTGGATCTTCTTCCAACGCCTTTAAGCTTTGTATATCTGCATCACAAGAAGCATATATACCTTCCTCCATTAAGCTAAAGCTAATAACTCTCTCAAGTGGATCATTAATAAGGATAGAGCTCACCAATTCTCTTGATTCTTCTTCATCATAGATGTTGAAGATATCATCTCCTAGCTGCTCTCCTTTCATTGCCGTAAGTAATGCAAACTCCACTTCATCTCCGCCAATGTTGAATTTTAACTTGGCGTTCTTACAATCCACATTGCAACCCGAAGTTGCTAGAAATGGCCTCCCGAAAATGATAGGAACGGGATAATCTGCGGGAATGTCAAGTACAACAAAGTCTATAGGTAAATAGAAGTTACCTAACTTAACCGGAACGTCTTCCAAAATGCCCACGGGATGGGTAATGGAGCGGTCCGCCATGTATAACCGTATCTTCACCGGCTTGGGCTCTCCAAGTCCGATCCTAACACATAGCTCTAGCGGGATGATGCTCACGCTGGCTCCTAGATCATACAAGGCTTCACAAGTGACATCCCCAACTTGAATGGGAATGCAAAACGATCCGGGATCTCTCAACTTGGGTTGCATCTTCTCCTTCATGATTTGAATAAGCTCCGAGGATTTAGATGTCATTCTTACTTCACCAAAGTCTTCCAACTTCCTCTTCCTTGATAGAATTTCTTTCAAGAACTTCCCATAGGCGGGCATCCCTAGAATAGCATCAAAGAAAGGGATATTAATGTTTAGTTTATTCATCAAGTAAAGGAACTTACCAAAATGCTTGTCTAGATGTGCTCTGGCCCTTGACTGGGGGAATGGAAGTGGTGGTTTATATGCAGGAGGTGGAACATAAACTTCAGTTTTCTCCTCCGCTTTCTGTGGCTCCACCTCGGTTGGCACCTCGGCCGAAGTGTTCTTCGACTGTACCTGGACCGAGGTGATCTTCGTCTGTACTGGCATCGACCGAGGCACTGGATCTGCAGTTTTCGGTCCACTTCTCGTCGTTATTGCCATGATTTGTCCTTTGGGGTTGCTTTCCGTCCTTGCTGGAAGCTTCCCTGGATCTCTTGGCGCTTCATTCGCCTTGTCAAAGAATTGTTGTTCTAAGGCTTTTTGTGCCTTCGAAAATGAAGTCATGGATGTCTCCATAGAGTTGAGCTTGATCAAGATGGCCTCCAGCACCGCATCTTTCTTTTCCGGCTGGGACAAACTCGATCCTTGCTCCTGGCTCTTTAATGGAGTAGAAGAAGAAGAAGAAGAAGAAGAAGAGAGGAAAGGATTAGAGGTGTCATTCGAATTGGAGTTAGAGTAAGGGTTACCCGAATTTTAGTTGTTTGCCCTCCAATTATTGCTGTTAGACCCTCTATTGTTGTTGTAGTTGTTGTTCCGGGAACAGTTGTTCCGGGAACCGTTGTTGTTCCGGTACCCATTATTGTTCCTCGAGCCTTGATATCCTTCATCTTCTTTCTTGATTTGAGCAACCAAAAGATCTTTCAATTGCTTCACATCATTCTTCAAAGAAGTGAGTTGATCATTGTTTGGAGCTTCTTGAAAGTTGACTCTTTTAACTCCACCTTCAGCTCCTTGGTGGGAGTATTTCTCCATGTGCAAAGCTTGCTTCTCTATGAACTCCCAAGCTTCGTCAATCGGCATGCCCATGAACGTGCCGGCGGATAGTAGTTGAAGGTTGAACTGGGTGTTTCCGTCCAGTCCCTTGAAGTATATCTCCAACAACTCTATTGATAACAAGATTTATGACTTAGGATTAGGTAGTCACTTAGATAGATTTCTCATTCATTCGTGCAAGTTTTGGCATTGATTCATGACGTCTTCGCTCAATTCACGCACATTTCTAGAAAAGACGTCTACACTACCTTTTATCGGTTTTGTAGGTAATTTGGGGATCTATTGGACGTTAATCGATACATTTGAGGGCAAAGCCTCATGATGGTACACATCCAAAGCTTTGGAGGAGCATAATTGGAGCAACAAAGGACACAAAGACCACTATTGGTGCGAGCAATGGATCAACTCATGGCTAAACGAGCATAACACCTTTCTGCTGAAGAAAATCGGACCAGCAAGCAGATAAATCGTCCGATTTTTGTCCACTGGGTCGATTTTTGAGGCTTTGACAGCTTAAGCCACGTGTCCCACGATCTCTTGTCCGTCCTTGCTCTTGGTGGAGAATATAAGTGGTCCCTCAGGTGGTTGCTGAGCATCTCTCCTCTCCCACACTCTCATTCACAGCTCATTCATCTTGGAGAAAGATTGGAGAAGAAGAAAGGCTCTCAAGGATTGAAGGAAGAAGAAGAAGGACATCATTCTAGAGGTTTAGAGTGAGTTTTGAGTGATTTTTGTAATCTTGGATTGAAGAACACTTGCAAGGGTTGTTAGGAACATTTTGAATCTTCATTTAAGAGTTTGTAAGTCTTGCTAAAACTTGGATTTTGCTGAGATTAATTGATTTTGTTTCTCATCTTTCATTTCCCCTCTATGAATACCATGTATGCTTGTATGATGATTTCGGATCTTGATATGCATATTATTGGCTAGTTTCTTGTGATTTTAGAGTGATGGATTGATGGTTATGGCTTGGGTGATGATAGGATGGACTTATATGTTAGTTTAGGATGATTTGTATGCACGAAACCCATTCCAGGAAGAAAAATCGGGTTGTTCATCATGAAGATCGGCCGATTTATATTAAGATCAACCCGATTTATTCTCCTGTTGCTCTTTAAATGATAAATCTGCATGTTAGGGTCCTTGGTTGTTTAAATCCTAGTGTTTATTAAGCCTAATTTAGCTTAGTATCACCTAATGCTACCAATCTAAGTGAGGGAAGAGATCTACCCGATGATTTCCGACCTTAGATACCTAAGATGATGAATGCTAGGTAGTAGTGAGCCTCATAAGCCGCTATTGGATTGAGTGTGCTAGGATTATTGCTTGAGATTTCCCTATTCCGAGACTTACCCGGTAAGGAGAGGGTTACCCTTAAGTAGCATCTAGTTTGCGCGGAATTCCTTACTCTAACCCCTTGAGACTTACCCGGTAATAGGAGTTTGATGCGGGATTAGTGAAGTGAGAGACTTACCCGGTAATCGCTTCCATTAGAGAACATTCTTTCCCAAACACCGCAGCTTGTCCTTAGAACCCTTAGAACCTTGAGTCCAATGCCATAACCGGAAATCTTGACCTCTAGAATCTACTTTTCTCTCTTGATCATATACTTGTGCTTTGCGTTACTTACTCGTTTGCTAGCTTAATTTGTTAGTTGTTTTATTACCTTGCTTGATTTGTGATCTTTGTTTGATCACCACAAAAAAACCAACAAAAACATTGTGTTTTCCATTTTCCTTGTTCCTCATCTTATCTTAGTCTAGATTCACACTATCTTTGATCATTGCTTGACTCGATTTCACCTTAGTCTTTGTGTTCGACCTCGGAATACTTACCTTTCTACAAACGTCCCGTACACTGCGGGTTCGCTAGGAGTTAGGGTAATTATAACGAGTATAAATTTAAGACTTATTGCGTGCACATCTATTCCTAGACGTAACATCTATCTTTGGAATCCCATAATGTGGGCAATCCAAAAGAATGTCTTTAAATCTCTCCCATGACTTGGACAAGCTCTCCTTGTCCTTCATGATGAATGCATTAATCTTCCCTCTCATTTCAGCGGTTTTAGAGAGGGGAAAGAATTTAGTCAAGAACTCCGTCGTCATCTCCTCCCAAGTATTGAATTTTCCTGGAGGAAGAGATTGATACCAAGTAAGTGCTCTATCTTTTAAAGAGAAGTAGAAAGGCCTTAGCTAGTAATTGTTGTTTTCCAGCCTTGAAGGTCTCAAGGTCTCCATCAAGATCTCATAGTTCTGTAGATGTTGATGCGGAGACTCCCTCTCTAACCCTCCAAACTGGCATTGGTGAATCATGGAAAGAACTTGCGGTCGAAGCTCATAATCATGGTCCGCTGGATCTCCTAGGTTGACTCCTGGACGCCTCAGTTGTTGATTGGGGTCCATCCTTTTCCCTAGGGTCTGTGGAATACCTGCAAAAAGAGCATCTCGGACTGGCATCCGAGGTGGAAGTATCTCGGCCGGGGCAGCTGGAGCTGGGTCCTGCCTCGGTCGAGGAACTGGAGCTGGTCGAGGTAGATATTGGTCCCGTAAAGTCGCCATATCTGCTTCGATTACTTCCGTTCTTGCGCGAGTTTCTTCCTTTTCCCGTCGCAATTCTTCTTTGTTGAGGCATAGTTGTTCCAATGCCTCCTTCAATTCGGCCTCAAGATCGCGATTATCCTTATTGGCCATCTTCGCTTCTTTCAAGCGTCGTTTGTATGTCTTTTCTGGTTCGGGATCGTAGGGAACGATTTCCTTCCCAGCGCGAGTTCTTAGCATAAACCTAAGGAAAGAACCTGTGAAAGTCACTCAAGTAGAGTGGTTAGTAGAAACAGGGCAAGTGCCCCGAAAGCCAACCGCAACCGGCTCGGTCTAGACCAAGTCCCCGGCAACGGCGCCAAAAACTTGTTCGCTCCAAATGGTGTGTGCAAGCTTTAAATTTATAACCCAAGACATTTGCTAAAAACAAGGATGCGAACCCGCAGTGTACGGGTCAATCGTAGTAAAAGCAAGAAATTCCGGGGTGTCGATCTCAGGGACTTAGGTGAAACAAAGCAAGTATAGGTTGTCAATGCAACTACTAACCACAAATGTGATTAAAACAATCAAAGATGATAAAAAGTCAATTAAAGGAAATATGCAATTCTAGGGATTAAAGCATCTAGTTGTGGTTCCAACTCAAGATCTAAAGATAAGCGGACAAAGCTGAGATTTTGCAAAGGGAAGGTGTTTCTAAAGTGGAATAGATCACCGGGCAAGTCTCACTACTCAGTAATCCCAAACCGTAACTCCTATTACCGGGTAAGTCTCAAGGAATTAAGGAAAAGAACTATAACCTCAAACCAACACACCACCTAAGGGAATAGAATCAACCTTTACCGGGTAAGTCTCAGGCTAACTCACAAAGATGGAATGAAAGCACACTCAAACCCCAATAAAGGATAAACCTTTATTACCTACACTTATGATCTTTGGTAAACAAACAAAGGAATTACCGGGTAAGTCTCATCCTAGGCTTGCATTGAACCAGGAAAGGTGTAATAAGAATAGGATTTGGCAAACTCTAACACTTAACTCTCAGTTTCGGATCAGGAAGGTCACCTCGGTCAGACGAATTCCACCTCGGCCGAGATGTTTATCGACTGAACGAGATGTTCTAGGGTTAAGGATAAAGACTCGAGCTTTCAGGGTCCTACTGGAATTTAAGATTATTCTATCATTGTTTTTCCCACAACCTTCAGCCAATCACCCTAGAATCACACAAAGAAATTAGCCAATCATCATCATGAAAGCAATAATCAAATATAAGGGAAGAAAGTGAATAATTAAACACAAAAACCTTAAGAAAAAGGCTTCAATAACTGAATCAATTATCAAACAATCAAGCGTTCCTTGGATCACAATCCAACAAGACAAATCAACAAAGAAGGGAATCTAAGAGAATCTTACAAAACCCTTCACAAAAGCTATAAAAGCTATCAACTTCCTTCCTTCAACCTTCCAAAATCCTTCCTAACTGCTGGATGCTATCAACCGTCTAAGCATGGTTGAATTTGTGGAAAATCCAACCCTTTATATAGGAAAACTACCCTCCAAAGATAAGAGATCTTAAAAAGATATTTTTCTAATAAAATATATCTATCTCTCGTAAATAAATCCCCAAAATATATATTCTTCCTTCCAGAAATCCAGCCTAAAAATATAAGATCTCTCCTTCCAAAAATAAAAGATCTCAGCCAAGAATAAAATATATCTCGCCGCGTCCAAGGTGTTCGCCTGGGTCGGGACGCTCCTCTGGATCACCTAGGTCGAGATGGTACTGTAGCTGACCGAGGTGGCTCTAAACTGAATGTGAAATCTCTTAAATCTGGTCCAAAGTAAATCTTCAATCCAATTCCATGCTTCCTAGATTCTTCCTTAAGCTCCTGAATGTAGCTCCAATGACTCCTTAGCTCCTTTAGCTCCATTTTGATGCAAAACGTGTCATTTTACCTACGATTACAACGAAACTTGGTGTAGACCTCGATTCCCGCAAAGGTAGATGAAATGACAATATAATCACATAATATACATCCAAACATGCAGATTATTGAAGATAAAACGTCTAAACAGTTTCCAAAATATAGACTATAATTCATGCTATCAATGCTCTTCTATGCTTCCTTTATGCTTCCACTTTGAGGTTTTGTCCTCATATGTACCATTTGGCTCCGAAATTCGCCATAAATCCCGAAAACGCAACAAGAATCTGTGTAGACATCTATTCTAGAGATATTACATGAATTACGCTTAAATGCCATAGATTCATGTCAAAGCAATGCAAAACTGAAGCAAAAACTATATAAATGCATGTCTAAATAAAGGTCATAATTTATTTCATCAAAGTACCCCATACTTGCATCTTGCTTGTCCCCAAGCAAGGTTCAAACTTAAAATACAAGATGGTATGAATTATGAGATGCAAGAACAAGGTAAAAATATATTTTTGGGTTGTAATTCTATTCATAGATCATCCTCCAAATTTATGCTTCATGGCTGAAGATAGATCATCGTATATTCAAAGGGGAATAAGGCATGGAAAGGATAATCACACTTTGCATCGGAAATCATAACATGCATAATAAAGCTTAATCATCTAGATCAATCGTGAGAAATCCAATTTAAAACACTAAGCCAAAACACGTGTGCAAGATGGTCTTAAGGACTTAGCAAGATAAGGTCAAGAAACGTGTTATGGGTGGGATTCACTCTAGGACATGTGGTGCAAATCCGGGAAAAAAACTTCACACAACATCCACCAAAAATAAGCACTTTTTCACTTTTTATTTTTATCATTTTTCACTTGAGGACATGGCATAGGTGCACAAAAGCCGAAACATTGGTGATTAGCGTTCCTCGAAATTTTATCGAATGTCCGCACACCGGATGCACATACCAAGGCTCATTAGGACTATCGATCAATCAGACTTTTGCAAGATACAAACACCCGACTATGTGAATGGTACAAAGTTACTCATCATCAAGATCAATGTCTCCAAACCTAATATTTTTTCAACTTCACCATAACTTTGCTTTTACACACATTAGCATGCCTCATAATTCCCAGATGGGTAAAGGAGGCAATTTATACATTTTTCAAGAGGTGTTAAAACATGATCAAGAAGAAGAAAGGAAAGAAAAGTGAATTGCCTTAATCATTCCAAAAAGATGTGTAAGAACATATCATGCGGTTTCAACCATCAACACTCAATATGATTTAGACAAAAGCAATATACAATCTATGCATGAATTCTAGCAAAGTATTTGAATCCCACATATGACATAAATTAATTCAAACATACAAAGATCAATCATAGCCATTCTGCAAACAATATCGTCCTTCAGGTCATATCAATCCTAAACGCACAAAATTTTAAAATTTTCAAAAAAAACTTTTTTGATTTTTGAAAAATAAAGACATATATGATGCAAAACTACAAAGAAATGTGTGACTAAAAAATGAAACTCTTCTGAATGAAATGCGACAAAAGAAAATGTGCAAAGCAATGCAAGCATCCCCACCCCATACTTAAAACTCACACTGTCCCCAATGTGATGAAATAAATAGAAGAGTGGAAAAAGAGCTCACAATATAGAAATGTGATCAAGAAATTGTTTCTTCCTTGAGCGGTAGCGGAAATCTGGTGGTAGTGTGGAATTTAAGGTGTTCGCCTTTGACCATACTTATTTTCCATCAAATTCATTGATCTTACCGCAATCTCACTCTGATTCATGATTCATTCTCTTGAGAAGACCTAGATTATGTCATTCAAAAACACAAAAATTGCAAAACATACCAAATAAAAACTAACTAAAACTAAAAAAGAAAGAAAACAAAGACAAGAATTACCTTGGGTTGCCTCCCAAGAAATGCTTTGTAACACCCCGAATTCTCAGAACTCGGGACATTACTGGTTAGGACCTCACAATGGGTCTCGACCTCAGTTTGACAACAATATTACTAGGATCTTGCAACAAGACACAAATAAGAAAAACCGAAATTCATAAAAATTCATTTGTAAAAGGATGAATGCAACAAAGTCTAACAACCTATCGTACTTAAACAACGGAAAAAACTAACTGTCTTAACAAAAGGAAAGACAACAAAACAACAACCCACACCCCCACTCTAAGGAGTACGGAGACCCGGCTGACCACTACTTCTAGATCACTCAGCTGCTGCTCTAATCTGCGGTAACTCTAAAAAAAACACAACAGAACAACCATTAGCTAGTTATCTAAACATTAGAAGAATAACAATAGCACACACACACATAAAATAATAAACACTCATCATGCTTTCAAACAATCCATTTATTATCTTCATTTACGTCATTCACTCTAATGATACTTATTTTGTGACACGAGGGATTCCCAAACCTCGCCTCCGCCCCCGTGTACCCATCAGGAGTGGATCCGATGCATCTCACCGTGTACTTGGATGGTCTGGGTATAGAGAACCTCCCAGTCTCCTGGCAGAGCTGGGCAGTGATGTCACGGCCCGTTATACATACACTTGGGCCTTAACACATAATAACAACGGTCGTCCTAACAAGTTATTATTATAACACACATGGTACACACACCACTATTATCACTCAACTAATATCCAGAAACCAGCTAAGTAAGTCGCAAGGACTTACTTGAGTCAAAATACTCTCTAACACGTCTCAAACAGTCCGTACTCGTGGTAACTCAAACGCCTGTCAAATAAGGCATGTATATCAAAATCACATCTCGATGTCCAACCTCATGCGAAGGAATTACGGAAAAAGCTCTCTTATGGTAAAAGACCATTTTACCCTTGGTATCGTAAATTCTCGAAGTTTATTCCTGAATTCCACTAATTTCTTCCTTATCTTATTTTCCAAAATTATGTCTCTCGGATAGCTATTTATGGTTATAAGGTCAAACTCGAGACAACCCTAAGAAGGATAACCTTCCTCTTCTCTAGTTACTAATTATGTTACTACATACATGATACCGTCAACATGTTTTTTTTTCCTTCTCCTCAGCTCACTTATTTTTACATAATTTCATAAATCCCAACTCGTACTTATATATATATATATATATATATATATGTATATATATATATATATATATATATATATATATACTCGCATTTTTATATATTCTATATTTATGCTTATAAATATACTCTTATATAAAGATTATATATATCCATTAAATTCCAAGCTTCTATAAACATGAATAAACTTTAAAACACTTATATGTACACTTACACCTCCCATATCATACCTATATATACATGTACACGGCACTGCTACATGTATATTTATTTATATCTTTCACTCCTACATCTACATATACATACATATATACACTACACTCCTACACAAACACACTTGTATACATTCATTATCTCTAAACGTATATATACTTATATATATATGCTGCACTTATTCATATATATATATATATATATATATATATATATCCTCCAACTCACACATCTAAATAATATATATGCGTACCTTGCCCACATTCATATATATATATATATATATATATATATATATATATATATATATATATATATATATATATATATATATATATACTCATTTCTCCAATCTGTTCATCCATATGTACATATCGATCTACACTGCATCCCTATAATCTACATCCTACACATACAATATACACGCTTAACGTACGGTACTAAGTATATATGGATTAACTCACCATACAGCCCCCTCGTCATGCACTCGAAGTGGAACAACAGCGGCTCGGTTCGGTTCTTCCGGTTGGTGTCGCAGAAGGGTCGAAGCTGGCTCGCCTGCCTGCACTCCCGACGAGGCTAAGACTCGCCTTACACCCACGTCGTAGCCGAGACTCCCACGCCAGTCGCTTGTACTCCTTCCACGTTGCGCTGCCTTTCTTGGCTAACCACTGCAGGACCCGGAAGAGCCACCATCTCCCAGTTAGCACCGGAACAGAAGGAAGACAGAGGGGGAGGAACGAGCAACTCACCGATTGCAGCGGATGAAGGCCTCGTCGCTGTGTCGATCGGTCCAAGGCAGCGCCGCCAATGTCCCAGTGGTGTTGCTGCTCGTCGCGATGATCGACCGCATCGTCGGAAGGGCTCGGTGGTGGCAAGGCTCTTCTGTTCGTGAATCTGGACGGAAGGTGGGAGGCGGTCTGTTGTAGAAGGAAAGATGGGGAAGGGGTGTGGCGTTGCTGATTCCGTGTTCTCTGCTGCGTGAAATTAGGGACCGTTACAGAGATCTTCTTTCCTAATTTCTACAGCTGTTATGTGAAAATTGAGAGATGGGTCCGGCTGCCAAATCTGCTCCAAGGGTTTCACGTAACTGGGCTAGTATGGGTAAGGATATGGGCTGAAACAGGCTGGTTGGCCTGGGGAGAGTTACGGTAGCTGGCCAGCATAGCAAGGGAATGGGCTGCAAGGTCAGTGGGCCGATTCTAATGGCCTGAACTGGGTCTGCTCCTCAATTAAAACAAAAGGGCTTAAAGAAAGTGTTATTTCCCCGGAACCGTTAAAAATACGGAAAAAAAATACGGGATTATTTACGGAATTATTTACTGAATTATATAAGTTATCATTTTGTGTGAATCCAGGTCACATAAAATGATAGAAATTAATATCGTTTTATCCTTAAATAAAAGAATTTAGGTTGACGGATCGAAATCCGGTCTAATCCGGTATTAACCGGAGTTTAATATTTTTGGGTATTACACGCTTGGTTTAAGGTCGCTAGTTGGACCTAATTGTGTGAAGGTTATTCAAGGTGAAAAGAAACCATGGTGCCTACCAGAGCTTCCAACGTGTACCTCTTCAATCTGTGTCCGTTCACCTTAAAGCTCCCACAATGATCACCCCATACTTCAACTGCACCATAGGGGAAAAAAATTTCACTTCATAAGGTCCCGTCCATTTTGACTTTAGCATTCTTAGAAAGCGACGGAGTCTTGAGTTGAAAAGGAGGACAAGATCTCCTTCCCTTAACTCCTTTGGAGTTTTATGCTTGTCTTGCCATTCGTCTTCAAATGGGAAGGGGGAGGTTTCATCTCCAATGTAGGAGGTTCTTTCGATGAAGAATTTGATCCCTTCGGGACGTCTTGAGCACCCTTTATAGTCGAGAAAGAATGGTCACTGCATTTTTAAAGAATCTCATGAAAAATCCGGTGAGGTTCTGAAGTTTTAGGAATCTCGAACCCCTTGGGATATCTCGGCCGAGATTTTGGTCGAAGTTGCAATCGACATTGAAAATCTAGGATTAATTAATATCTATATTTGAAATCTCGGCCGAGATTATTGTTTTTTGGCCAGGGTTTTTAGCTTTCTTCCCCCTTATTTTGAGAACTTCAAATCCAGTATTGGGACCTTTGACCAAAATTGAACTCACTACTTCCCTTGACACTTCATCACCATATAGGTTGAACTTATCCTCTCCATGACTTGGCCCTTTAATCATAGAGGAGAGCTTGAATTTGATATTCTCCTCACCAATGTTGAAGGAGAGTGTGGTGTTCTTGCAATCCACCATACATCCGGAGGTTGTAAGGAATGGTCTTCCAATAATTATTGGTACCCGATAATCTGCAGGAATATCTAACACCACAAAACCAGTTGGTACATAAAACTTATTGAGTCGCACGGGAATGTCCTCTAGAATCCCCACCGGATGTATTTTTGACCTATCCGACATGTGAAGGGTCATCTTGACTGGTTTAGGATCTCCAAGTCCAACCTTTTTGAATAATAAAAGCGGTATGGTGCTTATACTAGCTCCAAGATCACACAAGGCCTCGTAATTCATCTTTCTAACTCCAATAGGAACACAAAAGGATCGTGGATCTCTTAGCTTTTGGAGGCATCTCTTCTCTCATAAATTGGATGAGTTCGGATGACCTTGTAGTCATCATTACTTCTCCAACATCCTCTAATTTCCTCTTGTTTGAGAGGATCTCCTCTAAAAACTTCCTATAAGCCGGCATACCTAGAATAGCATCCATGAACGGAATATTAATATGCAATTTACTTATTAGTTCAAGGAACTTACCAAAGTGCTTGTCCAAGCGCGCACTACCTTGAGATTGCGGGAATGGAAGTGGCGGCATGTATAGTGGTGGAGGCACATACATTGGTTCCTTCTCCATTCCTTTGGTCTCCCCATCTAGCTTGGTATCTTCTTCAACTATCACTTACTTTTCTTTGTCAACTCTCTTGGGCGTTGGCTCACTAGTCATTAATGCACTCCTAGTTGTAATAGACATGACTTGACCTTTAGGATTATCTTCCATCTTTCCGGGTAGTCTTCCCGGATCTCTTTGAGCTTCTTCTGCCTTTTGGAGCACTTGAGTTTCTAAGACCTTTTGAGCCTTAGCAATGGAAGTAATTGTATTCTCTAATCCGCTCATCCTCTCCAGTATTTGCTCAAGCATTATCTCAATTCTATCCTTGGAAGGTTGAGTAAGTCTGGGTGGAGGCTCTTGGATAGTGGAAGCCTTTGGTGGTGGAGTTTGACTAGTGGAAGCTGGAGGATTCAATGCTCCATCCGGGTTTGAGTATGAGAACCTGGGATGGTTATGATTAGAGCGGTAGTTGTTTCCTCATTGGAAACTCTTGTTATTGTTGAAGTTTCTTGGTCCTCGGTAATTTCCTCCTCCCATATAGTTCACATCTTGCTCCTTAGGTGCCAACCTAGCTTGTACTGGCTCTTGAGCTTTCAATATCTCCTTCAAATCCTAAATTTCATTGTTAATAATATCAATTTGAGCATTATTAGTAGTAGTGGCACTAACCTCATGATTTCGGGTCTCTAGAGTCTCTCATCAACCCTTTTGTAGAAATATTTCTCCATAAATTTCCATGCATCATCAACATTTTTCTCCATAAAAGTCCCTCCAGAAAGGGATTGAAGTCTGAATTGGCTATCCTCATCCAAGCCCTTGAAGTAGATCTCTAGCAACTCAATCTTAGAAATACCATAATGAGGACAATCAAGTAGAAGGTCCTTAAACCTCTCCCAAGACTTGAACAAGCTTTCCTTCTCCTTCATCATAAATGCATTAATTTTTCCTCTAAGCTCTGTTGTCTTAAAGGTGGGAAAAAATTGGTGAGAAATTCGGTGGTCATCTCCTCCCAAGTGCTAACACGTCCATGTGGAATAGATCGATACCAAACAAGGGCTTTATCCTTTAGAGAGAAGGGAAATGCCCTCAACTTGTGGCTATTGTTCTCCAATCTTGGAGGCATCAAGGTCTTCATCAATGTCTTATAATTCAGCTAAGTGTTGGTGTGGAGACTCCCCCTCTAACTCTCCAAATTGGCTTTGACGGTTCATTTGAAGGACTTGAGGGCGGAGTTCATAATCATGATTGGCGGGATCTCCGACATTTACTCCCGGCCGGAGAACTCGTTGAGTCGGATCCATTCTTTGTCCAAGAGTTTGTGGCTCTCTCACAAACGGATCGACTCTAAAACTCCACACCGGTGGGTGAGGTGCGGGTGCTAGTAGAGGTATTTCTACGCGGACATTGCCTCCTCCATGCAAGGGTGCTTGATTTACTCTAATCTCCACGAGTTCCCTCATAATTTCTTCGTCTCTTTCAACTGCTACTCTTCTTTCCTCTTTCTAAGGCTTCATCCAACTCAGCTTGCAGGCCTCTTTTAGCCATCTTCTCTTTCTTAGTCTCCCTTAATGTTCTCTTGTAAGTTTTCTCCGGTTCAGGATCATATGGAACTAATTCTCTACCGGCGCGAGATGTTTGCATATACCTAAAAAGAAAGGGAATTCCTGCAAGAACAAATTCTCAAAGCAAAAACATTAGAAATAAAAGGAAAAATATAGACTATCGATGACCGAAATCACCAATTGATCTAGACCAAGTCCCCGACAATGGCGCCAAAAACTTGTTCTCTCTCAGACGTGCATAAATAATGAACGAAATAAGCTTTAAATTTATACTTGAAATAAAAGTATAAACAATATGCGAACCCGCAATGTGCGGATCACTTGTAGCAAAAACAAAATATTTCAAGGTCGATCACAGTTAATATGGCGAAATCAATGTATAGGTGACAAATCAATGATATAATAGACTTGAACTAGAAATAAAGATAAAATCTAAATAAAATAAAGCAAGCAAAATAAAAATCAAGAAAAATGTCGAGGGCATTTCATTTGTGGTTTTCGTTTCAAGACTTCTAAAGAACTAGGACAAGGTTGGGATTGCTAAGGAATTATGTTTCTCCAATGGGAATGATCACGGGGGAGGTCTCACAAACCATTATTACTAACCAAAGCACCTATTACCGGGTAAGTCTCAAGGAACTAAGGAAAGGAACAAAAACACAAACCAACCATTTTACCTAAGGATCAAGAACCAACTTTTACCGGGTAAGTCTCAGGTTAAGCTCACTCAAGCAAGGGTTTTGGCACGCTCGAGCCAATAGAAGGATTTAGAATCCTCTATCACCTAGAAAACGTCATCTTTTGTACTCAAGAAAAGGAATCACCGTCTAAGTCTCTTCCCAAACCCAAGCATAAGTCTTAGAATGGTCTAAGGGTATGAAACCATCAACAAAGACTAGAATTTGGGCAATCTACAGATCAACATAAGGAATCTGGGGTTGTTCTTGAGAAATCTCGGCCGAGATTCTTGTAGAATAAACCGAGATTATGGTTCTACAAAGGGTAAACCAACTCTTCAAGGTTCAATCTAACTTAAAGGCTCAGTCTATCATCATCTAAAACAACAACCATCAACCAATCACCCTACAATCGCAAGGGTTTAGCCAACAACACACATATTCAAATCAAGAAAGATAAAAGAAGAATTTAAGAAAAGCATGAACAAGAAAATTAACAAAAAAAGGTAAAAATACTTAGCAATATGTCTTCCAAACTCCAAATCTATAGCAAGCAACAATAAAAACTGAATCTTGAAACCAAAAACTAAAACTATCACGGACCTAAAATTCTTTCAAGAATCCTCTCTATCCAAATGTTGTAGCCAAAGATCTTGATGTTGCAACTTGAATACGTGTAATTCTGTGAAAAATGATGTGTCTGAAGTCCCTCAATTCGTTGTTGTCCTCCCTATCTTATTGGGAAAACTAGGGTTATAAAGGCATGGGCTTTGGGCCAAAAATACGTAAACCTCGGGTGATCAACAAAGAATCTCGGCCGAGATTTTCATCGGGGAGAGATTTCTTCCCTGACCGTGTGTTTTGTCCTTAGCTCCTTGATCTGATCCTTTGATGATGTCCTAACTTCCCTTTTATGTTCTTCTATGCTTCCTTTCTGCTTTCACCTTGAGGTTTTATCCTCATATGTGCCATTTGGCTCCGAGATTCGCCATAAATCCTGAAAACGTGACAAGAATCTACATAGACATCTATTTTATAGATATTACATGAATTACGCTTAAATGTCATAGATTCATGTCACTACAATAGAAAACTAAAGAAAAAACTATCGAAATGCATGCCTAAAGAAAGGTCATAATTCATGTCATCACCAACCGATCAACGTCAACATCAAATTGAAATATATTTTTCTTTATTACTTATCTTATATTTCCTTGGAGATAATAATAGTTGAAATATATACTTAGATTTATTTAATGTCCTTGGAGAATGGGTTTAATAGGATTAGCCTAAAAACCCTAGGGATGATTAGGTTTAGTTTTCTCTCCATAAATAAGCTTTGTTGCCATTAGCTTCGAATCCAGTTTTCATTCGAAAATTTTGCTTCTCATTATAGAAAATTGTTCCGACTTCCCCTCTAGATCGAATAATATATCTACATTGTTCATCATTGATTAATAAAGAAAAAATTATGTAAGTTATGTCTTGCTAATTAATATTGTTCTAGGGCTTGGAGAGGCCTAATGTGCATGAAATATCTATAATGATAACAATGATCTTTATCCTTTTGAATAAATATGTCATAGTTTATGTTTAATGGTAGTTTACGGTTTGTCTATTTCAATATGCGAGAGTTATGCATATACATGATCTTTATTTGTTCTTCGAGTTACCATGTTGATTGCAAGATGCGAGACTTGTATGATTTATACATTTCATACCCTACAAGATGCGAGATTTGTGTAGGATTGTCTCGTTCATAACATGAAATATATGATTTGGATATGATTGTTATCGATTGATATTGAATATGCATTGTTGTGGTGATTCAGGTTTTAGAATGCATTTATTGTCGAATTATAGTTTCGGTTATTCTTTGATATCCCTGATGTTTTATGATTTGATAAAAACACTTTTTTCTCCCTTATTGATACCAATCGAGCCGACTAATCTTTGTCGATCGGCTCAACTTTTGTGATTTTCTTATTTACTTGTTTTCAATTAAATCACTATTCAATATGTACATTTCTTACCATGATCGAGTTGACTTCCTTTCTCAATATTTTTTCATGTGATTTTTTTTGTATATTTGTTTGTGTGTTTGTTTACGGACTTTACTTTTAAATCATTGAAATCATCATATTTTTTCTCGTGTTCGATTCTAACCCTATATTACGATTGAGCCTTGTATTTATTTGTGGGATATTGGGGTCACGTTTCATCCTTCGTCACAAACACACCTACGTAACATAAAGTTTGCATTGAAGCTTGTATATAGGGATGTTCATCCGTTCAAACTCGAACCAGTCCGACCAAAACAGAAACCCGAACCTCCAAAATTGATGGAGCGAATACCGACCCTAAATTTTAGGGCTAGTTTCAACTTAGGGTGATGTAGATGTGGTTCAAGTCCGGTCCAATCCTATTGGACCTAACTTAAAAATAATATCATTTTTTTACTTATTTACTTTGAAAATATAATCTATATAACTTACTAAAACAAAGGACACTAAGTCCACATGTCAATCAACTAGGTATGCCACATAGGATTTTTTGTGAAATATTTACTGAAATGCCACTCCTAAAAAATTTATGAGAGATTACTAAATTACCACTCCTAAATAATAGAATCCTAATTACTAAATAAATATTAAAGATTTCTATCTATAAATAATAGAATCCTAATTACTAAATAAATATTAAAAACTTACTAAATTTCCATTGTTACTAAAAGTTAAATTTTAAATAGTTAAAAAATTAACCTCAAACCACATTTTTTTAATTACGTAATTTATATCTAAATTTTGTAATCGAAATTTTTAACAAATTTTTTTAATTTTTTTTTTACTAAATTGCCTTTTTTTTGTTTATAAGTTAGGGGAAAAATTAATCAAAATTCGAAAATTTCATAGCGTGTATCGGAAGTCTAATATTAAAAAAATAAATGATTTTAGAGTCCGAAAATTAAAAATTTAAGTTTGACTAATTATAATAACAAGGAATATTATAATCAGGAAAAAAATATAAAAAGTTGTAAAAACAAATAATTTGAATGTCAAACACGTGTTAAAAATATTGTAGAAATAAAAAAGTTGTTAGCAATTAAGCAGAAAAAACATTAGCTCATTATTTTTAAATTAGATAGAAAAAATAAACTAAACAAAAGATATGAATTGATGTTAATCTAACATTACCAATCAAAAGATATTAAAAAATTAACTTAAGCAATAGTAGTTCAATCAATTTGTTATAACCGATTCAAAAGATAAATGTTTTCATAAAGTAAATCTTTCATTATAATTTTTATTATTTAGGAAATAATTTTATTAATTTTAAATGTGTAATCATTAAGCTTTCATAGGAAGCTTTATTAGTCCTAAAGCTTTCTTAACAAGCATTGTAAACCCTAATTATTTTCTACACTATATATATCCGTACAAGTTTCGCTGCTTTTGCAAATTCAACATTTTTCTTGATCATTTTGATGTTGTTCTTAGAAGATACTTTCATTCTCCTTGCAAAAATCAAGACGCATTATGTAAGGTATGTGTATATCGACGACAATAAGTAAAACTATATGATGATTCTGATCACTAACTTATGTTTGTGCAATTTTCAATTCGATGCTATGGATTTACTACGTCTTGCTCAAAACTAACGGTTTTCTACTCATCACCATCCACAATTTTGATTGTGAAGTTGAAGCATTTATATCGGCGTCTTCCTCACTTACGCTCTAAGGAAGCAAAGGTAACTTCAAAGACTTAGATTAAAAACTTAATTATCATTTATTGTGAAAATTAACTAATTGTATTAATATGTATATGTTATTGTAATCTTGGAGATTAGTGTTTGGAAGAGAATGAGAGATCTCGGTTTTACAGATGTTGATGGCGTTTACAAGGACGCAAAAAAGAGGGCATGTCGGATACACCGTCTCAAAATCATCCATTTTAGGGTTTTTTTGACGACATTTAATGTACTTTAAATAGTGATATGCATCAATTGAATTGTCAATACTGTATAGATTAGGGTTGAAAAAATATATATTCTAGACAATGAACAAAGCTTGCAATTACGGATGAAGCTTATAAATTGTGTGTTGTTAGATATTGAACGATGTATCATTTATTTTAAATTTCAATTATTTAACAAAATGTATAACTTTTTAGTGATATAAGATAAGGTTGAAATACTGTAATATACTTTTTTAATTTTATTTTAATTAAGTCATGTTTTTGTTTTGATTTTAAATTAAAATTTAATTAAATTAAAATTAAAAAATTAAAATTTAAAACAATACATGTAATGTATATATTTGTCTCAATATTTTTCCATCTTGTATATCAATCCAAATCTCCTTTCCATATCAACTAATTTCTCCGATAGATTTCATCAAAAAAAATCACCGATAATTAATGAAAATAATTATTTATTATATAAAAATAAAAGCAGCAAACAACCATTTTTACTCCACAAAAGTTCAATTTATTTTTTTTTTGTTAAATAATGGACAATCTTTTATAATTTGATTCTTCTTAATCAATGAGCTAGCTATAATTCTGATAAATTTTTAGTCGAATATAATTACTACAATGGAATTAATTAATATTTAAGTTATGGAGTATATTATATGTTCAAATCTCCTTTTAAATATTAAGTTATGATTTTACCAAAAAGTTAAATTATTTAAATTTCAAGAAATTTATGCTAAGTAGTTAATAAAGAGTTCTCGGAACAACTCAAAAAATTTAAAATGAAAAAACTTATTATATATATTAAAGAATTTATATGTGAAATTGAATTTTTTTTATTTAAATAACTTCAAATTTTCTAATTTTGTTGAGGCACATAATTCCACAATTATCTTATTAAAGTTGATATTTACAATTTCTTTTGTTCAAATATTTTTATTTGTTTTTTCCAGATTGTTAGATAATTTATCTCATCATATTCGTAATTTGTTTATTTATTATATTTTTATTTATTCAAAAACTAATCTATTTTTTATGAGATACGTGAGTTGTCTAATTTTTTAAAATAGTCAATTTAAAAACTGATTTATTTATGTAAAAAACGTCTATTTATAGTTGTAATTTACGTTAACTTTTCTCGATAAAATTATATTAAAATTTAAAACCTATAATTAAATATTTGGTGAAATTATAAATATGTTTGTAGGTATATATGAATAAAATTTGGTTAAACATGCATATCTAAATAGGAGTAATAACGAGAAAAAAAAAATATATTTTAACAAATCCCGTGCAAGGTACGGGCAATACACTAGTATGATACTAAAATAATATATATATATATATATATATATATATATATATATATATATATATAGGAAAAGGATCGAGTGAGAACAAGAGTTACGGTAAGAAATGAGAACGGATTTTGACCACACGATTTATTTCATTGGACGGATATGATTTGTCAGTATAATAAGGTAATAATTAATGATATATTCACCGGTTCACATAGGTTAAGTAATATTTTTACTTTCTTAATTTATCATTAGATCCGATTACACTAAGAATTTCCGGCCAATGTTTTATTGGCGATTTATTCCTGGAATTTACGAAAGCACGAATCACTACTTTTATGCACGAATGAACCGAAACATATAATATAAGAATTTGTAGCAATAAAACTTACAAGCACGACTTAGTAACTCTAACACACAATCAATATGCACAAATGAATCGATACTCATGTGCACGATTATATTCATATAAAAACATGCACGAATAACAATAAATTTTACATACACTAATCGGTATATACAATTCCTCTAACAAAATCACTACTAACGCACGAATGAACTCAACGTGCAATATAAGTGCATTGCTCGTGCAATATATTAAGATAAATATACAATTGCATTGTTAGTGCACGTATACAATATAAGTGCATACGAATTACAAAAGCACAAGTAGTGATTTGCACGAGTATTAACACTATGGTACTTGTGCGTGCATGTTAGCATAAACAAGTAGTGATTTGCATATAAATGCATGGTAGTGTACATGATTTGCACGAGTACTACCATCATGGTAGTATACACAGGATAGATTTGTACATCATAATTAGTATAACACATGCACGAGTAGTATACACTTATTCGTTGAACTTGATACATTGTCGCCGATGTAATTTCTCAAACGATGAGAATTAATATTCGTGCACATCATAATTAATATAACGCGTTAATAGTTTCTATATTAGTGAAATATTGTATTTAAGTATATAATGTTACCATAAGCACGACTATGATAATAAATTGCCTCTAAACGATTACCTTATATAACCGATCAATCTTAACCCTTCGTGCTTTAATCTGACGATCCATAAATGTTCTTATTCCTTACTGTAACACACGTTCTTACTAAAACCTAACCCTATATATATATATATATATATATATATATATATATATATATATATATATATATATATATATACACACACGAATAGCATGAAAAGAAAGTTGATGTTTTCAATTCATTCTATTAAATAAAGTTCCATTGAAAATATATATACAATAACAAGTATTTCTTTCAAAGTTCTAAGGAAGACACCACAATTATCTATTACACCGCACAAAACCCATGAAGTTCATACTATCTAATTGTTGAGAAAAAAAAAACTAATCCTTGCCGATTTGTCTTCAACTATGCATTATGTTCCAACTTCTAGTCGACAATTTTTCATTCACCGTCTTCAAAATTATACATGTCATACATGAAATAAGAAGTGAGGAATCTATATAACATACTAAAACAGAACCCTTAAGGCCACATGTCGATCACTAAAGTATGCCACCTAGGACTTTTTTCAATATATTTACAGATATGCCACAAGATATTTACAGATTTGCCATTTTTTATTTTATAAAATAAATTCTAAAAATACTAATAAACAATCAGCAATGCCACATCACATCTTAAAATTGCCACGTAAGAATTTGTTTGGCTTATTAACAAATTTGTTAAATATATCTAACAAAATTTTAAAATAAAAAAAAAATAAGATATTTATCTTCAAATTTTTAGCAAACAAGATTTTGAAATCTTCTTCATATTTTTTAAACTCGGTTTTTATAATATTTCAAAAAAAAATAATATATGCACATTTTAAAATTTTATTTCATTTTCTTCATCTTATTTTTTATTTTCAAAATATAATTTTTTAAGTTAATTATTGTATTTTATTTTTAATTTCGAAATTTATTTCACAATTTTTTTTTTCTTATTTCTTTTTTTAGAAAAAATTTTTAATTTAATTTTTAAAAATTATTCTTTTTTTAATTTTTTGTTAAATTTATATACTATAATAAAACAACCTCATTTTGCCCACGTGTCAATTTCTAAAGTCATCAATTAGCATTTTTTCAATTTATTTACAAATTTGTCACACTATATTTAAAAATTTGTCATTTATGATTTAATAACATAATTTTTATTAATCCAATACATAATATATAAAATTAAAAATATAATATTTTTTTTATTTAAACAAAACCCGCACAAGGTGCGGGCACTGAACTAGTTCAGACATATAACACCGGTGAGCACAAGCACTGAGGCTAGTAACTTGGACAAGAGTTGAAAGGCATGAACAAGGAAGAGTGGATGACTCGAAGAGTTGGACGAAGACGTCAAACACGGAAAAGTGGAACCGAAATAAGAAGTGGAAGGGTTTAACGAAGACGGCGGTGGGTAACTCAAGTAAGGGACCGAAACGACGGAACCGAACTGAAATGTGGAGTTGAACACTTGAATGAAGACTCGAATAGTGGAAGAGCGAGGAAGACCCACTACTAGAAACACGGGTCATTAACTACGCTTTTTTAAGGCTTTCTCGGCGTTAAATAGCGTCGAGAAAAAACTTCTCGACGCTTTCACTAGCGTAGTTATTCGCGACGCGGAGAATGGTCAACGCTTTTTAGCGCCTCACTTTCTCGGCGCTATGTACGGTCAATAGTCATCTTTAGACGCTTTTATGGTTTGAATTTATAAAAAAATTAAAATAACAAGGACGTTTGAAAGCGTCGCTATTTTTGCGCGTCAACTTCTCCCCAAACTTCCCGCTAATAAATTTGTGTATTTATCGACAATAACAAGCGTCGAAAAGTATACCCGCCAAGTTTCAACGAACTTCCCGCCATTCCATAGTTGGAATATTGTACTTGAAAAGCGTCGAGAATTTTCGCGCCCATTTATTTCAAAAACTCTGTGACATTAAATAGCGTCGAGATTATTTCGCGCCCATTTATTTTAAAAATTCATGGACATTAAAAAACGTCGACATTATTTCGCGTCCATTTATCATTTATATAGTCCACTCTGTATAGCGTCGATATTTATTTATATTTGGGGCGTAATAAGCTGAATATTTACCAGTTAATAGTTCTAAAATATTGTGTGCCAAATTATATGCTACACCAATAAATAACATGCAATTATCCAAAGCTGTAAATATAACGTGTTTCCATTGTTAAGTAGGTAGTGTACATCATAAATACGTTGTTCATGGAAACAAAATATCCAATCTTCACTAGTCTTGAAAAATCTTAAAACTGCAATCGTTAAGTAACCGGATACTATCAAGTCACCAATGCATTTCACAAAATAAAGCCACCAAAATATGCATCGGCTTCGTATATCCGGAGTTACGAACAAGCAGAAATCTTCTACCTTCAATACCTTCAACCCACTGATGTTTCCATGTCATCCGCTCCATCCCGAGTACTAGTATCCCTTGATGTATCCTTGTTACTCGCTCCATTGCGAGTACTAGTACCCCTTGATGTACCGCTAGCTGTTGAACCAACCTTGACAAAACAGTTTTTGATAACAAACAATCAACATTCAAAAAACGACAGTGGTACCTCAGCATTTAAAAAACAACAATGGTACCTCAACATAGAAGAAGCTCAAAATTTAGACATACGATCAACATTCAAAACAGTTTTCACTAACATTCAGCTACTAACAATAAACAACAGTGATATGCAATCCAATTATAAAAACTATCAGCATTCAATAATATCAATATTCAGCAATTAACCTCAACATTCATGAACCACAACATTCAATATTTAACATCAACATTCAGCTGGTACCTCAACATACAACAAGCTCAACATTTAGATAAACAAAATATCAACAGTAGTATGCAATGTAGGAATATTTGCACTCAATATTCAGCAATTTCATAATAGCTTGTAGCCACAAATAAGTTAAGAAGTTACCTGACAGTTAGAGCCTCGTAAAGCCACTTGAAGAGCATCAAAGAATTCATCATTAATCTTTCCGCTACGGAATGCATTAACAGTTTGTAGCAATATTTGACTGTTATGATCAATCTTTGCGCGCAGTTCCTGATTTTCCTTTTCCATGCTAGACATCTTCACTTTCATGGTTTGCAGTTCAACAGCCTTGTTAGTTGCAGCAGCAATACTTGACTCACATCCATCTTTTCTTAGTACACTTTGCACCCCAAAAACTTGACTTGTTTTCACTCCAAATCCAAAGCCAATAGGGCGTTTCGGGACATCAGCATCATACATTAGATCACCGAAAACCTCATTCTCAATTTATGTACGAGACTTTGAAGACGAAGATGTACGGACAAGAGTATCAACTCTGGCATTTGCTTCATTCTGTTTCACAAATAAACAAAAAAAAACATAATATTACATTCAACAAAGCATCCGGCAGCTTCGGTATGAAAACATACATAATAGATATATATCTAAGTGGAGATACTTATCAAAATTATACCAATAACACCGAAGACATAGTATTTTCAACAAAGCCTCCTGCAGTTTTGGTATGTTTTATTTCAAAGAGTTCTAAACTGCTGGGTTGTTTCCCCTTTGATTGAACCTATAAACATTTCAAAAATAATGTTTTATTTTTTAGACAAAAACTACAACAGTGTCAAACATAGTAAAACTGCAGAACAAAACGGGAAAAGTCATACAAAACTCCATAAATGAGTATAAAGAAAAGGTAAAAGTCATACAAAATCAGCTCGTTTGTTGGCATAGCTTTTTGAACCAGTAGTATGCACGTGAGCTTGATTTGAACGTGCTTCCTTCCCAATTTTAGACAGTTTTTGCAATGTGTAAAATAATGTATATAAAAATTTATTCAACTAATATCCAATTATTTTAGAAGAACTAATCATAAAAAGAGGTAAATGTCTTGTATAACCTTGCTTTCTTCTGAATAAAACTGCACAATCAAACGCACCCAATTTGTACGTGTATGTCCATGGCGTACATCATCAAAAATCTGATCTTGTGTCCTCTCTTCTGGATTAAATTTCATCTGCTTCAAGGCATATTTGTACTGTCTCAATGCTCTTCCAACCCGCATGAGAATTTCCTTATCATATATCTCTCCGTTTGGGATGACAAATTTTTGCTGTAAAATTAAATTAATTTAGTACATTTTCGAACTTCATATAAATTCAGATTAATGCTTAAGCTGAAACAAAATATTATTTGAATTTGTAGATCGAATTAAGATGCTAAATTATGAACTTCAAATTAAGATCATTTATTGTCAATGTTACGTACCAATGGTCAAAACCTCTTCCTTGTCATCATACTTTATTTCGGAAGTCCAACCAGGCACTCTTGATTTCATGGCTCGAGGTCTAGAAGTCGTTTTATTTTTTAAGTTTTCATTGTCATCTTCTTGTGCTACTGAACCCATGTCAGAGGTATTGCAATCCAGATCTGTCACATGTTCTTCTGTCATAGGATTCGTGTCTTCCTCAGAAATATCATTCAATGATTGAGAAGATTGTGGAGATGGTAAAGTACTAGGCTGCATTGTCTCCACCTCTGTCTCTGCATTGGCTGAAGCACGGGTTCTCAACCTATGAGGTGATGCAGCTGGTGGTAATGCAGAAGGTTGTGTTGTCTCCACCTTTGTCTCCGCATTGGCTGAAGAACGGGTTCTCAACCTATGAGGTGATGCAGCTGGTGGTAATGTAGAAGGCTGCGTTGTCTCCACCTCTGTCTCCGCATTGGCTGAAGAACGGGTTCTCAACCTATGAGGTGATGCAGCTGGTGGTAATGTAGAAGGTTGCGTTGTCTCCACCTCTGTCTCCGCATTGGCTGAAGAACGGGTCCTCAACCTATGAGGTGATACAACTGGTGGTAATGCAGAAGGTTGTGTTGTCTCCACCTCTTTCTCTGCATTGGCTGAAGCGCGGGTCCTCAACCTATGAGGTGATGCAGCCGATGGTAATGCAAAAGGTTGTGTTCTCTCCACCACTATCTCTCCATTGGCTGAAGCACGGGTCCTCAACCTATGAGGTGATGTAGTTGGTGGTAATGCAGATGGTTGTGTTCTCTCCACATTCTCTACAATGCTTAAAACACGGGACCTAAGGTTATGAGTTGATCTAACTAGTGGTAATGTAACAAGCTGCTCTTTCTCCACTTGATCTACATTTAGTGGGGTTGGGGGCCTCTGTTTCTTAGGTGAAGAGGGTAATGAAGTTGGTTGCGTATTCACATCCGGCTCGGCATTGCCTGCAGCACGGGACCTAAGGTTGTGGGATGATCGAACTGGTGGTAACGCAGCAGACTGCTCTTTGTCCACCATTTCTGCTCTTTGTCCACCATGACTGCTCTTAATGAAATTTGTGGCTTTTTTGTAAATATAAATGGTGGGCCTTATCATCAACCGACGTTATGTAACATTTTTCGATACACATAATTGTCATAATATATTCGACGTTATATAGCATCGATAATGTTATGCGCTTGTTGGAAGCGCTGAAATTTCAGCTGACGCAAAAAGTAGCGTCGAAGCCAAAGCGTAGTAGATGACCCGTGTTTCTAGTAGTGACCGATGGTGGATACAAATGACAAATCTCATACAAATTTTTTTAAAAAAACATAGGCATGAGGATATAGGGACTCGGTCGGAGAGGGGATATTTATATTTTAAAATTGTACAAATAAAATCGAACCCGTAATTTAAATAATGTACAAAATAACCTTCCTCTCTTACCAAACACACCATAGACTACCCCCGAACCTAACTTTGAACGGCAGTAGTTGATAGTTGGACTCAAGAATATAGCGTTAGCTTACACACGAGATGATGATATTGGTAAAGTGTATAAATAGGAATAGTGGCTACAACTTAGGAGGACCACGAGACCATGTGACGAATACAACGTTTAATGAAGAGTGAGTTAAGCGAGAGAGAATCCCCAATTTCCACGCAAATTATCCTCCATTTCCGGACTACACCAAATCTTCTCTCTCTCGATCCTTCATTCTGCAACTAACCACCCTTTCTCTCTGACTTCACTTGTTGATCAGCTGCGCGCCGACACCCAAACCTAATTACCTTTCAGTTTTTGTTCAAGGTAGTTTGCTGATCAAATATTTAATTCGCCTTCAATTTCTTGTTGTCATCGCTGTGTTTAGTCTTTGCTATCTGAATTTGATCTTCAACCCTTGCTGTTACTTGGTTGCTATCTGGATAATCGTAATTTTGTTGTTCTTACAGGTTGTTTTTCGGCCAATTGTGGGGGTTATTGGGGGAGATGAGTAGTAGGCGCCAGCCTGAGCCTCTAGATTTCTTCATTTGGACGGTCGAGGTGATTTTTCACCAAAATTACTTCAAATTAATGCTAGATCTTGCAAGTATCTCTCTGTTATTTGTATGAAAGAGCTTTTTCTGTGTTATGCTTTACTTGATGAAAGCATTTCTTTCTAGTCTTCTAGCTTGACTGTGCTTTTTTCTCCCCCTCTTTTCTAGGGTATCATACGCATCACGCAAAGTTGAACAGTTTGTTTGGTTCTTCAGTTGAACCCAATTGGCGTGTTTCGCTGCCTTTATAAAGCATTTGCTAAAGTTATTATTCCCCGTAAAGCTCTTATCCAACTAATTGATTCTTTGATTACACTGTTTGTTACCTCCTTGGTTGGATGTAAAAATGGAAATTGAGTACCATTTCAGTTTTATGAATAAAAAATAGTCTCTTGAATCTGTTTTCACCCAGCTGTGGATCTGGAACCAAACCTCAACCCTCCTTTGTTTGTTCATCACTTCATTTGATTTCAGACTTTCATAGTGTTTATTTTTGGTGGGAGCAATTGATTTCATAGTTACACGTAGAATTATGAATCTTGTAGTAATTTTATCGGTCTATAATGTACTGAATTTTCTTTTCAAAAAGTTACCACGTCATCAACACTATATTGGTATTTCCCAAGAAAACACTATAGTGGTCAAAACACTGAGAACTGCTCTCCACCAGTGAACCTACCTACTTTCTTACTTGCTTTTCACCATTTCTTCAAGCTCAAAACGGGTGCATCTTTCATTTTTGTTTTTTGAATAATTTCTCCTTTGGCTAGTAATCCTATTATAAATTATCTGGATTCTGTAATATATGCTACTACTATGTTAGTGGTGATAATGATACTGCATCAGAGTTTCATTTGATGAAGCCTTCAACCTTAAAAAACCGAAAGTAGATTAGTTAATGTGGTGATGTATGCTTCCGTTAATTGGTGCTGCTTTGATTGTCTTGTTGCATCATTGATTCTTTACGGGCAAGTTGTTCAAATTGAATACTTATACATTGATATATTTTGTCACATGGTGCATGTTTACAAGGATGATTATACTGTTTTACAAAGTTGAGAGGAATTGGACTTAACTTTTCTAATGTTCTCATGAAAAGCCAGTTAATCTAATAATATGCAAACAGAAGAGTTTTAAGTTGGATTTTTCTTCAGAATTGGAGCGCTGGATTTGTTTTCAGCGAAGGATATGAATTAGCTTTGACATTCTTTGCTGCAGACAGACGCACAAACCATGGGAGAAGAAATCATGTTAGACTTTAGATGGTTATAAAATTGAAGGAGAAAACATCGTGGTTTTTCTTAATCACTTGAAACAAAATTTAAGAAATCATATTAGACCACTAGATCTAATTTAGGCCACTATCCAATTATGTTAATATCAAATATGTAATCATACAAGTTATTTTAGTTTATTTATGTTTTAAACTTTTGTAGCAAGGATAAAGTGGCTGTGGGGGTTAAGTTGCTTATGAAACCTGGATAGGGGGTTGTTACATGCAATTTTAAGTAAGAAGTGTGCTTTATGTGTAATTTACCCCACATTTAGAAGTGTGTGACTCACAATAAGTGCTTATGGAGGTGATATCACAACACTTGGGCCCCTGACAGAGAACAAATAACCTTTTCAGGCAGTAGCATATAAATAATTAGAAAAGGTAGGTTCGTATGCCCTTTGATGTTTTGTATCTGAGGGTATATGGTTGCTTGTTTTGTTGTTCCCTTATTTTTTTGGAAAGGGTTTTTGTTGCCTTTATGCTAGCCCTCTTCCTTCCATGTTCTCTGCTCGTTGCAATTTGTTTTGGTTCCTATATATGATGTAATTTGCCAGCACTTTTAATCCCTTTTGCTTCTCATCCAATTATTTGACAAGGATCCTAGCTATGTTTTTCAGAAAAAAATTCGTATGTAGAATATTGCTTCTAATGACTCTTGAACCTTGACTTGCTGAAGAGCGTGATATTGTTTTTCATATGGTTGATTGTGTATGAGAATGTCTCCTTCTTAGGATTGGTAATTTCTTGGTTGCATTTTGGCTAACTCTCTGGTAGAATATTTGGGTGTGTTGCTGTCTGTAGGCTTTTACAGGATTGTGGATCTTGTCATATTTGTATTTAGTTGGTTCTGAGACATAATCTTTGTACTTCTTTCTTTTTTAAGGATGTTGGTTTGTGGTTGGAAGAGATAAATCTTGGTAGTTACCGCCAAACTTTTAAAGAAAATGGCGTGAATGGTGAGTACTTGGAGAGTATGTCCATGTTCACAACTGAGCAGATACTTAGATTCATAAGGCGATGCCATATGAAATGGGGTGACTTCATAACGCTTTGCAAGGAACTTCGGCGAATTAAAGGTTCTCTTTCTGTATGTTTTGTATGGCCGGATAAGAAATTATCAAAGCTTCAATCCTTGCTTGAATAATTGAATTTGTATGTATAACTGCTAAGACCAATGTCCTTCTAATGGAATGGAAATGGAAAAGAAGAGGAAGCTTGAGGATATAAGGAGCTTTGAATTCTGTAGCAGTGTATCCTTTATGACATGCCTTGTATGTTTCTCTCCATGTAGTTGCTTGCTTGAAAGGAGAGCAGAGGGTTCGCAGTCCTTGGTGGGCTCCATCTTGCTTGTTCGTCAAGGCAGCAAAGCGCAACAGACAGTCACGGGTGGTATCGTTGAAACTGGAACCCTGATGCCTACCAGGGTCAAACGTGTGCGTTTCCACATTGTAATCTTGTTTTTGTTTTGTATTACATAGCTCATAGAGAAAGAGCGCGAAGAAGAGTGAACAGCAAGAAAGAGTGGAAGGATGCCTTGCTTGTTCCTCTCTGAGCTGATTTAGTGAAACACTTGTTATCTGTTGTTTGCTGTATCAATGTCTGGAAGTAGAAAATGTTCATGTGTTGTAATATTTGAAGTGTACGTTGAAAATCTTTGTAAAGAATATCGTGTTAATGAACGAGGATGGCTACTGGCATATGTACTATGTATATTTTGCTTGTATTTATTTATGTTTCATACGATAAATATTCCTTTTTTATGACAGAAATACTCACATTTCTTCTACTTTTGTAGTGTTAATAAACATTCTTAGAAAGAATTGACAGGTGCAAATGCTCCAACTTTGTGTTTTGGTCCCTATATAAAATAATAAAAAAATAGGCTTGAAACTAGAAAAATAATGGTAATGACGGTGGTGGGTATATTGATGTACAAAATTTAAATAATGATTTAGCGGTTACTTTTTGCCCACATTTTTTCCTTTATTTTTCATTCCTTCACTTTTCTCTCCTCACTTCCTCTCACCCGAAACTCTCTCCCTCCCGTAACCCTTAGCGGTTACTGTTTGGTAAAATGTTACCCAATTTATGGGTATGATTATTTTATTGGGTATATTGTTTTTGTGGTATGTTTCTTATTGTTGAGTATATTTAAAGAGAAATGTTGGGTATGTTTTATGGTATTGATGTTTGTGTACAATATTGATTTGTGTAAAATTTGGGTATGCTTGTTGTATTAAGTGTGACTTAAATTGAAGAGAAAAAAAATGGATTAAGTATGAATACATTGGGTATGAATATTTTATAAAACAAAATAATACCCAATTTATGAGTATGATGTTTTTTGATATTTTAGTTTTTGGGTATGTTTGGGTTTGGGGTATGTGTGTTTTCGAGTATGTTTGTATAGTTTAACAAAATTATTTTTGTTTGACAGTCAAGTTTCTCGGCAAACGAATTTTTGGGTAGAAGGTGGTAAAGTATGCATGTTGAAAATTGTGCATTTGTGTAGTAGGTGGAGATAAATATCAAATCTCACATATGTCAAATCAGATGTGATACAAAAGTTGATAGCTTTTAACTATATTTTTCTAATTAGTGGCAATGATTATTTTTTGGGCCTAAATTACAAGTATGGAAAAGGTGAGGGCCAATATATTAACTGTTATAGGCATTTTGGCCCATTTCATCAAATACGTCATATTCTTATAATATATCAATCTATTGGTAGGGGTGTAATACGAGCCGAGCATCCACATGCTCAAACTTGACTCGTTTATAAATGAGTCGAGCCCGAGTTGAACCTAAATTTAATACAAGCTTTAAAATATACGGCTCGTTTAGAAAATGAACGAGCTCGAGACGAGCTTTTGACAAGCCGAGGTTGAGTCAAGCCCAAGTAGCCCGACTAAAATAATGTTTATGTAGTGTTATTTTAGCCGAACAATCTGAGCTTCACCCGAAGGATCCGAGCCCTAGCCGAGCTTACGATTGTACGAGCTTTAAAATGAGTTCGTATTCGGCTCATTTAGAAAATGAACGAGCTCGAGCCGAGCTTTTAAACGAGCCGAGCACGAACCGAGCCCGAGTAGCGTGTCTCATATTACAGCGCTACCTATTGGGTTATGTGTAGCTCGTAAAGTTGTTTAAATCAGATTTCGGACTTTTTTTTTTGGTGGGAATCAGATTTCAGACCGAATATGGGATGACTTTGATAAAAAAAAAAAAAAATAACTCCGTCTATCCAGTTCGGCCCGTCTATAGGGCTAGGACTTGTGTCTATATCCGGTCGGGTACCCTATGGGTAGTCTGGATTTTTTTTACATTTTTATATCCACACACAAAATTAACTCGATCCACCACATATTATTTTGGGTCTCTAAATCCATATACAAATGTGTTGTATGTGACAAGTATTGGTAGGGTTGTGCATCCTGGATGGAATTTTGGCGAAGCCCGGACCGTAGACCTTCTCAATATCGGGTACAACATGGATTTAGATCCAATTCATAAGTCCTCATCCGCAATAGCTCATTCGTTAATTCGTCCGGTTCAAAATCTAAATCAAATCGGTCCGGATTTAAGTGAACATTGAGCAATATAAAGTTTCAGAATTTGATATTTACTTTTTGTTATATATTTACGGTTATATTAGGTGTCCACCGGTTTCTTATGTTCATAGACGGATAGACCGAGACTATAAACTAGAATTATCAAAAACAAGAATCGTGGTGGAATGAACATCTAATGCATTTGGATGTGGTTTAGTAAAAGTATGGTGTGGATAGATCGTACATTGCAAAATATTAATTTTATTTTTTTATATATTTAAGAAACTATATTATAACATACGCTGCATATATAAAATAGCGTTGTATAATATATAGATAGTATAATAGAGCCATGATTACTGTGGGCTTTTATGGGTTTATTAACCATTAGGTGTAATCTATGGTTTTTTCTTTGTTGGAAATTCTTCACGGTGTTTACGAGGTTTTAAAATTTTTGTTTGATAACTAATTTATTATGTAAATTTATGTGGTAACCAATTTTAATTATTTAATTTTCATAACCATTCATTATTTTACGTCCAATTTTTCATTAGTTTCTATAACATTTTGATTAATTAGTTGAACTTTTGTGAATGTTAATCTATAAATTAAGTATATTCTATTTTTAATAATTAAGTCAAAAACTAATTAATGTCGAGATATGGTGATATTTTTTTATTGAGGTAAGATAAGTTTTTTTTAAATTTTATTGGTTTATCATTATAACTATGTAAATTAAGTTATTCATAATCTTTTTAATATTGTTAAGAATTTCGTGAACCTCGGAAACCAACAGACAACAAACTCAATTTAAAATTTTTAATAAAACCCCACATTAATTAGATGGCTTTAATTCGTTGGTTGAAATTATATTTTTTAATCATTATAAAACTTTGAACTTTTAAAAAATTAGTTCAAATTTTGGTTATTATTAGTTTGAACATTGTGTTCCATTAATTTTTACATCGTGTTTTATTAGTTCAAACATGCAAAATTAAAAAGTGCATAAAACTGTTTTTCCTTTTAAAAACTCTAGGGCATCTTTGGGCGATCCGGCAGACGTTTACTGACAACTACTGGCGCTCATCTTCCTCTCCGGTCTAGGGCCGTGGGAGCTAGGTTTACTCGCCGATAAGTGCGGGTTCACCGATTGACGGGGTGCTTAAGGTGTGTTTACAGACTTTGACAGCAGTTACAGCGACCATGAGCAGTTATTTGGGTATGAAGAATCTGGAATTAACTGAAGAGGAGGCGGTTGTGATTCCGGTGGCAGACGAAGACAACAATGCTTCTACCACGACAACCAGGGTGATCACGTTAGTGGCCACATTGCTAACGTCAAAACCCTTCAACACCTACGCTCTCAAAGCGACAATGAAAGGTGCATGGAAACTCCGGAACTCTTTTCTTTTCAGGGAGGTTCGGCATAACCTATTCATGTTCCAATTTATGAATGAGGCTGATCGGAATAAGGTTATGAAAGGGGGGCCTTGGTCCTTCGACAAGTCCCTGCTGGTGCTGAAAGATCCAGGGAAGGAACAACCGTCTCATATAGTTTTTGATAAGGTGCCGTTCTGGATTAGAGTGATCGATCTTCCTTTCACGGCCATGAATATGAATACGGCTCGTTCGATAGGGGCTGCCTTTGGGGGTCTTCTGGAAGTGGACGACGAGGACTTAGTGGTGTGTGCCAAATATCTTCGCCTTAGAGTGTTGGTCGATATCCTGAAACCTCTCCATAGAGGCATGGTGCTGATGCTTGGAAAGGAAAAAGTTTGGGTTGGTTTAAAGTATGAACGTCTTCCAAATTTTTGCTATGTGTGCGGGTGTTTGGGACATGTTGATCTGGATTGTGAGGAGGAGATAACACCATCTGCCCATCATAGGTCTGGCGATAGTTTACGGGCTTCGCCGATCAAGAATTATATGGAGAGGAGTGCTACTGAACGTGAGCAAGAGAAGGTACTAATTTCGTCTCTGAAAGGACAGGTTTCGACAGAAACATCATGCTTGAGGGAGTTGAATGACATGTCCAGTAGGGGAGCACCGAGACGGAATTTGTTGGATATATTGGGGGACACGCTTGATACAGTGCATGAAGTGCCACATGACAGTTTGAACACTATCTCGGGTTTGGTACAACAACTCAAGGTCACTGAAGGAACATTGTTACCTACTCCTCTCCCAGTTTATCAGACTGAGGAGGAACATTCTATGGCTTTTGCTGCGGGAACAAATCAACGAGCTACTTACGACAGAGGCATACGTGATCCAGATATGTTCAAGACGCATGCTAATCTGGAGAAGAAAATTGGTAAGGCTGTTGAGGGGGGAAAAGGGGAGAACCATGACGGCAGAAACGGAGAGCTTGCTGAGGGGAACCAAGGTGAGCAATTTGAGGGGAAAAAAGGAAAGACGGGAGTAGAGTCTACGCTGCAGGAGTCGGTGATGTTTGAGGGGAGGTATATTGATGGAACATCTGTTCCTATTGTGTCAGAGAAGGAGAAGGGAAGGACAGGGTCGGAGATTATTCATAAGTGGAAGAGGATGGCCAGGGAGAGTAATGACCCAACAAAGGTTGTGAGTCTTTCTTTGGCAAAAAGGAAAGGTATGGAGTCTGAGGGTATAGACATGGAAGTGGACATGGTTGAGGGACTGAGGAAGAAACACCGGTCAGGAGCTGGGAGTATTTCATCGGCTGGAGAGGAGCCTCACCTCTCTTGCCGAGCACAATGAGTTGCTTAAGCTACAATTGCCGGGGATTGGGGAAGGCCCGTGCAGTTGTACGACTCACTAATCTAGTGAGGCGGGAGGTCCCTAAGGTGGTCTTTTTAATGGAAACTAAATGTGAAAGGAAGAGAATGGAAGAAGTGAGGCTAAAACTCGGCTTTGCTAACTGTTTTACTGTTGATTGTATGGGTAAATCAGGAGGTCTGTGTCTCATGTGGGACTCATCAATTGATGTTGTTATTAAGTCATACACGGTACATCACATTGACGCCATGGTTGAAAATGTTGAACATCAATGCATATGGAGATTGACGGGCTTATACGGTTGGCCTCGTGAGCATGAAAAACATCATACTCTGGGGCTATTAACTAAGTTACATGAAGACACGATGGGCCCATGGTTATGTGTAGGGGATTTTAATCAGATACTTAATTTGGAGGATAAGCAAGGAGGAAATCTGCCGAATTATGGGCAACTGATTCGATTTCGCAGTGTTCTGGAGGAATGTGGCCTGTCGGAGATCGAATTTGTGGGTCCTAGGTTCACATGGGAAAATGGGAGGAGTGCTGATGAGTTCATACAGGAACGTATAGATTATGCATTTGCTAACGATCCTTGGACTGAATCATTTGCGGGAGCAAGGGTTGAGCATCTATATTGAAATGGGTCTGATCACTTACCGCTTATGATTCATCCAATTCGAGTGGAAGATGCGGAGGGGGCTGAACGGACCGGGAAACGACCATCACGTTTCGAAGCATTATGGGCAGCGGATGAGGGCTGCGAAGTTATAGTACGTAATGCATGGACAAATCCGCATGTGAAAGGAGGTATTGGTGGTGTGACGAATCAGATTCAGCAATGCTTGAATGATTTGCGAGCATGGAATAAGGTCCGCTTTGGCAACATCTTGACTAAGTTACGGGAAGTTAGGGATGCACTTAGACAAATCCACAAAGGAGGTATGAATGGACGGCTGGTGTTGAGGCGTAGGGAACTAGAACTTCAAGAATCGGAGTTAATGGAGCAGGAGGAAAAACTTTGGTTTCAACGGTCGCGTGTGAATGAATTAAAATGGGGTGATAGGAATTCTCAGTTTTTCCATAAGAAAGCAAATGGAAGGCGAAAGCGGAATGAGTTGCAGAGACTTGTGGATGATAATGGGATGGAATGGAGGAGCGGAGATGGAAAGGCTAAGGTCGTTGTTGACTACTTTAACTGTCTGTTTAAAACTAACCTTAGTGCACCCCCGTCAACGGCTTCTCAAGGAATTCCGTGCGTTTTGTCGGACGAGGATAACGCTGAGCTGCTACGTCCGTTTACTGATGAGGAGGTACACACTGCTCTTTTTTCGATGCATCCCACAAAAGCTCCGGGTCCTGATGGTATGTCAGCGTTGTTCTTCCAACAACACTGGCATATCGTCGGTCCAGATATCACTCATTTTGTTTTGAACATTTTAGGTGGTGCGCCAATGCCATCGACACTTAATCACACCTTTATTTCTTTAATACCTAAAATTTCTAATCCATCCAAAATGAAGGACTTGCGTCCGATCAGTTTGTGTAACGTTTTATACAAGGTCATATCGAAGATGTTAGCTAACAGAATGAAGAGCTGCTTGTGTAAGGCTGTATCAGAATCTCAGAGTGCTTTTGTTCCAGGTCGGTTAATCACGGATAATGCTTTATCCGCAGTAGAGGTGTTTCATTATATAAAGACAAGGTGTACAGGGAAGACCGGATATGTAGCGTTGAAGCTCGATATGGCCAAGGCGTATGATAGGGTTGAATGGGCGTTCTTAGAAGAGTGCATGCAACGTATGGGATTCCATTCTCACTGGATAGAGCTCATCATGCGGTGTGTGAGGAGTGTTTCATTTTCGGTATTGATTGAGGGAGTGCCGTCTCAAGCGTTTATTCCGACTAGGGGTCTACGTCAAGGGGATCCTCTTTCTACTTTTTTGTTTATTTTGTGTGCGGAAGCGTTATCGGGTATGATTAGGCGAAGCGAGGAGATGGGTAGATGGAAAGGTGCCCAAATAGCTCGCAATGCTCCGGTTGTTTCCCACTTATTTTTTGCAGATGATAGTATGCTTTTTGCCAAAGCCACTTGTCAACAGAGCCAAGAAATTGTGCAAATCCTTCGTTGCTACGAAGCAGTATCCGGTCAACAAGTTAACTTTGGTAAATCCGAATTGTCTTTTAGCAGAAATGTGAGTGAGGAGCTTCGGGAGGAAATTCAAGGCATTCTGGAAGTGACGGAGGTTGACAAGCATGAAAAGTACCTCGGTCTTCCGACTATGATTGGTAGATCAAAAAAGGTTATTTTCTCTCAAGTCAAGGAGAAGGTTTGGAACAAGCTAAAAGGATGGAAAGGTCATTTGCTTTCAAGGGCGGGTAAGGAGGTGCTTATTAAGTCGGTTCTTCAAGCAATCCCTATGTATACGATGTCTTGCTTCTTTCTTACAACAAACTTATGCCGTGAAATTGAGCAAATGTTGTGCAAGTTTTGGTGGGGAGAGGCAGATAGGCGCTCAATTCACTGGATGAATTGGCGGCGGTTATGTCAGCCAAAAAGGTTGGGCGGTATGGGATTCCGAGATTTGGAGGCCTTCAATTTAGCACTTCTTGCTAAGCAAGGGTGGCGTATACTTCAGAATCCAGATTCAATTCTCGCGAGGCTCCTTAAGGCAAGGTACTTTCCTTCATCCTCTTTGTTGGTGGCAGCGACAGGACATAGGCCTAGTTATGCATGGCGTAGTATCATGAAAGGTATGGAATGGTTGAAAAAGGGACTTTATTGGACTGTTGGTAATGGAGCTTCGATCTCATTGGCAACAGACAGGTGGCTTCCACGCCCAACTTCTTTCATGCCTATTGTCAGACCTCAATATCCTGAGGGCGTCGAGAGAGTGCTGGACTTAATTGACTGGACCACATGTACATGGAGGAAACAACTGGTTGAGGAGGTGTTCTGTGACCATGATGCGAAATGTATTTTGCGCATTCACTTAGTTGATCCGATAGTAAGTGATGAGCTGACATGGTATTTTGAGAAGAATGGTAATTTTTCGGTTCGGTCCTGTTATCATGTTGTTATGGATTCGAAGGATGCTGAGGGCAACACTGGCGCCGTTTCAAATTCCAATACAAAGTCTCGGCTATGGACTAGGTTGTAGGGACTCGCTGTTCAACCACGAGTGAAGGACTTCCTGTGGCGAAGCGCTCAAGGGGCTCTTCCATGTAAATTTAATTTGATGAACCGCAAGTGTGTAACTGAACCGGGTTGTGTGTCATGTGGGTTGGTGGAAACAGTGGAGCATGTATTCTTTACGTGTAAGAAGGCGAAAGCAGTTTGGAAGCTGATCCCGGAGTTGGGGAGTCTTGGAAAGAAATGTGTATAGTTTACAGACTTGTTGGCAGTTCTTCTGGATGGTATCGAGAAGGATGTAGTAGAGAGGTGGGCTATGGTGCTTTACGGACTTTGGTTGGCACGAAACAAGCGGGTGTTCCAAGGGGAAGAATCATATGCATCTTATACGCTGGAGATTCAGTTGCAACACCTTGAGGAATTTAGGAAGTATACTCGGAAGGTACCGGCGACGACGGTGGAAGAGGTGGGTATTCAGTCTCGATGGCGCAAACCTCCGGTGGAGTTCGTCAAGTTCAATTGTGATGCGGCAGTTTCTGATGCATCGGCAGGTGTCGATTTCGTGGCCCGGGATAGTGATGGTCATGTGATACTGATGGGTTCCAAATCGATCCAAATCGGGTCTTCCCCGGTTATTGCGGAGGCTGAAGCTATTCTGTGGGCGATTGAGTGTGCGGTCGAGCAGAACTTCTCTCATGTTATTATTGAGTCTGATTGTCTTAATCTCATTCAAAGTCTTCTGAAGAACAAAATTGACAAAGGATTGTGTGGAATGTTGGTTACCAAGATCCTGGGGATGGCAACGAGACTTACTGTTATTGGGTGGTCCTATGTAAATAGGAAGGGAAATGGGGCGGCTCATCTTCTGGCAAGTATCAAGCCAGTGGTTCCATCTTTTTATTTCAATGTTTCTTGTTTTACTTTTGACTTATCTTCTGTACTTTTGGATGATGTTGTTGGCTAAGTAATGAATGTGTGGTTTTCATCAAAAAAAAAAAAAAGTGCATAAAAAAAATAACTAATAAATAGAAAAAAAAATACATGGACTAACGGTCTATAAAATTTGAACTGATAATATATAAATTATGAACGAATTGAACTAAAAACGTTTAAACTAAAAAATTAAATGTTACAATCTTTTCTAGTAAAAAAATTATACAAAACTATGAACGAAAAAATTATTCGTACGAAAAATGTCATCGATCTTTCTAAAATTGCTACCGTACCTTTTAAATTTACAAAACCGTCAATACGCCTCTTATAATATTGTGCAATTGATGAAAAGATCTAAACCATAAATAAGTCAAGCACCTGCGTAAATTATTCCATAATTCTCTCCCTAACAATGACATTTCTTGAACCACTCTCATGTAATTAAACTTAAACTTTTTCAATAAACTAAGAATTAAAACAAAGTTATTTTTAAAACAAATTAAAGGTCATCTAGTTAACATGGGATTTTAGTGAAGAATTTAAATGAGAAAATTGGTGTAGAAGGGCCCTTTTTGTATCCATGATACAAAATAGGCCCCTCTATTTTTCTTCCAAAAAATAAAGCTAAAAGAAATTATAAATCATGGGTAATAAGATAGCTGTTTAAGGGCAAATTAGTAATGTAGCATAATAACTGCCTAAAAGTTAAAGATATATTAAATTAAAAAAGGCAAAAATGCTCTAAATAACACGACCTTTGCTACTGTTGCGGAAGGTGACACAAACTTTTAAAATTGCGGAAAAAAATACGAACTATTGGGGGGCGTTGTACTTTTTAGCACCAGTAATTAATCCATTAAAAAGATGTTGGACATTTTATAATTTGTTATAGTTTAGTAAGATATAAATTTAAAAAAGGAACCAAATAATGAAAAAAATTAAAAAAAAATATATACATTTTATTTTGATAGGATAAAATTTTTAAAAAGGAAAAAAAATAATAAAAATTTATAATTTATTTGCAATAAATTATTTAAATTACATAAACTATAAATTATAAAATGAAAATAGATTTTTTGTGCTTTGCTTTTTTCTTTCTTTTATATGAAATATAAATATCAAACATAAGCAAGTATTTATAGCCGGTAAAAAAAGCGTAAACAATATTTTTTTATTTTATAATTTGTAGCTTATGTGATTAAGTAATTTGTTGTAAAGAAGTATACATTTTCATTATATGTTTTTCGATTTTAAATTCTTATCCTACCAACTTATAAAATTTATAATATTTTTTACTTATTATACTTTTTTTTTCTTATGTAAAACATAAATATCAAATATAACGCTAATTTTTTTTTTTACACATTTTCACTATTTTTTAAAATTTATATCATAGCAAACTATAACAAATTATAAACTGTCCAACATTTATTTAATAGATTAATTACTAGTGCTAAAAAGTGCAACGCCTCCCTATAGTTCGTGTTTTTTTCCGCAATTTTAAAAGTTCGTGTCACCTTCCGCAACAGTAGCAAAGGTCGGGTTATTTAGAGCATTTTTGCCATTAAAAAAAAAGGCAACAGCATGATACGGTATCTTCTACACCAATTTGTTAAAGATATATTAAATCCATAAAAAAGGCAACAGCATGATACGGTATCTTCGGTTCGTCTTCTTTCCTAAACATTTCATCCCAAAAATTAAGCGTCATTCGGAACCTCCATTGGATCGTGAAATTCTCCATTCGCAACCTCCATCTTCAAATCGTGAACTTCGACCGTCTTCAACCTCCTGTCTGATCTATTCTTTGTGTAACAACAATAAATCCTTGTAAGTATTCCAAATTCTCTCAACAATATACCATTTTAATGGCTTCGATTTTGGTTCAAACCGAAAACAGTTGATGAACGTTTTCCCTAAAATTCATACTCAAAACCGCCAGTGTTGATCTTTAACTACATGGCCTTAATTTTGAAATTATCCATTTCTGTGAAATATATGTATTCGAATCAACAGTGATGAAAGATTATGTACATAATTTTAAGCAGATACATAAAAATCAACGCCACATAAATTTAACAACTACATAATATTAGCAGATACATAAATTATGCTCGTCACCTTCGTCATTACTGACACATAAATTTAACAACTACATAATATTAGCAGATACATAAATTATGTTCGTCACCTTCATCATTACTGACACTCAGCACATAAAAAGCAACGCCACATAAATTTAACAACTACATAATATTAGCAGATACATAAATTATGTTCGTCCCCTTCATCATTACCAACACTCAGTACATAAAAAATCACCGACATATAAGTATACGAAATACATAATATTAACTATATACATAAATTACACAGAGCAAATTGAAGAAACAGATCATCAAAACGAAATAAATCGGCAGTAATCGCAAAAAAAAATAGAGAAAATGTTTTTGACAGTAAACGAATAACTCTGTAGCATGGTGGTTATGGCTTCAAAAATGGGGAATTTCGTGATTTTGGGATCACGTTTACAAGGAAAGTATATTTGCTATCTTAACAACATCCTGATTTGTAGGGGACCACATTAAATAACCATATTTATTTAAAAAACTGTCACATCATCATTTTTTATTTCCAGCAGGGGTATCAATTTATTTAAGAATTAATCTTTATTATAAAATTACTAGGGGCCTACTTTATCTACATTTTTACAAAAGAGACTAGTTAATCTACATTAATACATAATGAGCCTACTTCTCCTTTTATCTCAATTTAAATTAAGTTTGTGGTGTTGGTTTATAATGTTCATGAGATTCTTAACAACATTAAGGAGATCACAAGTAACTTAATTTAAATAGTTATAATGATAAATAATTAATTTTTAAACTTCTATTACCTTAGTAAAAAAAATATGATCACAATATCTCCACATAGTAAGTTTTTTTGCTTAATTATTAAAAAAAATAATAGGGTTAACTTTATAGCTTAACATTCCCAAAATTCAACTAATTAATCAAAACTTTGTGAAAACTAAAAGAAAACTGAATGAAAAATAATTAATGGTCATAAAAAATAACTAATAGTCATAAAAATTAAACAATTAAAACCTTGTAGACACCATATAAATTTACATAATAAAATGATTATCAAACAAAATTCATCTCACCTCAATCTGCTCAAACCAAGATCAAGACCCTTGAAACAAGTATTTATCTTATTGCACGTCGATTAAAACGCAAGCTTTTCAAAACCACAAACCAATATCAATATTGAATACAACAATGGGAAAAGAGAGTCAACTCTGCCTTTTAGGAAGAGAGAACCAAAACAACTGATATATACCCCTCCAAACAATAAAATTCTAGTAGTCCGAGGGTCTTAGGAGGTGCTGGCTTGAGATTTTGGCTAATGGAAATACAATTTGTCATGGTGACCTTATTCTCCTTCGTAGGGTAGTTATGATGATTGAATTGTTTGATAAAGAAAAGTTTTCACCCTCCGAATAAGTTATTTAAGACATTCATGATACGCCCTTGATTACCACTATCACTCGTGTGTGTTTATCCTAACATTTTTGCTGACACACCCTATCTTTGTGACATCATGATTTTAGCGACGGATAATTGAGGCTTGTGCATGGTGCCGATGCAAGACTTTTTCATTATATTTCTTTTTTTTTCATATTTTTCATCTTTTATTTATTTAATAATTAAAAGGGATATTATTATGAATATCTTCCTTTAAGAATGCACTTGGGATAATTCTTGAAATAACCCATCCAATACCTTCTTCAATGTCCAGAATATTTATTTTTAATTCTACAATTAAGTCTTAGGAGTCATTCATCATTCCTACATAAAAGATGTTTGACCTTATTTGTAAAGCATGTCTAATTTTAATCAAGTATAATTGATAAGTATTTCATCATCCTTAGTTTTAGACATCACAATCTTTCTGTCTCAAAGTTCTTCTTTGGATCTTCGATTCAAGTTTGCACCTTCAAGAATTCTCAAAAATTACTTATTTCACTCAACTCCACGGATTGTTCGACCTAACTAGATCGACTCAACAATTCACTTCTACATCCATCTCAAAACTTCCGCCAACTCATTTCCATCATTCGAATATATCTCCACATAACAAAACATAGTAGTTGAAGTTCTAGCTCGATCAAGATCCGGAGTTTGTCTTTGAACGCATCCAAGGACGCATCAATTCATGAACACGTGAGTTTGTGCGTTCCCGAACAATTTTTTAAGACAAATATGAACAAACAAAAAAAGGAGAAAGTATCCTACTTCTTGACGGGATGACTTTCCATCTAAAGGTGTTATCAATTGTAGTGTGATCGATTGTATTGGATGAGGTTGTAGTCACGTGTCTCTTTTTTATCATGATGGTCGTGGTTTTGTACATGCTCTCTGAAGATCCCTCATCTAGGGGATGTAACACCCCAAGTTCTGGGAACTTGAAGCGCTACGGGGTAGGACCGCACAATGGGTCCCGACTCTCAGAGTAGCAACAACAAACGGATCTTACAACAAGACACAGACGAATGAAAACCAAACCTCAATATAAAACCAAAGGTTTAAACAAAAGAAAACACAAAAGCTTCACAACCGAGTTCAAAACCAAAAAGGGAAACAACAAGGAAACAAAACCCGATCTCGTCCTATAATGTACGGGAACCCCGGCTGACCATACAATCCGGATCACTCAGCAGCATCTTGAACATGTGGAATATCTACAACGACGGTATAAACCGTTATCTAACATTCTAGGTACAAGCAAGAGAGTAAAGGCACAAACACACATAAGGTAAAGAAAACACATAGCATGCTCTCACATCAACCCGTTATTATCTTTCATTAAGGTTATCCATTACTAATTCAACTTCTTTTGTCACACGATAATCTCCTGAAACTCGCCTCAGCTTTCGTCTACCAATAGGAATAGATCAGTACTACCGGTTACCTACGGGCCTGGGTTGCAAGAGCACATTCTAGTCTCCTATAGAATTAGACAATTGGTCACCGCCCGGTTATAATACACTTGGGTCAGTTAAGGTTATCAAAGGGTGAATCCTATTTCCAATTATCCATTATAACCATAACAAACAATACAAGCAAGCCAATACAATCCAACTAATACGCAGAATGAAGCTAAGTAAGTCCAAGGAACTTACCTCACACGAAGGTAACACAAAAGGTTCAGCAACAACTCAGGAACAACTCAGGAAAGCTCATTTTCCCTCAGAAAAGGAGCAAGGAAAGCATGTACGAACAAGCAACACAAATCAGGAACGGAACGGTTGCTAGAAGTCTATAACTTCTAGTCTCAACGATCTCTAAGAGATCTCCACAAGCTAAGGACTCAACCTTAGTCTTACATCAACTCAAGGGATAAGGAACAACCAAAAGGAACAAGGAAAAGAACGAGGGAAAGGAAGGAAGGAAGCAGCTCACCAAAGATAGGAGCTACTGCAGAGAAATTGCAGGGGCGGTTGATCAGAGGCGCAGGGGCGACTAGTGCAGGTGCGGGGGCGGCTGCACTAATAGATTCTCTGTCGGGATTCCTCTTCGACCGAACTCACAACAAGGGCAAACAAAGCTCGAACTTTTGGTTCCAACATGTCAAGACGCATCTAGGGTTAGAAAGAAGACAAGGAACCCAGCCCATAAGATAGAATATCGGATATTCTATCTATGGAAAAAAGATAACACAAACGAAAACAGATCGAGCGCGATCTGTCGTAAATCCGTAGGGGCGGATCAACACAGCCGCAGGGGCTGCCCTCTTCACCGCGGGGGCGGTGAAGGCAAAAACTAGGATCTTACATCAGATCCCCCTAAAAAGAAGTTTCGTCCCGAAACTTGCAAAAGTCAAACGGTCACAACAACACACAGAAACAGAACTGAACACAATATATTCCCACTCGGGGAACGTAACACCAACATCACACAAAAGCGTTCACAACGCAACAAAGGAAAAGCCAAACAACAGACTAAGCTAAAGGTGCAACAAGCTCAGCGTAAAACTCCGGATAGTTCCTCTAGATACTATCCTCTGTCTCCCAAGTCGCCTCATCAGCTCCTCGCATCGACCACTGTATCTTCAATATCGGGATGTCCTTCGAACGCAAGCGTCTCGTACTACGCTCTAAGACAACCACCGGGTGCTCTACAAACGTGTGGTCTGGCTCGATCACTAGATCCTCATGACTGACGATGTGTCTCGGGTCAGGTATGTACTCCCGTAGTTGAGACACATGGAAAACTGGGTGAACACCCCCGAGTCTTGGTGGCAACGCAAGTCTGTATGCTGCCTCTCCAACTCGCTCAAGAATCTCGAACGGTCCAACATATCTGGGGCTCAACTTCCCCTTGACACCGAAACGTCTGACGCCTCGTGTCGGAGATACTCTCAACCAACTCTGAGCTCCAACTCTGAACTCCAGAGGTCTACGCCTCTTATCAGCATAAGACTTCTGTCGACTCTGTGCTGATAACATTCACTCTCGAATCACTGCTACTCGAGCCATGTCATCCTAAATCTGCTCAGGTGCTACTCCGTTGGCACTACTAGGCTCGTCCCAACATAACGGTGTACGGCATCTCTGTCCATATAAAGCCTCATAAGGATCCATCCTGATCGATGTGTGCCAACTGTTGTTATACGAAAACTCCACTAAGGGAAGGTGATCTGGCCACACCTATCCCCAGTCTAACACACAGGCTCGCAACATGTCCTCCAAACTCTGGATGGTCCGCTCAGACTGACCATCGGTCTGAGGATGATAAGCTGTCGTGAATTGTAGACTCATACCTAGGGCGGCATGAACCTACTGCCAAAATCTCGAAGTGAACCGTCCGTCTCTGTTAGAGATTATAGTCCTAGATACTCCATGAAGTCTCACTATCTGTCTAGTGAACTCCTCTGCCAATCGACTCACCGGCCACATTTCCTTGATCGGAATAAAACGTGCGGTCTTCGTCAGTCGATCTACTATGACCCATATAGCATCAAAACCACGACTCGGTCTCAAACCGGTCACAAAATCCATAGAGATGTCTTCCCACTTCCACTGAGGGACGGGAAACGGGTGTAGCTCGTCTCCTGGTCTATGATGCTCGATCTTGACCTGCTGACAGGTCGCACACTGAGCTACATATCTCGTGACGTCTGGCTTCAGACCTCTCCACCAGAAAGAGCGTCTGATATCTTCATACATCTTACTCGTACCGGGATGTACTGAGTAAGGTGAAGAGTGAGCCTCTTGAAGGATCCTCTGTCTCAACTCTCTATCCGAAGGCGCACAAACACACTTCTAGCGTCTCAAAACTCTATCAGCACCAACTGCAAACTGCAGTGCCTCTCCTCGAGACATCCGGTCTCGGATCTGTGTCAAAGTTGGGCAACTCTCCGTCTTCTGTCGGATTTCGGCCAACAGATCAGGTACAATCTTCAAGGTTGACAACTGACTATCGGAATCCGGAAAGAAGATATCCATCTCTAGCCATGCCAAATCTCGCTTTAACTATGGCTGAGTTGTCAGTCTAGCGATTGCCATCTCCCGGGGAGTCTTCCTACTAAAGGCATATGCTACCACATTAGCCATTCCCGGGTGTTATAAGATCTCAAGATCAAAGTCCTTGATCAACTCCAACCATTTGCGCTGGCGGTTATTCAACTCCCGCTGAGTGAATATGTACTTCAGACACTTATGGTCTGTGAAAATCTGACACGTAGCTCCGTACAAATTATGCCTCCAAATCTTCCAAGCGTGAACGATAGCAGCCAACTCAAGACATCCGGTCTCATACGTCTTCAACTGTCAAGACGCATAAGCAATCACCTTTCCCCTCTGCATCAGAACACATCCCAGCCCAGGTTAGATGCGTCGCTGTAAACCACAAAATCCTCAATGCCATATGGCTGAGCTAGGATAGGAGCAGAGGTCAACCTCTTCTTCAGCTCCTTGAAGCTCTGCAGACACTGCTCAGACCATACAAACCTCGTAGACTTCCGCAACAAGGAAGTGAGCGGTCGGGCGATAACTGAAAAGCCCTCAACAAAACGCCTGTAGTAGCCTACCAATCCTAAGAAGCTTTGAACCTCCTTAACGTTCTTAGGTGGCGACCAAGAAGCTATTGACTCGATCTTCGCCGGATCTACCTTGATCCCTTCAACTGAAACAATGTGACCAAGGAATGTTACCTCGGACGTCCAAAACTCGCACTTAGAGAGCTTGGCGTAGAGCTCTCTATCCTGTAAGACTTGAAGAACGATCCTCAAGTGTTCTGCATGCTCCTCTCTACTGCGGGAGTAAACCAGAATGTCGTCGATGAAGACAACTACAAACTGGTCTAGAAAGTCGATGAAGATGCTGTTCATCAACTCCATGAAGACTGCGGGCGCGTTCGTGAGCCCGAATGGCATCACTACAAACTCGTAGTGTCCATATCTGGTCCAAAATGTTGTCTTGGATACGTCATGCTCTCTCACCCTCAGCTGGTGATATCCAGATCTTAGATCGATCCTCGAAAACACTGAAGCTCCATGCAGCTGATCCAAAAGATCGTCGATACGGGGCAATGGGCACTTGTTCTTGATCGTCACCTTATTCAGCTCTCGGTAATCGATACATAACCTTATTGACCCATCTTTCTTCCTGACGAAGAGAACTGGTGCACCTCAAGGAGATACAATAGGGCGGATGAAGCCCTTCTCTGCTAACTCCTCGAGCTACTTCTTCAACTCAAGCATCTCGATAGGCGCCATACGATAAGGAGCCTTAGAGATCGGTCTCGTACCGGGCTCTAGATCAATGCCAAAGTCTACGCTCCTTTGTGGAGGTAAACCTGATGGCTCTCCAAAGACGTCAGCAAACTCGCAAGCTACTGGAATCTCCTCCAAATCCGGACTCGTACTATCCTTCATGACATAGCACCAAAAAGCCTCATATCCCTGATTGATAAGTCTCGCAGCTCGAATTGCACTGATGGTTGTACCAGTCTTCCCGAGACCCCATCCTCGGAAGATCTCAACATGGCCTGCATCTGTAGTTATTGTCACTGTCCTCTTGCCGATGTCCAGAACTACTCGATGTCGATCCATCCAATCCATGCTCAGAATAACTTCTTCATGTACTAAGTACATGACGAAGAGGATAGTTGGCCAGTCGCGACCTTCCAAACTAATAGGACAATCGCGAACCTCTCGTGAACCTCGTATCTTACCCCCATCGGGTAATCCTATAAAGAAGGGTCTACCTTCTACAATAACTAAGGCCAATCTATCTACATATGCATCAGATATAAAAGAATGCATAACACTAGTATCGAAAAGAACTCTGACAGGAAAATCATTAATATTATGGTACCTGTAGTTGTCGGCTCTACAACACTCCTCAACTCGTACACTCTAGCTGATGCATCTCTGGTGTCTGCAGATCCACCCAACACATCCTCTACCTCTCCCCTGACCCAGAGTGGAACCTTGAGGAACTGCGGAACCTTATACTCTCTGTTGCTGCTGCTGGTACTGAGATCTCTGTCCTCCTCCAGTAACACTGGCAGGCGAAGAACCCTGCTGAGATAGCGCCTTGCCCTGACGGCAAAACGCAGCTCTGTGTCCGGGCTTGCCACAAGAAAAGCAAGTCACTGTACCAATACTCAGTTTGTCTAGCGGGATGTGGTGCTAGACTCCTTAAGTGGTTAGCTTGGAGTTTCGAGTTCGAATCCTCCTGGCGGCATGTATGGAAAACTGATATTAGGAGGGTATCCCCCAGCAATGGGCCACAAATTATTCCCATCCCGGATGTAGAGCGGCGAAGCCAACCGAACCGGGAGTTACTTACCAACCTTTCAACAAAAAAAAAAAGCAAGTCACTGTTGGCTTCTTGCAGTCAGCTCGGATGTGTCCAGCTACTCCGCAGTTATGACACTACCGTCTTCTGTCAGAACTCTGCTGGAAACTAGAACGTCCAGGCGTCTGACTACGCCCAAAACCAGCTGCTCCAGCTCCAGCACTGGTTGATCCAGTCTTCTGCCTCTTCTCAGAACCTCCTGTCTGAAAAGCTCTCCTCTGACCTGGTCGGTCTCTCTCAAAAGTAGAAGCTCTATCCTGATAGTCCGTCAAAGAATCACAACGGAAACCAGCAAGATAAGAGCGTGTCGACTCCCTCAACCTATGAGAGAAAAGGTAAACATGCTGATCCTCAGGTGGTGCAAACGGACCCAGCAAAGACAACTCATCCTGGAACTTGTTGATAATCTCAGCAATAGGAAAATCCTCGAATCCAGCCTCAAGGAAATCCTGAAGACGGTCCCTCCTCATAGTTGCAGGGCAGTAGCGATCTCTGATCACCGTCTTTATCTGCTCATAACTGACGACCTTACTACGAACGGTCCTCCACCAAGAATGAGTCTGATCCTTCAGCAGCGTATGTGCTATGTTGACTCGACGTCCTTCTGGGCACCTGATAGCCTCCATAGTAGTATCCAGCTGTCCTAGCCATTGCTCCACTTCCAAACTAGTATTTCCCATGAAAGTGGAACCTTCAGCTGGTCGAAAGCCTTCAACCAACTGTCGGGCTTTGGCTCCTGTGCCTCAGCCGGTGCTCTAACAACCTCAACAACTGTAGCAGGCGGGGTAATAACTTGGGAAACTCTCTGCGAAACCTCAGCTGACCTCGCAGGAACTGGTGGCACTGGTGTTGGTCCTCCAGTCCTGATAGCTTCCTCAACTCTCTGCACATAGTCGCGAAATACAGGAGCTCCGATAGACACTCGTGCAGACGTCGTTGATGGCGCTCTTTGTGCTCCGGACCTAGCAGCGGTCCCGTTCCCAGCCTCAGGAACAACACTCTCAGCAACTTCTTCAGCGAACGCCTCAGCGGTAGGCGAATCAGCAACTAGGGCTTGGCCCCGACCTCTAGCTAGTGGAGGTCTTCCTGCACGTCCTCGTCCACGGACGGCAGGTGGAAATGGTGGTCGACCCCTTCCTCGCCCCATAGCAGATGTAGCTCTAGTATGCGCCGTTTGCTATAAGGATAGATATATAAGAAAATAACTATATAAATAAGGCCACGCTACAGCTAAAGCACAACTCCAGAAAAAGCACATATAAAGGCCAACACAAAAGAAACTACACTGTTGAGATCCGCGGAGGTAATGGTGGTCGCCCGTACATCTATCCCAGACCGAAAGGTTAAAACAAAAACCCCCTTTTTAAAACGTTAGACCCCTTGTGGGTTCTATTTATTTATCCATCAGACCTTTAGAAGATTTCGAGTGTCATTGTTGCCAACCTAGAGCTCTGATACCATATTGTAACACCCCAAGTTCTGGGAACTTGAAGCGCTACGGGCTAGGACCGCACAATGGGTCCCGACCCTCAGAGTAGCAACAACAAACAGATCTTACAACAAGGCATAGACGAATAAAAATCAAAACTCAATATAAAACCAAAGGTTTAAACAAAAGAAAACACAAAAGTTGCATAGCCGAGTTCAAAACCAAAAAGGGAAACAACAAGGAAACATAACCCGATCCCGTCCTATAATGTACGGGAACCCCGGCTGACCACACCATCCGGATCACTCAACATCATCTTGAACCTGTGGAACCTCTACAACGACGGTATAAGCCGTTAGCTAACATTCTAGGTACAAGCAAGAGCGTAAAGGCACAAACACACATAAGTTACAGAAAACACATAGCATGCTCTCACATCAACCGGTTATTATCTTTCATTAAGGTTATCCATTACTAATTCAACTTCTGAGGTCACACGAGAATCTCCCGAAACTCGTCTCCGCTTCCGTCTACCAATAGGAATAGATCAGTACTATCCGTTACCTACGGGCCTGGGATGCAAGAACACATTATAGTCTCTTGTAGAACTAGACAAGTGGTCACCGCCCGGTTATAATACACTTGGGCCAGTTAAGGTTATCAAAGGGTGAATCCTATTTCCAGTTATCCGTTATAACCATAATAAACTACACAAGCAAGCCAATACAATCCAACTAATATGCGGAATGAAGCTAAGTAAGTCCAAGGGACTTACCTCACACGAAGGTAACACAAAAGGTTCAGCAACAACTCAGGAAAGCTCAGTTTCCCTCACGAAAGGAGCAAGGAAAGCCTATACGAACAAGCAACACAGATCAGGAACGTAACGGTTGCTAGAAGTCTATAATTTCTAGTCTCAATGATCTCTAAGAGATCTCCACAAGCTAAGGACTCAACCTTAGTCTTACAGCAACTCAGGTGATAAGGAACAACCAAAAAGAACAAGGAAAAGAATGAGGGAAAGGAAGGAAGGAAGCAGCTCACCAAAGACGGGAGCTACTGCAGAGAAACCGCAGGGGTGATTGATTAGAGGCGCAGGGGCGGCAACACGCAGGGGCGGCTGGTGTAGGTGCGGGGCGGCTGCGCTGACAGAAGCTCTGTCGGGATTCCTCTTCGACCGAACTCACAACAAGGAAAACCAAAGATCAAACTTTTGGTTCCAACACGTCAAGACTCAACTCCAGAGAGCCTGAGAACAACAAAGGATCAACAACAGAACGCTCCACAAGAATCAAGGATCAAACTTGATTCTTGGGAAAGAAGAAAATAGAAGAACAAGAGGAAGAAACCAAAACAGGAGGAGAAGGCATGCAACAACTCTAAGAACGTGAAGAAGAAACCGGAAGAGATGAACTTACACGTTCAGCAAGGTTGTAGGAAGCAAGGGACGGCTGCAGCGCTCTAGGGTTGAAAAGGACGTAGGCAAGAGACGGGAAAAAAGAGAAAAAGGGAGAATATATAGGGAGGGCTGGAACGCTAGACGGAAAGGGCGTATAGGGTTAGAAAGAAGACAAGGAACCCGGCCCATAAGATAGAATATCGGATATTCTATCTATGGAAGAAAGATAAAACGAACGAAAACAGATCGGGCGCGATCTATCGTAAATCCGCAAGGGCGGATCAACACAGCCGTAGGGGCGGCTGGCCACAGGGGGCGGCCCTCTTCACCGCGGAGGTGGTGAAGGCAAAAACTAGGATCTTACAGGGGACGCCATGTGATCCACATTTTCTCAAGTAGTGTCACATCTTGTTGTTGATTTATATTTTCCTACTACCCGGTTGCGAGATACCACGTTAGTTCATCTATCTCATGCTTTCTCCATGGTATGTGATCCTCGAGCTTTCCTCGTTCTCATATTTGGTTTGTGTAGTCTTGTTTGATGTCTTTGCCCTTTTTGTTCCCTTTCTAGTGATGTGTCGTTGTGCCTCTTTTTGCTACTTTAATGTTTGTTTTCACGGGTAGCCCGATTTGCCCATTTTTTGGCCTTACAATACGTCAAGGTATGTTTAGTGTAGTGGAATCTCTTTATCATAATAAAATCTCTCTAAACCTTGATTCTAAAATTTATATTTGTGTCATGGTTTCAAAACTAATATATTTTAATTACTAAGTTAAAAAATATAAAACTTTTGGATGGTGTTCTTGTACATTAAACTTTTTCGAATGATAATTCATAGATTTTTTAGTCTTTGTAAGATGTTTGTGACCTTTATAGTTTTTGAAATATAAGTTATCTTTTTCCTCCATCAAAATGTTAACTTATAGATACAAAAACAAAATCCATTAATTTATAAAATTTGGAAAACACCAACGAAAAACTGAAATATAGTTAAATATAATAAAATAATATAAAATAAAATAAAGTTTAAAGCAAAGTGACTCCCTTCAAAAATTTATCTTAAAAAAATAAGGCTAAATTAGCCTTTAGGGCCTTTTACACCATAGTGTTGGAATCGTGATTTTTAAATATACCGGCGAAAATCTATATTAGTGACCATGACTACGCACGCGAAGTGCGTAGTTGATAAGGTCCTCAACTACGCTTTTGGGAAGCGTAGTTGGAGTTTCAAAAAAAAATAAAAATATCAACTATGCTTTTGGGAAGCGAAGTTTGAGTTTCCTAAAAAAAAATTTAAAATTTTTTTGGAATTCCAACTACGCTCCCCAAAAGCGTAGTTGGGGACCCTAGCAACTACGCACGCGAAGAGCGTAGTTTGGGTGATAATTATAGAGGAATTTAGGGATCTCCCAATTACAAATTGAGAAATTGGGTTCCTACTTTACTAGACTAATTTAGAAATAGTACAAAAAGTGGACAAAAGTGATGACTCATGATTGATGTGAGTGCTGATTGTAACACTTTTGATTGACATTTTGGAGGGAATTTGGGGCCAAAAAAACGCAGCCCTCTGCCCCAAAAAAACGCAGTCCTCTGCCCCCAAAAAACGCAGTCCTCTTGTTGAGCTTCTACGTCGCCGGAATCTGAATTGCTTACATTTCCCAGTTCTATTTTTGAGTAAGCATCGGTGTTTGTTATCATTCTCCTGCCTTACCCAAGTTTGAGAATAGAGTTGCATATGTGAATCTACAAAAAACACATTATAAGCATAATACATAATATATGATTATTGGGTATGATGTCAGATTACCCAACTATATGCCAAGTTGGGTTATGATGTGAAGTTATTGGGTATGTTGTAAGCTTACACATTAAATACATACATTGACTAATCAGTTATATGCAAAACATTTCTATATACTTGGGTGCCATAAAATACATATATGGAGTAATCAATTACATGCAAAGCATTCCTACATACTTGGGTAACATGAACTACATACCCAAATAACAAATACATGAATCCATACATAACCAATATCCATTATTGTAAACCCCAATTTACATACCCAATATACATTGTAAGCTTACACATCCCTACATACTTGGGTAAGATAAAATACATACCACAAACAACACTCCATACCCAAGTCAAATCTTATCAAGCATCTCTTTCATAATACATACCCCAAACAACAACACACAAAATTAATTGATAACAATACCCAGTAAATACATTCATGGAGTAATCAATTACTCAATCCATACTCAAATCAAATCTTACAAAAGTCTATCTTCAATAATGCATACACAAACTGCACACACATATACTCAATTCATAGCAATACCCAATAAATGCAAACATTAAGTAACCAATCACTCGATCCATACAAAAGTCAAATCTTATTAAGCCTCTCTTTCATAATACATACTCAAACTGCACACACAAAATCAATTGATAACAATACCCAGTAAATACATTTATTGAGTAATCAATTCTCAATCCATACTCAAATCAAATCTTACAAAAGCCTATCTTCAATAATACATACTCAAACTGCACACACATGTACTAAAGGGCAGTATGGCTTACCAATTCCTCATCAATGGAGTCATTGGAACACCTTTCCTCAGAAACTCTAGCCTCCTCAGGAACTCTAACCTCCATAGTCTCCTCGGGAACTGTAGCCTCGCCGGAATCAAGGGCTCTAGTATCGGTGGAAACCCTAGCATCCTCCGCCATCAAAGTCTCACCGGCCATCCTACGATCCTCTGCCTCCATTACGGCCTGAGTAAACCCTAGACTGAAAGAGGGCGCCGGTATTTGAGCAACAGACGTGGAAGGGAGATCCGCCATTTTTTATTCAAAGAATTGAGGAATGTGTTTGGTTCTTGTTTTGGAGAATACGTTCTTCAAAATAAACAAGAAGAAATGTGTTTGGATCTTATTTCCCTCTCTTTATTGGAAGAACCAAAAAGCCTAAAAACCCAATATGCCAATTTAAATTTGGGAGGAAACCTATCATTTCAATGAAAACCGTCTTATCAAATTTAACATCCAATAGTGACCTATTTTGTTAGACCCAATCCTACTTTTTATTATTTTATATAGGGACCCATTATACAAAAGTAAAATCGTTGGGTCCCATTTTTCTAATTAATTTAAAAAAAATTTTTGACTTCTAGACGTTGATATATGGTAAGTAGAGGGGGCCTAAGTGGAGGGGTAGTTACCTTACCACGATGGTTGGTGTGTTTTTTTATCACGATGGTTGGTGTGTTTTTTTATCTTGTGGCGAGCATGGTGGTTGGTGTGGGAGTAGGTTCATCCCAAAAAGAGTTGAGAGAATGTGACCACTTTTTTTTTCTTCATTTTTTGATGCTTAGTATTTGGTGGTGGAGCCCTTCAAAAATTAGACACTTGCCCTTTATTGTTATTGTTTGGCTTGTATTATTATAACAGAAACACACCATATGACTACACCTTTACATTCCTCCATTGTTAAAGCTTCCAACCTACAAGTCATCATGAAACCCCCTCAAGTTTTGAACCCTAACGAAGAAGATGTGGTAATCCAGAACCCTAACGAAGAAGATGTGGTAATCCACGATTTCCACCCACGGTTCCGGGTCTACAAATCGGGTCGGGTCCAGAGGTTCCGAGAATTCCAGATCGTCCCACCCTCCTCAGATCCGGATCCAAACCTCGCCGTTCTCTCCAAAGACGTCGTCGTTTCGCCTGAAACAGGCGTATCTGTACGGATCTTCGTCCCTGCAGAAATCAGAACCTCCTTCGAGCAGAAGAAGTTGCCGCTTCTGGTCTACACACATGGCGGTGCTTTCTGCTTGCAATCGGCTTTCTCTTCCACCTTCCATAAATACGTCACCTCTCTCGTCTCCGAGGCCAACGTCATCGCTGTCTCCGTTGATTACAGGTCCGTTTCTTGATTCGGTTATTGATTTCCATCACCCACATGTGAACTGCAGCAATTAAATAATCGGGATTCCAGGTTAGCTCCAGAGAATCCGATTCCAGCCTGCTACGAGGACTCATGGGCGGCAATCCAGTGGGTCGCAGCCCACCAAAACAGCAATGGACCTGAGCAATGGTTAAACGACCACGCCGATTTCAACCGGGTATTCCTGGCGGGCGACAGCGCAGGTGCAAACATCACCCACAACACGCTGAACCGGGTCGGATCCAAATCCGAACCACACCCGTTAAAGATTTCGGGTGTGGCTCTAATCCATCCTTTCTTTGGAAATGACGAGCCAGACAAACTGTGGGAGAGTCTATGCTCGGAAAGTGCGGGTATCCATGACGCGAGACTGAACCCGGCTGCTGATCCGACCCGATTGGCAGGGATTGAGACCAAGAAAATGCTGATATTTGTGGCGGGGGCGGATCATTTGAAGGAGCGTGGAGTGAGTTATTATGAGGCTTTGAAGAAGAGTGGATGGGGAGGGGAAGTGGAGATTGTTGAGACTGAGGGAGAAGACCATGTGTTTCATTTGTTTAATCAGGATTGCGATAAGGCCTTGGCTTTAATGAAGAAGGTGGCTTCTTTTCTCAACGAATCTTAGGTTAGATTCGGTTTCCGGTCCAAATTTTATGTCTCATTCACTTGTTTTAACATGAGATTGTGTATGGGACAGAAGACTTGTACAAGATGATCAATAAAGGTTACGATTCATGTTGTTTTGTGTCATGCTGTGTTGTAGCATACATGGATCTTGTAAGTTGCCGTTTACAATTCCAAACACTTAACCATAATGGATCTTGAATTTGGGCATGGATCATCAAATATCCAGCCAGAATTGTGGAACAAAAGGTGCTTGATTTAAGAGTGTTTGATTTGATGAATGTGTAGCGCAGATACTTCAAAACGGTTGATGAGTGCATTTATAATTTTAACCCACTGTCCATTAAAATCTCACCTATCCCGAGTCCGGATCCTCTATTGTGTTTGTGTATTGCCTTGTCTACTCCATTCAATTAATTGGTCCACGTTTGCACCCTTTTTAAATTACCAAAAAAAAATTAATTGGTCCACGTGGCACTGGTTTTGATTTTTTCAATTTAAATTAATTAAAATAAAATTTTACAGTCTTCTCTTTCCTCCTTGTCACCAGAGACTTTCGTTAACTTAATTTCATCCCACAATTCTTCTGGCTGTCAAATTGTCAAACCCACGGTAAAAAGAACAACCACCACACTGGCAATACTCCTGTTGATTCATCCTCCATGAATGAGACATATCTAGTCAGCCAATGAATCAAACATAGAATCTCCATGTGGGAGAAGATGAGGAGGAGAGAGACCTCAACGGTGGTGCAATCGACGCAGCCATCGGGGTTCTCCGGAGGCCGCGGGGACGGCCAGCGGGCTCCAAGAACAAGCCCAAGCCCCCGATCTTTGTGACCCATGACAGCCCAGCGCCCTCAGGAGCCACGTCATGGAGCCCTACAAATCGAAAATATCTAAAAGTTACTGTAAGAGAGATGTCGACGCCGAACAAAGCAATGATGCCTTTACAACGCCGATTTGAAATCATATCGCTTACTGGAGCATTCCTGCCTGGTACAACTCCAGAAAAATTACTGGATGAACTGGGTAAACAGAAGGCTCCATTGAAAAGGAGGAAAGAGGACATATTTTCTAGGGTATAAAATCCCTAACTTTACTCTAATTAATTTAAATTGAAAAAATCAAAACCAATGCCACGTGGACCAATTAATTGAATGGGACAGACAAGGCAATACACAAATGCAATAGAGGATCCGGACTGGTTTATCATATGTCCAACATTTCCCCTGTCATTTGACCACCTATCACCTACACGGGTGTTCGGGTGGTATCAGAGAACAACCGGGTGTACAATACTTCTTTTTTTATACTGTTAAAAGTATAAAATAAATATATACTTAATTCAACATAAATTAGTATCTATCAATTCAAGGAATATTATGTAATATTACAAATCAATGTCGAATAATAGAAAATGATGCAAACAAATGTAAAAAATTTGTAGACGACAAACGTAAACATAAATTAGAAGTGAATAAGAAGATAAGAGAGTGAGCAATGAAAGGAGTGAAGTGTTCGCATGAACAATTGAACGTGGTTGGAGGCTTACCAAGGTGAGGTGTCGAAAACTCTGAATGTTTGGTGAAGAGAATTTAAAAATTCGGGGAAGTAGATTAGAGTCATGAGACTAGAACTCTTTGAATAAGTGAAGGACAAATGTTAAAAATCACTATAAATTTTAGAATTTAGTGATTTTTTTATTAATTCACATGGGTGGTTGTACCTCCACCCTTACTCGTCTCACCACCCGTCAACCACCAAAATTTTTTTGGATTTTCAAATATATATTTCGTTCGAGTGATCGGTCAGGTGGATGACGGTTGTACCTCTACCATACATATCTCATCACCCGTCAACCACCCGAAATTATTTAAATTTTTAAATATGTATTTAGTTTGATCAATAGATCGGGTGGTTGTTCATCCATTTCTTACCTAATCATAAACAAGAGAATTCTTCCATTATATTGTTATTTGTTATATATAGGGGTGGGCATGGGACAGGACGGGACGGGATTTATGACTTTTTTTCTTTGTCCCGCGCGGGCCTTGTCCCATGCGGTACGGGACGGGACGAGACAAATCCCGCGAAAATTATGCACCGATTATATTCAATATGTATACATGTTTTCTCTCATGTTTAAAGACGCAAATGATCTAAAAAAAATTGATACGTAATTATCGATTCATGACGCCTACATTAGTAGTTAATACATTGAAAACAAATTCAAGTTACATTAAAGTGTCTTACTGATTTACATTCAGAAAATAACAACTAGTAATTTACAGATTTTTACATTTATTTAACTATCGATTACAATTGTGGGAATCCAGAAATACAAGGGCGATGGAACGGACTAGAGGAAGGACGACGATGGAACGGACTAGAGCAAGGCGGCGAACGGACTAAATCAAGGGAGAGCGGAAACTCTAGTAATTTAGATCCAACCAAATGAGTCGTAAAGAATGAGTGAAACTCAGTGAATGACTAATGAAAAATTATCTATCTAATAATTATAAAAATATAAAAATATTTTATAAATTATATTTTTAAAAACTAAAATTTATGTATATTATTTATCTATATAATATTTATAAAATATAAACATATTATATATATATATATAGAGAGAGTATAGATCCTATGAGAACAACCCTAACGTGTATACATGAGAACTGATTCGTAATTATTATTAGTTTTGTTACGAAGGTGTCATATCGTTTAATGTATTATTCGTAATTATTGTTGGTTGAGTGGATTATTCGTAGTTATTGTTGGATTCTTAATTATTATTATTCGTAGTTATTATTAATTATGATATCTATTCTAAATCTCAACCCTTAATACTCACCATCCAACGGTGTACGATTATTCTCATGTATACACGTTAGGGGTGTTCTCATGGGAATCACACCCTATATATATATATATATATATATATATATATATATATATATATATATATAGATAGATTTTAGTTCAAGTGAGGAGAGAGCTTGTAGATAGGAATTAGGAGGAATGTAAGCCATTGGATGGATTTAAATCAAGGGCTCTCACACGCTCATCATTAATGGCATTTTTGTAAATTGACTTAAAATCTGGAAAAATACCCTTACGTTCAAAATAGTCATCGGTGTTCATACTTTTATATGTCATTGTTCATGTTTTTATACATCAGTGTGCATAGTATTTTTATTCATCAAAGTGTCATGTCCATTTATTTTTTTGTGTTCATTTTATAAAGCATAGATGTTCATTTACAGTATATAACCATAAAAAATAAAAAACTTGTAATACCCGAAAAATTTAAACTCCGTAGCAAACCGGATTTCGATCTTTTGATCCTTAGTTGTCTACATAGTTGGACACCATATCAAAAATTTTTTTATCATTTTATGTAATATTACTTCACATAAAATGATAAGAATTTTATTAGCAGCAACCCTAATCCAAACCCTAATATATATCATGACTTGTCTATGACAAAGTCATGACGTCCTAATGACGAGATCAAGACGAGCCCAAGACGAAGTCAAGACGAGACCATGACGAATTTTGACGAAGCCATGCATGGCTATGACAATTGTTGACAAGGCCATGACAAGGTCTTTACAACCTTCAGCCCACTCCTCTTTTCTTTTTCTTTGGCCCATGTTTGTTTCAGCCCAGATATCTCTTCCCTGCCTTGCTGATGTCCGGCCCAATGAAAGATGGTTGCTACTCCATACGTGTGCTGAGCTGGAAGATCTCCAACGTAACAGCCGCAGATCACGCTGAATTACGCCTTCAAGATTGCGAATCTGTTGCCCTTCCTTTTCCAGTCGTCACACCTGCCTCCTTCCTTCTAGATGCATTCTTCGGCCTTCTCTTCCGAGTCACCTTACTACTGAACGAGGACAGCCTCTACAAACCGCCTAGATCGAAGCCTCACCCATCCTTCTGCACACAATGCTTCCTGAGCAGGTGAATCCGTTTGCTTCTCCCTCTTCGCCCATCTGCAGCCCTGCTGGACGGTCTTCATCAGCGTCGACTACCACCACGTACTTTGACGCCTTCACCGCTGCTGCAGACCGAAGCACAGGACAGCACGCCTCGCAGCCAGTCCCAAGCCACTGCACGCATCTTCAATGGTCCACAAAAGAGCAGATCTCTCGCCAGGCTACTGCTGTAGAGGGCTGGGTAAGTATACACACCTGTCCACTCTTCCCTCTTATTCTCTCCCTTACTGTCATGCCTCCTTAATAGACTTCATGGCTGCACTTGTGCCCTCCTAAATCCCTATCACAGAAGAACAACCTTCATATCCGCCTGCTCCCGGTCCGCTACGTAGCACCAGTGTTGGCCTCCCCTACTACAACTTCTAACGTGCCAGATCCCCTCCGGACATACCACCTCATCAGCCGCCAGAAACACGTCCGCCTGAGGTCCACCTTCGGCCAAAGAAACCTTCTACAGCTTGACCTTGGTGAGTAACTTCAACTTGGTTTCCATGTCTGAGATAGGAGAGGCATCTCTTTGATTCAGTGTTGTTGTTTGGTAGATCATAGGACTCGAAGTAAGGACCTCTGTGTTGAAACAATAACCCAGGAATAAAGTAGGAGGTAAGAATCGAACTCTAGACCACCTTACATTAACATCTTTGCCTCAGGAAAAACTGTATTGACCCAGCATGTTTTACACTAGATTTCGACACTTTAGAACGATCATCCACCGTTGAAATTTGGATATATTGTAGATGAACATATATAGTTTACTGTGTTAAAATTTGGGAGAAAGTTAACGGTCGGATTAGGTTTTATAAGGTCCCGAAGTAGAGCACTTGAGCTGTTTTTGAAACAGGAAAATATGTGGCTAAGTATAGGAGTTTAGCTTCTAGTCTAACCTTAAACTTTATGTAGGAGTTTTGGTTGAATTTTTGAGAGACCTTTGCCCTACGTTTAGTATACATATTTTAGAGGAATTAGAGAGTATTCTCGGAATTCTTAACTTTTAATCTAAACCTTGGATCTTAACTCAAATCGGACTTTAATGATCGTTTCAGGAAAATCTAGGATTTTGTATAACTTCTGTACTGCGATACTAAATTCCTCCGTAAGAACTGGATATGGGTTAGTATATAAGTGCGAGTTGGGAGTTATGAAATTATATGGATAAGTGAGTTGAGGAGAAAGAGTAAAAACAGGTTTGACGGTATAATATATGTAGTAGCATAATTAGTAACCGGAGAGAAGGAATGTTGTCCTTCTTCGAATGTCTCGAGTTTGACCTTATAACCTATAAGTATCTATCCAAGAGACTTAAATTATGGGAAACAAGAAATGAAAGAAATGAGGAGAATTCCAGAATAAACTTCTAGAATTTACGATACCAAGGGTAAAATGGTCTTTTACCGTAAGAGAGCTTTTTCCGTAATTCCTTCGCATGAGGTTGGACATCGAGAGGTGATTTTGATCCACATGCCTTATTTGACAGGCGTTTGAGTTACCACGAGTACGGACTGTTTCGAGACGTGTTAGAGAGAGTTTTGACTCAGGTAAGTCCTTGCGACTTACTTAGCCAGTTTCTGGATATTAGTCGAGTGATAGTGGTTGTGTGTGCTATTTGCGTGTTTAATAATAATAACTTGCTAGGACGACTGTTATTATTACGTTTAAGGCCCAAGTGTATGTATAACGGGCCGTGACATCACTGCCCAGCTCTGACAGGAGACTGGGAGGTTCTCTATACCCAGACCAGGCAGGTACAAGGTGAGATGCATCGGATCCATTCCTGATGGTTACACGGGGGCGGAGGCGAGGTTTGAGAATCCCTCGTGTCACAAAATAAGTATCATTAGCGTGAAAGAGTAATTAAACTCAAGATAATAAAACGGACTTGTTTGAAAGCATGATGGGTGTTTATATTTTTATGTGTGTGTTTGTGCTGCTATTATTCTGCTAATATTTAGATAACTAGCTAACGGTTCCTCTTGTTGTGTTTTTTTTAGATTTACCGCAGGTTAGACCAGCAGCTGAGTGATCCGGAAGTAGTGGTCAGCCGGGTCTCCGTACTCCTTAGAGTGGGGGTTGGGGTTGTGTCTGTCTTTTCTTCCTTTTGGTTAAGACAGTTGTTCGTTCTTTTGTTTAAGTATTTTAGGCTGCTAGACAGTGTTGCATTCATTACCCTAAAAATACTATTTTATGAATTTCGGTTTCTTTATTTGTGTCTTGTTGCAAGGTCCTAGTAATGTTGTTGTCAAACTGAGGTCGGGACCCATTGTGAGGTCCTAACCAGTAATGTCCCGAGTTCTGAGAATTCGGGGTGTTACAAAACTCATCACAAAACGTTAAAAGATGATCCTAATATGTTATGTATGTGTCAAAGTTATAGATAACTCATCGGTGTTCATACTTTTATACGTCATTGTTCATGTTTTTATTCGTCAGTGTTCATACTTTTTATGTCATTGTTCATGTAAATATTATACACTGTTTTTTTATAAGGCATTTTGCCGAACAGTTTGCGTGCGCACTAAAAGGAGCTTATAGATTATTCAATTGGAGCTATTAGACCATATTAACGTATGTATATACATGTATTTTTTCAATCAAACTTATCAAACACAAAATGATTCAAACAAATTTGATTTCGAACACAAACATCAATCATAATGAAACCTAAACCTTAAGAATGGAAATCTAAACAGTAAGAGTAGATTTTCGAAGAAACAAAATCTGAATCGTCTTGTATTCTCTTTGATTTCGCAATTTTTTATGTAATCGATCTCTGAATATTATAAACACGATTTTAAAGAAAAGTATAATTTTCAAAAAAATGACCATCATATTATAAACACCATAACTGTAAAAAAAAATGAATACATATTTGTAAGAAAATGAACATGATATTTTATTAACACGATTTGAAACAATAGTATAATTTTCAAAAAATCCGAAAAAAATGTTTTAAACAAATACAAAAATGAACAATTAATGCTAAAAAATGAACAGTTAGTGTTGGGAAAAAATAAAAATTTATTGATAAAATATGAACAATCACTCTTTTAAAAATGAACACATACTTATAAAAATATGAACAACAATTTTTATTTACAAAAAGAAAATCTGAAAAAGAAATAAAAATGGTGACGTGGCATGCCACATGTCAACACCACAGCTCTCCTCATTCCTATCTGCAAGGGTCCTCCTCACTGGAACCGGACCCTATATACATATGCGGGACAGGACGGGATTAACCGGGACGGGAAGTCTCCGTCCCGCGTTCCGTCCCGCAAATTTTTCGCGGGACGAGACGGGACGGGATACACATTTTTTTTTTCAAATCCCGCCGGGATCGGAACGGAATCGGGAGGGGATCGGGATTGGACGGGATTAAGCAGAATTTATGCTCACCCCTAGTTATATAGATTCTGAGCAAGTTGACAAAACCTAACTTTATTATTTATATATATATATATATATATATATATAGAATCATACTCTCATGTAAACAACTCTTATAGTGTACAATGAGAACAAATCTAATCCGCAAGATTAGAGTAATAGATGGTCAAGATTAACCATAATAAATAGGGAAAAAAATAAAAATAAAACAAATTAGAATGAGAGTGGGGAATTGGCTGCACGTGAAAATCAATTTTCACTTAATTTGCTCCATTATTATATATAAAAAGATTTGTTACCTTATATTGCCTTAGAATCTCTCATTCAAATCTTCCATCTTCCATCATCGTTCAATAACCGATTATTTGTGAAACGACTCCAATGGCGAGCAAGGGCAATTCAACGATGATTAGGGTTGTTGTCGTTCGTCCAATGAAGGCACCACCGTCGTCTCCATACCAGATTTGGCCAGCCGGTTTTCTTCGCAGATCCGGACTTGAACTCGCCACGGCTCTCCCTCGAATGCCTCAGGTACCCTTCCAACATTCCTTCAGTCTCGTGCATCACGACTCAACCGTCTATGAGACCAATTTCGTCTCGCTCACCATCAATTTCGCTCGAGGCTATTCAAAAGCCGCGTTTTCCTTCATCCTCGTAGTCTCGTGTCGATATTACATCATTACCATCAACAATCTTCTTGTACGACTCCAAATTTGTCATCATTGCAGACCAACCGGAATCCATGGTTGTCCTCATCCTCAACAGTACAAGAGAAGCATGTGCTATTGGATTTGTATTCACTATTTATTGAGTTTTTATTCGTTGATGTATGTTAATGTATTTAGCAAAATGAGAAGTTCGTTGATTTTGCTTAGATTAAGATTCAATATGTTTTTGTGGTGCTTGAAATCTTCTTTGATCTGATGAACAAAATTTGTTATTTCATTGTCATATACATGAATTATTGTACTTTAGTTTTTATTCGACACTAAATGTTGTAAATATTCGGTGGTTATATGTCTTTTATCCGGCGATTTGTGGTGGTTTGTCCGTGTATGTGCGACAACTTATTGGAAACAATTGAATAACTAAATTTTGCAACTAATATATTATATCATATGTACGAATATATTTAGTAACACTAACGAATATTTAATAGTACACTAACGAATATTTTAAGTAATATGGTCGAATATCTTCGTATACGTATATGTTCGCGAATTGTCCGAAGATTGAAACAATGGTCTCTTCAAATTATGATCGTATATTTTTCACTATATAAATAAATAATTTATGTACCACTGACTATTAATTTCAGTTATCAATAATCGACTAAAATTTGTTGGACATGAACGAGTAATATTGGTATCATGAATGAATTCTTAATAGTATATTGACGAATATTTTCATGAACACAAACGAATACTTTTGTACAATATTAACTTGAAGAATGGAGATGATAATTGAATTGATTTAGAAATATTGTTGATATCAATTATGGTGAATGATGAATTGAGAAATGAAAAAAAGTGCAATATGAATTCACGTTGAAAACCAGATTTGAATTTAAATGTGAAGATTAGGATAATAACAATTAGGAAGAGAATATCTAACTACCATATTTGACTATAATTATTATGAAGAGTGTAATGCACCCTCTTTAATTGGAGAGTGGAATAAAATATTCCCTAAAATTTGGTTTAATTAACACCATTAGATCAAAGCAATCATATGGTTAACGTGTGTTCTCATTGAACACTATAAGGGTTATTTACATGTGAGCCAAACTCTCTCTCTCTCTCTCTCTCTATATATATATATATATATATATATATATATATAATATTTTAAGGGGTTAACATGGTAGGAGTCTTGTTTAGAAACCAAAAAAAAAAACTCTCTGAGTTTAAGTTCCACATGTTCTATGTTGTGTGGTTTCGGTTCTAGTGGAGAAGGACCATTTATGAATCGGGTATATATGTTGCCATGGATAAAGAAGTTCAAATCAACTAGTTTGGACGATTTGTGATGACGTACAGTTTTTCAACTTCAACGCATTGTAGTAGTGCTAGAGTTCACATCAAATTTAATCGAAGTTAAAGGAAAAGTTATTAACACCAGCACATCCCACAATATCCGATGTACTTTTTATTTTTTAAAACCAAATGTGGCCGGAGAACGCCCAAACTTTAACTCACTCATTTATAATTTTATTAATTTCTTCGGCTCGCCCTTAGCCATTTTCTTATTAATTTACCATCAATTTTATTCTCCTTTCTTGTTGTGAACCCCGTAGAATTCTGCTAACAACAACCGCGACGAGCAGGTCTGGCCTAGAAGCAAGGCGTACTGGTGAAGAACCGTATAAGTGAATATAAAGGATATAAATACTCTAGAATGGGGTTGAATAGAGTATGAGAACTTTTCGCAAAAACCTATCTCAAAGGCTTTGAAACTGATTTCAAGGTCTTGATGTCGATATGTGCTCTTTGTAACACAACTGGTTTTCAAGGGTTTTGAAAGTGGGAGGGAATTACCCCCAGAATGGAAGATGCCGATTTTAAGGCCTTGACTCCATAAATCTACAAAGCAACGTTAGTCACAAAAAAAGCAAGATATAGTGCAAAAATGAAAAGATCAACACGGTAATATGTTTACAAAGTTCAGCTCTAACATCCCACGTCTCCGTCCTAGGGTTTCTTTGCCCATAGGATCTAACTATCTATTATCTACTTCAAAGAGTCTTAGATACAACCTAGAAGAAATCCCCTTCTTTTCTCATTGTAGCCAACGCTACGATCTAGTTCCAACTCTTAACCTAGCAATAATAGCCTAGTTACTTTGCAGAGTAACACACACTCGAGTATAACACTCTCTAGATATTACAATGAGGCTCTCGTGTTTTTCTCTCTCTATGGATGTAAGCTTTTATAAATGAAGGGGAAGAAAAACTTTTGGAACAAAATGAAGATGCTTTGATCGCTTGAAGACTTAGATGTTTTCGTATAAGCTTGTTGTTGTTCTCTTCAATCGTGATCTTCATTTATAGTCTTCGATGGAGAAGTCTTCTAACCGTTGTAAAGATGATTGTTGTGATGTTCTTCCTTCTCCATGGAAAACAGTGTAGGTTGAGATGAAGTAGTCGTTATAGAATCTTCTTATCTTCTTCATCTCCTTGACGCACGTTGTGAGTCTTCTTCTTCGAGATCTTCTCTTAAAAGAGCCGTTGAAGATCTTGTCGTTGAAGTCCTTGTTTCAAGCTCCGAGATCTTCCAATTTGTTGACAATCTATGGTTGAAGACATCTTTCTTTGATAGTCGTCGAAGATCTACAAGATCTTTGTGAGATCCGTTTGGAAGAGATCTTCAATCTTGTGTCAGTTAAGATCTTTCTAATATCTTTTTGTTGGGCCGAAAGATCTTCTCCAAAATCCGTAGGAGATATTCCTTGAGTTGGCCGAGATCTTCTTTTGATATCTTGTTTGAAGATCTTCTCTTGATCCTTGGTAGATTTGGTTGTTGAGATTGAATCTTGAATTTTTGAATTGCTTCCAGCTGATGCTTCCTTTGTATCGTCTTTCAAGGCTTCAACTTTGATCCCTTGAAATGGTTTTCAACGCATCCGCGTTGAACCCTTGAACTGCTTTTCAATCTCTGTGTTTGTCCCTTGTAATATGTTTTAAGGCCTCCGTTCATCCTTTGAAATGCTTTCTAAGGCTTGCACACATTTAACAAACACAAAACCAAACCATGCAATATAAAAATATAATTGATATTTGTTAGTATGTAAACCGCTCATAATGTTAAGTCTTTCATCATCACATATACAAATATATAACCTAGGTAGAGTTATTAATCTCCCCCTTGATGGAAGACAATAAATATCGTACCTGCAATTAAAGTTAGCGATGCATTTGTACTAATATCGAAAATAAAATGTAGAATACAGAAATATCGGATCACGTATATTAACTTCTCCCCCTTTGTCTTTCAACAAGGGAGAAAAAAAGCAGTTAAAGCACGGGAGTTTAAAGTTATTACAGACCCACAAATTGTATTTCCAATACACAATAACAGTTTTAAAACCAAGTCTCACAATCAGTTTTTAAGGCTTTGAAATCAAAACCAAGGGGCTTTGAAATCCAAGTCAAGGCTTTGAAGCTCATTTCTGATGATCCTCATAATACTGCCTCCGCCACTTGGATCGATCATTCTTGTTACTCATATCGTTGATTTCAGCCTCTAGTCTGTGTTTCTTCTCTTCAACACGGCGCTCCTTCACGTACCAAATACTTTGAAAGTAGTTTCTTCATTGTATGCATGGTCTTCTATGCTAAAGCCTTGGATTGTAAGTCAAGGTCTTGAGACATTTTAGCTTAGTTCCTGAACCTTGGTTAGTACTCGTAGAATAAACATTGTTGCATCTAGGAGCTGTAAGCACAATATCACCCAATATTATCTTGAACTTCACATTTTTCTGAATCAAAAATCACCTTGTTGCTTTTATTACAAATTTGAGAGATACTAAGCAAATTATATTTCAAACTGTCAATAAGATAGACATCATCAATAAAGTTAGATGAATTATAACCAAATTTATCAATGCCAATGATGTTACACTTTCTTTTATCACCAAGCGTAATGGTTCCAGATGATTGCTTCTTTAGATCTGAGAACAATGAGCTTTTTCCACTCATATGTCTTGAGCAACTACTATCTAATATCCATTTATGCTCTTTTACCTTGATGATATCCTGCAAAACAACAAACATCAAACTTTCCGGGTCGACCAAAATATAATGACATATTTTGGTCCATATTCGGGCTCAATCATGTTTGGTGGTCTAGTACCTTTAGGAACCCATATTTGCTTAACTTGTTTCCTTAGACATAGAGGATACTTGTTTCTATCATTTCTTCTATATGGACATGTTGATTTTACATGACCCTTTTTGCAACAATAGACATGTGGGCATATGAATACTTCCTTTATCTTTGACAAAAGTGATAGTCGTTTTTCTAGGAAAACTTACATGATAGCCTATACCATTTTTGTTAAGGGAAGATTGTTGCTCACCTCTCATCCTTTCGAGGTTGGCTTTCGAACGAGTGAATTGAATAAGTGCAGCCTTCTGGTCTTGACACGTCACAGTTAGATCAACCTTATCTTTTTCTAGATCGATATATTCTTGATGAAGATAAGAAAGATTGCCCTTGAAAATCGCATTTTCTTATTCCAAGGCCTTGATATTGATATCAAGGTCTAACTTTTCAATGTTAATATTTTCAATCTCCAAAGACATATCACTTAATCGTTTATCTTGTTTGAGAAGCTTTTCTCTCAAGGAACTTATCCTTACCCTATGTTCTTTATCACATATGATTATGTCTTTTAGGGATTGCGTGAGTTCAGGTTCAGATTGAGACATAATTGTACTTACCATATTATCAACATAGTGATTTGGATCTTCTTCATGATCGGCCATAAGACATAAGTTTGTTTGTTCCTTCTCGTCTTCTGATTCTGTTCACCACTAAGCGCGCATGCAAATAAGCTTTAAATTTATAAAACTAGAATCAAAACAAACGAACCCACAGTGTACGGATCGGCGTAGTAAAGTAAGAATTCCAGAGTAACGAACTCAGGGATTTGGGGGGAACAAATTCAGTTCGCAAATCGTCAAGCAAGTAAATGTAATAAGCGTTGCAAATATTGGGGAAACAACAACCCTAAAGATCCAAGTATCTAATTGTGGCAACCGATTCAAGATATTCTATAAGTATAAGGACAGAGTCGAGGATTGCAAAGGTATACTAAAGTAAGGTAATGTACGATGAAGTTCCAAAACCCTATATGTCTAACCCAAAGACTCTCTCTATAAAGGTTGTTGAGGCTTCAGTATAGAAAGGATCTATGGACAAGAATTAATCTCAAATACCCAAACTTTTAACCCAAGGATCAAAACTAACTAAAATGATTAAGGTTGTGACACTTGAAATCGAAATAGAGGGTGATGAGTCTCACTACTACCTAGAAAAGGGCAAGCCAAGACTAGATTAAAGCTAATCTTTAACCTTGGATTAAAGTAAAAGCAAAGTTCGTAAACAAAGGTAAATCACGGGCAGATCTTGAGTTCCACAGCCGTGGAAGTCCAAGAACAGACCGTGATCTTGGTTGTCGACGAAGTTTCTCTAACTCTCAGGATCCAATCTGTTTACGATCGATCTATTATCATCTAAGCCACAACTATCAACCCTTCACCTTAGAATTGCTAAAGGGTTTTAGCCAATAACCATTGTCATAATATCAAAAATCAATTTAAGAAGAATGAAAGATGAAAAACCCTCGAAAACTCAAATATAACTCAAAGTCAATCTCAAATCCAAACACCAAATGGAATACTCAATGGATTCAGAATATAACACAAAACCTCACAATGATCTTAGGCAAACATGAAGAACGGGATGTCAATCCGTCTTCAATATCAAAACTTAAGAAAAGGGCGCAACTTCCGCCACACACAATCTTCGGGAATCCAAACTGCCGGCGCTTCCGTAAAGTTCCTCGCGAAAACCCTAAGGCTAACTCTCCAAAGCGAGGTTGCTGAAAACTCCCTCCTCCCGCCTTTTTATACGTAGAGTAAGAGATATCTTCCAACCAAAATGCGTAGATGATGTGGCTACAAATGATTCGTCAAAGAATTGCCTAAATCACGGTCTCTTGATGTTCCACGACCGTGGTTTAGGGCGTGGAATTGGATTACGGTGTCTCTCATCTTCCATGACCGTACTTTAGCTCGTGTAACTTACTGGAATGCTCCACACTCATGATGCCAAGATCCACGGCCGTGAGAGCGTGGACTCTTCTACGGCCGTAATTTAGGGCGTGGAAGTGTAGATTGCTTGCGGTTTCCTTTGTGTCGTGACATTCTCCATCTTAGCTCCTTCTTTAGCTTCCTTGATGTGTTCCTAATCCTTGGATATGATTGAATCCTCTCTTTTCTCTCTCAAATAGTCCGGTTTCAGCTCTTATTCACTTATAATCAATCACAAACTAATATAGACCTCCATATCGAAAATATAGGTAAACAAGCTAACAAATGCTTCAATGCCTCATCCATGAACACAATAATGAATGAAAAACAACTAGAATAAGTGCCTAGAATATCGCAATATTTCATGCTAACAGATTAATTGGTAGAATCTAAATCACTCCATGAAGCTACCATAGTTTTCTTCTTTCAATCATTCTTCCTAAAGTTGTTCCTCTTCTTTTGTGGACAATCCAATACGAGATGATCTGTTTTACCACATTCAAAACAAGTCAGTACCTTAGTTTTCTTGTTAGGGTTAGAAAACTTACCTCGAGATCATGATGTTCGCGGATAATCTTTATTGTTTGCAAATTGCTTCTTCATTTGAAGAATTTTTGCAAGACCTCTTGAGATCAAGGGAATGGATCTTCCTCATCTTCATCATCACTATCTTCCTCCTCTAATGGTATCTCATCCTTCTTGGATCTTAGAGCTAGGTTCTTTGTGTAGGATGGGAGCTCTCCATCTTCTTCACCAAGAACCAATTCGTGGGTGATAAGCTTTCCAAGAAGGTCATCAAGAGGAAGTGTTGTGAGATTTTGAGCTTCTTCGACTGCAGTCACCTTTGGTCCCCACTTGGCTTTAGGTAAGATCCTTAATACCTTCCTTACTTTCTCTTAATTTGTGAAGACCTTCCCAAGTAAGTCGAGGTTGTTCACGATCTCGGTGAATCATGTGAACAATTCTTTGATTGATTCATTTGAGTTCATCTTGAATAGCTTGTATTGTATGAGGAAAATGCTAATCTTCGTTTCCTTGACTTGACTTGTTCCTTCGTATGTGACAACAAGTTTGTCCCATATTTATTTTGCACTCTTGCATGATGAGACACGGTTGAATTCATTTGCGTCCAATCCACAATAGAGCAAGTTCATGGCCTTGTAGTTCTTTAAAACACTATCCAAGTCGGTTTGTGTGAAGTCAGCTTCCTTCTTTGCGACTTGGACTCCTTCAGCCGTGGTGGTTGAGATTTTATGGCATTTTGACTAATGCTCCATAGTTTCATGCCTAATCAATAACAACCATTTGCATTAGTGCTCTCCATTGGGCAAAGTTGTTGCCGCAAAAGAGTGGTGGTCGAGATGTGGATCTTCCTTAAGCGATTCCTCCATCACCTACAGAGTACATAATTAGTCTCACTAATGGATAAATCAATATACGTGAGTCTAGCTCTAATACCAAATGAAGAATCGTATAAATGAATATAAAGGATATAAATACTCTAGAAGGAGGGTTGAATAGAGTATGAGAACTTTTCGCAAAAACCTATCTCAAGGCTTTGAAACTGATTTTAAGGTCTTGATGACGATATGTGCTCTTTGTGACACAACTGGTTTTCAAGGGCTTTAAAAGTGATTTCAAGGCCTTGGATCCATAAACCTGCAAAACAACGTTAGTCACAATAAAGCAAGATGTGGTGCGGAAATGAAAAGATTGACACGGTGATATGTTTACGAAGTTCAACTCTAACAGCCTACGTCTCCGTCCTAGGGTTTCTTTGCCCGTAGGATCTAACTATCTATTTTCTGCTTTAAAGAGTCCTAGATACAACCTAAAAGAAAACCCCTTCTTCTCTCATTGTAGCCAACGCTACGATTTAGTTTCAACTCTTAACCTATTAATAATAGCCTTGTTACTTTGCAAAGTAACACACACTCGAGTATAACACTCTCTAGATATTCCAATGAGGCGCTCGTGTTTTTCTCTCTCTATGGATGTAAACTTTTGTAAATGAAGAGGAAGAAAAACTATTGGAACGAAATGAAGATGTTTTGATCGCTTGAAGACTTAGATGTTTCCGTGTAAGCTTGTTGTTGTTCTCTTCAATCGTGATCTTCATTTATAGTCTTTGATGGAGAAGTCTTCTAGTTATTGTGAAGATAACCGTTGTGATGTTCTTCCTTCTCCATAGAAAACGGTGTAGGTTGAGATGAAGTAGCCGTTGTAGAATCTTCTTATCTTCTTTATCTCCTTGACGCACATTGTGAGTCTTCTTCTTCGAGATCTTCTGTTGAAAGAGCCATTGCAAATCTTATCGTTGAAGTCCTTGTTCAAGCTCCGAGATCTTCCAAGTTGTTGAGGATCTTTGGTTGAAGACATATTTCTTTGATAGCCGTTGAAGATCTTCAAGATCTTTGTGAGATCCGTTTGGAGGAGATCTTCAATCTTCCGTCGGTTAAGATCTTTCTAAGATCTTTTTGTTGGGCCGAAAGATATTCTCCAAAATCCATTGGAGATATTCCTTGAGTTGGCCGAGATCTTCTTTTGATATCTTGTTTGAAGATCTTCTCTTGATCCTTGATAGATTTGCTTGTTGATATTGAATCTTGAATTCTTGAATTGCTTCTAGTTGATGTTTCTTTTGTATCCTTTTTCAAGGCTTCAATGCTGATCCCTTGAAATGGTTTTCAAGGCCTCCGTGTTGAACCCTTGAACTGCTTTTCAATCTATGCGTTTGTCCCTTGTAATATGTTTCAAGGCCGCCGTTCATCCTTTGAAATGTTTTCCAAGACCTACACATATTTAACAAACACAAAACCAAACAATGCAATCTAGAATTATAATCGATGTTTGGTAGTATGTAAACCGCTCATAATGTTAAGTCTTCCATCATCACATATGTAAATATATAACCAAGGTGGAGTTTATCAACTGGCGTTAGCCATTCCCAAATTTAAAGAGGGCATTATCACTTATATACGTATATATAAGTGTAATAAATAATGGCTAGATTAGCTAGTGGGCCAAAAAATCTACTAAATCCATTTTTAAAAACATTTTAAAATGCCCCAAAAAATAGAAAAATACCATCATTTCTCATCTTTTTGTCTGAAAATGAATACCATAAGAATCCGTTGACGACAAAAGCGGATGAAGTATAATTTTTTTAAGATAACAAAACATAAATAAATTTTAAACATGATCATTCAATTTCACTCTTCACAACTATTATCTTTTTGTTTTGATTAACCAAACAAAGGACCCATTGGAATGCTTATTAATTGGCAGCTCTGCCACTTTAAGAGAGCATTGGTGGTTACGTAGTGTTGCATGTTATAATGACATTTGATGGATCAATTAGCTACAACGAAGCCATTAGTATGTAAGGATGTGGTTAGGAAGTTCAGCTTTAGTAAACCAAACTGATGGTACTCAACTCGGAATCAATATTGACTTTGGGATGATATGATACAATTTTGTTTTTAAGTTTTCGTACATTGTGATTATTTTTTTACTTTGTAGTTCATAATGTGCCTCCAGTGGTGTACAAAGCGTGTCGTCGGGCCTCTTGTTCTTTTGATTTGATTGAGTCGGCACATGATGGACTGGGCAAGTTATGGGTGTGTGCATGTCGTGTCAAGACTCAGGGTGTGGCACAAAGTGTGTCCATCCCATGGGAAAATTTAAGCAATTGTGATGTGAATTTCTACACTTGGATGATTTTTTTATTGCATCCACGTTAAATGGTTATATACTTGATTCTTCAATCTTCAGTCATACTTAATTTTTTTCATACAGATTCTTATAGAAGATTGAAATTTCGTATTTTGACACGTTACTTGATATGTCAAAAAAATGCACCATAAGCTGTCTCAAATGCTTTAAAACGAAATAAAGCGAAATAGACATCATAATATGAAAATTGAATATTTTCAACACTAAATGAACGTAAAACTACATAAAGTTGATATGTAATGCATGAATCTACCATCTAATATGATGTATGAATGGATGACTATATGAAAGTACGATCCCACTATTCCGAATTAAATGACAAATTCTAGTACTTTTTGGAGAAGCTCCGTCTTTTTATTCTATGCATTTCATGATTTGGTGTAAAAGTCACTTTGGAGGGTGAATCAAATTTGTTTGATTGGAGTGGTTGTGGAGGTGTGATCTAAACTTTGATGGCTCATGTTGGAGTCCAAAATGAGATTTCTATCGTGGTTTCCTATGAATTTTTGCGGACTTTCTCTGGCTGACTCATTTCCACCGCATTTTTGCGCCGAATTATGTCCTTTCCTTTTGTACCTCTTTCGGATCGGTTTTTGTGCATCATGTTCTCGTCTTTGATATTTTTTTTGTTTCGGTTTGTGTGGTTTCTTATGTCTAACGATATATCCGACTGCCGCTGTATGAGACCTTTCGATGCACTAGGCATGTCTAATTACGCGTTCTTTTATTATATATTAAAAAAATAAAGAACAAACTCTTTTGAAAAGCATTTTGGATATAAACCATTAGTGATTTGTTTGGAAGCCCTCTTTTAGCAGCATTTGAAAGCGCTTGGAAGTGAAGATGAAGCTTCTAAAAATTGCATAAATTGTTGTGTTTGGGAAGACAAGCGTTTGAGAGATGAAGTATCATTTGGGAAGATGACATGTTTCTAAATACGTACACTTCTGGAAATTGTTTATCTTCTTAAAGATATTCTTGATGTGAACCTCCTCGAAAGAACGGAGATGGATAAGTATATATCTAATTAGAATTTTGGCTTTCCGAGGCTTTTCAACTGCCCAAGAAGTAGTTAATAACTTGGACATTATCTTCTTCGATTTTAAATTTTCGACTTCCTTGTTATTTCAAAACTTGGTAAGTTAGTTAGTATGTTTGCATTATGATCGTACTTCAAATGTCATGTTCCATCATTTAGCTTATAACCATGAAATTTAAATTTTACAAAATTGGTTTTTTGTTGATTAATTATTATTTGGTTTCAAAAATATCACCCACAAGGTATAGCATAGTAATGTTGTAACACCCCGAATCCACGGGACTCGGGATGCTACGGGTTGGGACCTCACAATGGGTCCCGACCCTTAGCCTGACAACAATTTCACCGGATCTTGCAACAAGGCACAAATAAAGGCCAAAATGAAATACATTTTTTTATGCAATGCAATGAACCCGAAACCGAACAACCAAAAGACTTCAGCCGAGATACAAAACAAAGACTAAACGCCATACACGTGGCATACAAAACACAATAACCGAAGAACAAACACAACCCGGCTCTAACCAAAACCCCTCCTAAAATGTACGGAACCCCGGCTGCCCACTCTTCCGGATCTCTCGACTGCATTCCTAACCTGCAAGGCAAACTACAACATTCGGTATAAAACCGTTAGCTCACATTCGAAGCATTAGAATTAAAGGGAAGGGCACAAACACAATTAATTCAGCATAGTCACACAACATACTCAAAGCACACAAATCCGGTTTATTATCTTTATTTATTAAGTCATATTCCGTTCTAGTTCAACTTCTTTTGTGACACGAGAATCCTCCGAAACTCGCCTCGGTCCCTTCTTCCGGCAATGGAACGGTCGGATGCCTCCGACCGTCTAACCAGCACGGGCCAGTCGCCGAGATCCCCCTAGCTCTCACGGGGAGCCAGGCAGTGATGTCACCGCCCGTTATCATACACTTGGGTCAAATAATATAAAGGTCGGTAATCCTATTTCCGGTTTAGTTGTTATAAATAGTAAAATAATAAACACACACCACCCAACACACAATAATGCTAATACAAAGAATACAAGCTAAGTAAGTCCGGAGACTTACCTCATCCCAAAGATAATCCCGCTATATCCCGCTCTCAGCTTCCCGTAGGAAGACACTCAACGCCTGTAAAAAGGCACACGATCAGCATCTCTCTCTCACATGCTAGAAGTCCTTAGACTTCTAGTCCCAATGATCTCACAAGATCATAACCCATAACCATGCTAGGATAACAACTCTTAGTCCTCACGATCTCACAAGGTCATAACCATCAAACCACATGCTAGGATAAGCCAAACCTAAACTCCAAAATCCCACAAGATCATACAACCCCAACCTCGAGCCTCAAAACGCTCACAAGATCAACCCAATAACTTAAAGCGTTATAACAACCTCACAAGATAACCAAACACCTCAAGTCTTAGCACAATCATAAATCCTCAAAACTCACCTAAGGTTCATAACCACTACTTGGTATTCACTCTAAGTTATGTTATATCCAACCTAGCACGATACTACTAAACATAACTAGATCGAGGGAAAGGAATACTCACACAACGTCAAAAGACGGAAGTCGATCTACGGATGTCGATATGGATTCGTTGGCCTTTAACGGGACGCTTCCAAACCTAATACCAATACTAAGCAAGTTTAGCTCATACGCTAAACTTGAACGGAATATATTATATAAATACGTCTAATGAAAACCCGTTTTGAAAAGTCAACGTCTAATGAAAACCCGTTTTGAAAAGTCAAACCACTTGGTCGTAAACCCGAAATTACAACTTGAATCATAACCGAATTTAAAATCCATAATTATATTTTCCGGGCAATCTAAACAAAATCATAAACCCAATGATAAAACTCGTTCTCAAAGTCAAGGAAGAACAAAACCGTTCAACCATTTTCCGGGCAAAATATACAATCTTGTAAATAAGGTTGTAAACCGAAATAAATATTTAGGCCGGATGATGTAAATAAAATCTGCAGAGGGTATAATTGCTTCATTTCAAAACATGGGTATAAATCTGCAATAATAAAAGATGGGCCTATATCTGTAGTTACAAAGACAGGGCACAATTTGCAATTATACCACAAGAGAGGGGCCCCGTTTTAATTAACCCTAAAGGGTTTTTAAACCCAATTCAGCGCTTGCTGAGGAAGGGGACATCAGGCGGCGGAAAGGACAGGGCAACAACTCAGGCGGCGGCCTGCGCGTAGGAGGGAGTTCCCGGCGGATTCGGCGGCGACAGAGGCGGCCCTGCTCACTGGCGGTCGTGGCCTCGGCGGTTCCACTGTCTCCTGTCGACCCCAGCACGCATTAGGCAGGCAAATGCAAGGGTTTCTCTAGGTGTTGACTCTCCCAGGCAACGGGTGGTGACGGTGGTCCCGGCGAAGCGAAGGCGAGGGAAAGCTCCTTCCCTCCGGCCTCGATCCTGGCGGCACAAAGTGGAGGCGGCTCTCTCAGTCCGGCGGGGCGCTGCAGCAGGGGGGAGCGAGTGCTGAAGGCGGCACTGAATCTCGTCATGAAGAGAGGAAGATGAGCGTGCTGTTGGTGAGGTGAGAAGCAGAGGGAGGAGAGAGAGGGAGGGCAGAGGGTTCCGCTAGGGTTCCGGCGGCGGACAGATGTGCCACTTGGTGGGGCACAAGGCTGGCGGTTGAGAGCAGCATGAAGTGGGGCGAGTATGGCTTGCTTTGGACAGGTGGTAATTGAGTAACAAAGGAGATGAGAGCTCAGTTGTGTTGTGCAGGGAGTGAAGAGGTGGAGGAACCATGAGCATGCCTGAGGAGAGGGTGAAGGGTCGGGTAGGTGTAGGTGCTGCAGACACCACTAGCTTGGGCGGGAAGAGGCAACCGGACAAGTGCTATGCGACAAAGGTTGAGTTGGTATGATCCCAAACGTGGAGAGAATAAAATAAAATAAAAAGGGAATAAGAAATAAAATAAATAAAATAAGATAAGATAGAATAGACTCGATACGGAATACACGAATGGGGTTTTCCAAACCGGAAGAACTTCTCGACTTTTTCCGAAAATTATAATACCGATATATGTAAATTTATCCGAAATTTAAAGATACTCGGAACTAAAAATATATTACGTCGTAAAAATAACTTTTAAAAATATTTAAGCTATAAATATCAATAAACACCGCACAAATAAATATCGCAAATGCGCCAAAAAATCAGGGGCGTTACAAATGTAAAGTTGTTCGTGTCGAATTTATCTCTTAATAAATTAATAAAATGTTGGATTTAGTGTTAAGAAGACAGATAGAATTTTTGGGAAAGATTAGAGTGAAGGTGCGAAAGGTTTTTAAAATATTCTAAAATTTATTTAAAATGGAGAAAAAAAACCCAAAAAACCGTCGGTCCGCCGTATAAATACTAATATATATACTAAGCAAAGCATGGTTTATTTTCAAAGAATGAAAAAATTAAAACTTATGTCTAACGATATATCCGACGGCCGCTTTATGAGACCTTTCGATGCACTAGGCATGTCTAATTACGCGTTCTTTTATTATATATTAAAAAAACAATGAACAAACTCTTTTGAAAAGCATTTTGGATATAAACCATTAGTGATTTGTTTGGAAGCCCTCTTTTAGCAGCATTTGAAAGCGCTTGGAAATGAAGATGAAGCTTCTAAAAAATTGCATAAATTGTTGTGTTTTGGGAAGACAAGCGTTTGGGAGATGAAGTATCATTTGAATGATGACATGTTTCTAAATACGTACACTTTTGAAAATTGTTTATTTTCTTAAAGATATTCTTGATGCGAACCTCCTCGAAAGAACGGAGATGGATAAGTATATATTTAATTAGAATTTCGGCTTTCCGGGGCTTTTCAACTGCCCAAGAAGTAGTTAATAATTTGGACATTATCTTCTTCGATTTTAAATTTTCGACTTCCTTGTTATTTCAAAACTTGGTAAGTTAGTTAGTATGTTTGCATTATGATCGTACTTCAAATGTCCATGTTCCATCATTTAGCTTATAACCCTCAAATTTAAATTTTACAAAATTGGTTTTTTGTTGGTTAATTATTATTTGGTTTCAAAAATATCACCCCACAAGGTATAGCATAGTAATGTAAAGTTGTTCGTGTCGAATTTATCTCTTAATAAATTAATAAAATGTTGGATTTAGTGTTAAGAAGACAGATAGATTTGTTGGGAAAGATTAGAGTGAAGGTGCGAAAGGTTTTTAAAATATTCTAAAATTTATTTAAAATGGAGAAAAAAACCCAAAAAACCGTCGGTCCGCCGTATAAATCTATATACTATATTAAAGCCAAAGCATTTCCTTCAACGTGGTTCATCCTAGCTTATATTATGTCACGCGTTATTTTCTTAGAATTTTGATTTTTAAAAAAAATTATATATATATTTACCATATTTAAATTTGTCAATAATGTAATAGTATAATTATCCTATAATAGAAGTTATATTTATCTACTTACCATATATGTCTTTTTATATATCTACACATATACATAAACATAGTTAAAATTATTTTAATAGATTTAATATTCTATGATAAAAATTATACCAAAATAACTTTATATATATAGTTATACATATATTTATCTATACTAAACATACTTTTTTAATTTATGTATAGATGCTAATGTATTTTAATTTTATTAAAAAATTAAAGAGATTATTTTTATTAAAATTCTATCAATTAATATATTTTTTAAATAACAAAGGTGTAAATAATAGATTTTATTTTCTTATTTTTTTAAATATAATACTTTAGTAGTATATTAAAATTGTACATACTAAGGGTGACTACTTTTCTTTTAATCTATATCTATATATCTATATTTATATCTATATACTATATTAAAGCCAAAGCATTTCCTTCAGCGTGGTTCATCCTAGCTTATATTATGCCACGTGTCATTTTCTTAGAATTTTGATTTTAAAAAAAATTATATATATATTTACCATATTTAAATTAGTCAATAATGTAATAGTATAATTATCCTATAATAGAAGTTATATTTATCTACTTACCATACATGTCTTTTTATATATCTACACATAAACATAAACATAGTTAAAATTATACTAATAGATTTATTATTCTATAATAAAAATTATACCAAAATAACTTTATATATATAGTTATACATATATTTATCTATACTAAACATACTTTTTTTAATTTATGTATAGATGCTAATGTATTTTAATCTATATATACTACTAAAATAGAATCCTTTTCGTCCACATGTCAACACCTTAACTATGCGACCTAGGACTTTTTTGTCAAATATTTACAATTTTGTCACATTTTAATTAATATTATGCCATTATTCAATAAATGTTTTAAGTCAAATTTAAAACATTTTCCTCTCATTATGCCAATTAAAAAAATAATTTCATGTCATCATTTTCAATATCTTAGGGTTATAAAAATAATTTTTAAAAATATACCATATCACCTAAACGAATTTAGAGATTTCAATGAATTTTGTTTGGATTCTAGATTTTACAAAATAAATCCGAAATAACATTTAAATCTTATTGGTTAAATATGAGATATAACAATCTTTTATTTAAAAAATTTGTATTATCGTTAATAAAAATTTTAATAATCGTTTTATTAAATTAACTTTTTTCAAATAATAATCGATTTTAGAAAACGATTTTTCTTAACAAAAACTTTAATTTTATATTTATAGGTAATAATATTAAAAAAATAAATTAGAAATTTGTTAGCGTAATTTTTTTTATTTAACACTTTGAAAGTTATTATAAATTTAATAATTAATTTTTTGTTACATGATCTAATCAGATTGATATTAATATATTCTTTTTAACATTTATAATTTTTTTAAAAAAAATTGTAATTTGTTTAAATAATAAAATTTATTTAATAATTAATTTTTTTCCCGCACAAGGTGCGGGTATTAGACTAGTACTATATTAAAGCAAAAGTATTTCCTTCAACGTGGTTCATCCTAGCATATATTATGCCACGTGTCATTTTTTTTAGAATTTTGATTTTTTAAAAAAAATTATATATATATATATATTTACCATATTTAAATTAGTCAATAATGTAATAGTATAATTATCCTATAATAGAAGTTATATTTATCTACTTACCATACATGTCTTTTTATATAAACATAGTTAAAATTATACTAATAGATTTATTATTCTATGATAAAAATTATACCAAAATAACTTTATATATATAGTTATACATATATTTATCTATATTAAACATAATTTTTTAATTTATGTATAGATGCTAATGTATTTTAATTTTATTAAAAAAGTGAAGAGATTATTTTTATTAAACTTCTATCAATTAATATTTTTTTTTAAATAAATAAGGTATAAATAATAGATTTTTTTTCCTTATTTTTATAAATATAATAATTTAGTAGTATATTAAAATTATACATACTAAGGGTGACTACTTTTCTTTAATATATATTAATAAAAAAAAAATTATAACTATCTTTCTTTCCAATTTCAATTAAAGTATTTGTTAGTGATGGAATTAGAGGGTCTTTATATTATTTTTATTTATTACTTAAATAAATTACATTCTTTACCAAATTTTTAGGTCAAATGTATCTTCTCTCCTTCCATTTTCTCCAAATCGCAAATCACCTACCAAATCTATTTTCCTTTCCATTTTATTTTTTGAGATTTTTCTTTATAATAAGTTGAACAATTTTTATTACAAAATTAGTTAATTATGTAAGTTGATAAATTTTTAATATGTTTGTAGAGTTTTTTTTTAATATATTAATTTGATGTAATTATTACTTTAACAAAATTCCCATATAAATTTATAAGGTCAGCTAAATTAATTTATCAAAGCCGCAAATAATCGTGATATGAATCACATTCTTTTAAATAATCAATTAAAAATCTGATAGTTTTAAAAAGGTATTATTTAAAGTCGAAACTTACGTCAACGTTTCTCGATAAAATTATATTAAAATTTAAAACCTATAATTAGTTATTTGACAAATTTATAAATATGTTTTTAAATATAGACGAATATCATATTTTGTCAAATATACATCATCGAAATAAGACTAAAAGAAAAAAAAAGAAAAACTAAAAGTATATTTTGATAAATCCCGTGCAAGGCACGGGTAATACACACTAGTACTATATTAAAGCCAAAACACTTAATCCTATGTGTCACTTCCTAAGCTCTTCGTTGCCACATGTCATTTTTTCGTAATTTTGATTTTTCGGAAAAAATATACACATATATAGTTGACATCCTAGTATCCTACCTATTATAATAACCATCCTATAATATGTAATATATATACTTACCAAAATTACTCTTTAAATTTCTACGTTATACTATATGTGTTAAAATCATATAATTCACAAAATAATATCTTGATATAAACAATTTTATTGATGTAATTAATATGTGTGTAATGATGATATGCATTTATATACATCTATATTTTATATACTATATTAAAGCAAAATATCTCGAAGCCACGTGTCATTTTCTTATACATTGGATAACACGTGTTATTTTCTTATACATTGGATAACACATGTCATTTTCTTATAATTTACATTTTACTATTAATATTTTATCTATTATATTTATTTTAATAGTTAATTCTATATACTTCATTAACTACAATGTAGTTATTTCCCACGGTGATATAATATCTTTTCTAGAAAATGTATCTTATAAGTCAAGATAAAATAAAATCATACTAATCTAAAAAGACAATATATAATTATTTGATATCTTTATAATCTAAATATATTTCAATTCTAATAAAATAAAATCTCATGTATTTCTTTCCTAATATAATAGATTTGATAAATTTTATTTTAAAACTTTATTTTAAATTAGCAAAAATTCTATTATATTACATTTACCACATGTCATTTTATAGTGCATTTCATCACGGGTCGTTTTAACGTTCAGTTTCATTTAAGACCTTTTTTTATTAAGAACATGTAAATTATCTTTTATTTAAAATATCCCTTTCTATTTTTATTATCTTTTACTGTTGTTGAAGAAGACCTTACAGTTCGTGATCTGTGGAATGATGATGGAGGTTGGAGATGGGATGTTCTTGATGATCTTCTTCCATCTTAGCATCGTCTTTCTTTGGCTTCGATTGTTCTTGACCCTTCCAAGCCGGATGTTGTCTCTTGGCCGTATACTCATTCCGGGGTTTATTCTGTTGCTTCGGGATGCCGTCTTATCCTCAAATCCATGGAGTTTCATTTTGCAGATAGGGATTTATTTACAAGGCTTTGGAGGTTGAAGGTGCAGGAGAGAGACAAGCATTTTATGTGGAAGGTTTTAAATGGGGGAGTGCTAACGCAGGAAGAGCGGCATCGAAGGCATCTTTCGCTTGATGATTCTTGTCACCTTTGCCCTGGTACAACAGAAGACCTCCTTCATTTGATTCGGGATTGCCCAGATGTGAAACGAATGTGGACAACTTTGCACGTGGAGAATATGTGCCCTAAATTCTTTGATCAACCGTTTAACACTTGGATCCGAGGTAATGTCTTTAGTTCTTTTTTATATGAATCATGTTATGTCTGGTGTGATATTTTTGCAGAAGGTCTATGGTCCATATGGAAATGGCGGAATCGAGTCGTATTTGACAACGTCGGCACATCAAACAAGCATGCGTTGATTCTCCAAAAAACAAAGGATTATTATACGGCTTGGAAAGCAAAAACAAGGGATCAACATCAAACGGTGTATCCTTCGACAATTCTTGTGAATTGGACATTACCACCACAAGGATGGATAAAAATCAATACTGACGGTGCATTGAAGAATAGTGGAGCAGCTGCGGCAAGTTGTGTTATTCGTGATTATGAAGGTGGGTGGCACCGATGGGGTGTCCACAACATTGGCACATGTACGGTTCCAGTTGCGGAATTGTGGGGTGTTGCCCAAGGGCTCAAGTTAGCTTGGAAATCTGGGTATCGGAAGGTTATCTTCGAAACAGATTCCCAACTAATTACGAATCTCCTTGGGAAAAAGCTCACTCGGTGTCATCCTCTCTCTAGCCTGGTACACATGTGCCAAGGCTTTATTCAAAGACCTTGGATTATCCAAGTTCGGCATATTTACCGTGAAGGTAATAGGGTTGCTGATTATTTAGCTTCTTTAGCTTTTTCTTATGAACTCGGATTTCATGTATTGTGTGACCCTCCTGAGGGTGTTGTTGATTTGCTTATTCATGATGTAAGGGGCATGGCTATCCCCCGTGTGAGGACTACTTAGCCATTGTTCATTTATTGAAAGCGCGACTAGATGCGCGGTGACCACTAACTCTCCTTCCTACCAAAAAAAAAACATAAACCGTTAATGGTTCCATATATCTTGTTTGATGATTCTTGTCACCTTTGCCCTGGTACAACAGAAGACCTCCTTCATTTGTTTCGGGATTGCCCAGATGTGAAACGAATGTGGACAGCTTTGTACGTGGAGAATATGTGCCCTAAATTCTTTGATCAACCGTTTAACACTTGGATCCGAGGTAATGTCTTTAGTTCTTTTTTATATGAATCCTGTTATGTCTGGTGTGATATTTTTGCAGAAGGTCTATGGTCCATATGGAAATGGCGGAATCGAGTCGTATTTGACAATGTCGGCACATCAAACAAGCATGCGTTGATTCTCCAAAAAACAAAGGATTATTATACGGCTTGGAAAGCAAAAACAAGGGATCAACATCAAACGGTGTATCCTTCGACAATTCTTGTGAATTGGACATTACCACCACAAGGATGGATAAAAATCAATACTGACGGTGCATTGAAGAATAGCGGAGCAGCTGCGGCAAGTTGTGTTATTCGTGATTATGAAGGTTGGTGGCACCGAGGGGGTGTCCACAACATTGGCACATGTACGGTTCCAGTTGCGGAATTGTGGGGTGTTGCCCAAGGGCTCAAGTTAGCTTGGGAATCTGGGTATCGGAAGGTTATCCTCGAAACAGATTCCCAACTAATTACGAATCTCCTTGGGAAAAAGCTCACTCGGTGTCATCCTCTCTCTAGCCTTGTACACATGTGCCAAGGCTTTATTCAAAGACCTTGGATTATCCAAGTTCGGCATATTTACCGTGAAGGTAATAGGGTTGCTGATTATTTAGCTTCTTTAGCTTTTTCTTATGAACTTAGATTTCATGTATTGTGTGACCCTCCTGAGGGTGTTGTTGATTTGCTTATTCATGATGTAAGGGGCATGGCTATCCCCCGTGTGAGGACTACTTAGCCATTGTTCATTTATTGAAAGCGCGACTAGATGCGCGGAGACCACTAACTCTCCTTCCTACCAAAAAAAAAACATAAACTGTTAATGGTTCCATATATCTTGTTTGATGATTATTGTCACCTTTGCCCTGGTACAACAGAAGACCTCCTTCATTTGTTTCGGGATTGCCCAGATGTGAAACGAATGTGGACAACTTTGCACGTGGAGAATATGTGCCCTAAATTCTTTGATCAACCGTTTAACACTTGGATCCGAGGTAATGTCTTTAGTTCTTTTTTATATGAATCCTGTTATGTCTGGTGTGATATTTTTGCAAAAGGTCTATGGTCCATATGGAAATGGCGGAATCGAGTCGTATTTGACAATGTCGGCACATCAAACAAGCATGCGTTGATTCTCCAAAAAACAAAGGATTATTATACGGCTTGGAAAGCAAAAACAAGGGATCAACATCAAACGGTGTATCCTTCGACAATTCTTGTGAATTGGACATTACCACCACAAGGATGGATAAAAATCAATACTGACGGTGCATTGAAGAATAGCGGAGCAGCTGCGGCAAGTTGTGTTATTCGTGATTATGAAGGTTGGTGGCACCGAGGGGGTGTCCACAACATTGGCACATGTACGGTTCCAGTTGCGGAATTGTGGGGTGTTGCCCAAGGGCTCAAGTTAGCTTGGGAATCTGGGTATCGGAAGGTTATCATCGAAACAGATTCCCAACTAATTACGAATCTCCTTGGGAAAAAGCTCACTCGGTGTCATCCTCTCTCTAGCCTGGTACACATGTGCCAAGGCTTTATTCAAAGACCTTGGATTATCCAAGTTCGGCATATTTACCGTGAAGGTAATAGGGTTGCTGATTATTTAGCTTCTTTAGCTTTTTCTTATGAACTCGGATTTCATGTATTGTGTGACCCTCCTGAGGGTGTTGTTGATTTGCTTATTCATGATGTAAGCGGCATGGCTATCCCCCGTGTGAGGACTACTTTGCCATTGTTCATTTATTGAAAGCGCGACTAGATGCGCGGAGACCACTAACTCTCCTTCCTACCAAAAAAAAAAACATAAACCGTTAATGGTTCCATATATTTTTATATTAATTTTGTTTGTAAATAATATTCTAAAAATATTAAATATAGATATGTCTATCTTTAAATTAAAGCTTTATTAAATATTAAATATATCCGTGCATTGCACGGGTATTACACTAGTACTAATATATATGTGCTAAGCAAAGCACGGTTTATTTTCAAAGAATGAAAAAATTAAAACTTATGCGGTGAGCGTGGATCGAACACGCGACCTTCAGATCTTCAGTCTGACGCTCTCCCAACTGAGCTATCCCCGCATTTGTGTTTTACTAAACAGTGTTAAGTATACGTTAAGTGCAGTGCTATCGTTTTTTAGCAGAATACACATCAGCTGCTCAACTAGCCGAGTTACAAGATAAAATACGTTTTCTTATATATACCGTTACTATACTTTGTACGTAGTATCCATATTAATAAAAACCCACCTTTCTTAACTGTTCACCTCGCAATATAATTAGAGGAGCTTAAGTCAAACTGGGAAGACATTCGTTTTTCATATCACGGGAGTTTCAACTTTGCAAACTTAAAATCATTTTCTTCAATATGAAACAATTGTGTTCAAGCTAAGTCTCCGCAATACACAATCTCGCATAAAGGGCGTTTGCCATTTGGTAGGAATAGATTCTATACTATTAAGGGCACGAGCAGAATCCTAAATGATAAAAGGAGATTAATCTCCATTAACCTGGTGGTATGAGGTTAATTTTTACCCATTTTTAATATCATTTAACTTCCCTCTATAATCTCCATCTCCTTTCAAACAGGTACTTAAAATTAATCCTCAAAATTTAATCTAAAATAACCTCCATTAATCCCCATCCAAACACACCCTAGGAGCTTATGATCACTGTTTTATGCATTAAAAATCTATCACAGACTGATTAATCTCCTCGTAATACATATTATGTTTGTGTCAAAATGGCCAGCTCTGTACAACTGGTGTGCGTCTGCCATTGGCAACAATCGGGTGATACAAAGTCCCGGGTTTAGGCCAGTCCACGACAACTGGGAATGAGCGCACAAGTACGTCGTGAATGTCATGGCATTGACGAGATCGTAGTGCCTACACGTAAAAAATACCCCATTTGCAAGGGGAATGGTCTGCTGGCCATACTGTAGATAGCTGATAGATATGAACATATATTTTCGACTAGTTTTGAATCAATGAATAACTCACCTCATTTTCTACTAGCCCGGTAACATAGCTCATGATTGACAATGCTCACATCATAAAACATGCCTAGTATGTCACAATCACCCTAACTGAGTAATAATGAAAGAAAGGATTTGAATCCAAAATGACCAAAACATATCCAGAAACAATTATTTCCGGAAACCTTGTATCATAGATCTATTGTTTTAGGTCCTTGCGAATACATACAACAGAACGAGGATTTTGTTTCTAATCAAATGAAAGTACCTCGGCTGTAGTCATAGCTAGTCCCAATCAAAATCCAAAGAAACTTATGCCCATTGAAACTTGCATGCATCCCAACACAACAATCATCCATCTACAAACCAAAGAAAAGGAAAACATGACTCAACAAAATAACTTGAAAAGTTCTGTAACTATTTCATCTCAAGTTAGACATCAATATGTCTTCGAACTTATTGTGCAATGGAATCAGTAGACACGGTATTGTACTGAAAATTCATATAGCATGATAGTTATCACAAGGAAAATTAAGAGAAAGGTATGTAGGAAACAAAGCTGACAAGATCTTGAGCTCTAAAACTTATCAGCAAATGCTAAAAGTTTTAAACTTATAACACTCCGGCACTATAAGTACTAAAGTTTAAGAAATAAATAAGGGGAACACAGGGTGCTTCTCTGGAGGTCTTTCGATACTTCTAAGTTATCAGCATTGTCTTAGAGCGCATGTACACAATAGAATCAGCTCGTACCTTCTGTCATCATACATCATCATTGCAATCTGAATGTATGGGGCTTATTAGTATGTTTGTCAAATGCATGCACACACATTTATATTGTATACAAAAGGCAAAACGTAATTCCGTCTCATACTTTAAGATACATCACTTTCAAATATATATGAATCACCAACCACGGCACTAGAATTATGGAAAAGAAGACAGTGGCAAGCCACAAGCCAGTCAATAAGATGATGAGAAAGAGAGGGATAGCTTCTGGAGTTTTTGGCTACACTTCCTCTAATAAATTAATAATCATATCTCCTAAATTATAAATCATGTTGACAAGACTAGAGTCCTGAAATAAAACCCAAGGTTTACATGATCCAACTATTAGGAGGAACCATGTCTATTCACATGTCTAATAGATTTTCTAAGGCAAGAAAGGGAAGTATTCCCAGTAAGGGTCATGGTTAAATTCAATAAAAAGTGGCAAAAAGAAACAAATGTGATGAAAGAGAAGAAACTATTGAGGCGAAATGAACTTGTAAATCAATGTTTATTCACGACTATAACAATCATATCCCTAAGATAATCGGATTGAAAACCTACTTAGCTCCTAGAGATGACAGCAAATTTGGAAAATAACAGATATATTGAACTATTTTTGTCAGAAACAAGTCTCCAGATGCACTTTGATGATTTCTGCCCCATGAATCAGATAGGCTACATAGGAAAGTATACTTCGATTTCTCATCAGCCTTTCAAAAATTGTTGCCAATCGAAATGAATTTGTGAAACCCAATCCTCACTATCTCAAAAGTTATATTGCAATCTATACCAATAACAAATCATGCAATCCTTTTCAAAAAAACAAAAGAAATCAATGCAAAATATTCAGACAAATCCACTTTGGCAAGCATAGAAAGAGATGATAGCAAATATGGAAAATTACAGGTAGAATTGAACTATTTTTGTCAGAAACAAGTCTCCAGATGCACTTTGATGATTTCCGCCCCATGAATCAGATAGGATGCATAGGAAAGTATACTTCACTTTCTCATCAGCCTTTCAAATAACTTTTTCAAGTATATAATTGTAGTCAATCGAAATGAATTTGTAAAACCCAATCCTCACCATCTCAAAAGTTATATTGCAATCTATACCAATAACAAATCATGCAATCCTTTCAAAAAAAACGAAACAAAGCAATGCAAAATATTCAGATAAATCCACTTTGGCAAGCATAGAAAGAGAATGAGAGGTTACCTTCAAGAGTCCAGCCATAGGAACGAGGAGCGGCTGACAACAACGAAGTTAGCAATGCAGACGCGGTGGCCGTGTGATACGGAAGCAACGAATCTAAGCAGCAGCTCAATTCAACCGGAGATCTATATTGAAGGCGTTAAAAAGAAGTAGAAGAATCAAAAATTTTGAAATTGAAACAACATTCCACACAAAAAACTAACATACACTACTTAGATGGAGTTAGAAAGTCGTGAAATTTGTGAAAAGAGAAGATCGAGATCAGTTTCACCTCAGAATGCGGGGGCTGGAAAGGAGGTTCTGCTTGGGCATGCGAAACGGGGATTGAGCAACTTTAGGCTTGGACGCGAAAGCGGCGAATCTCGAGGCGGCATTTGTGGTCGTGGAAGAGCGGAGGAGAGACCTGGCTGCGGCGGTGTAAGCGGCGGCCATGGTGTTGGGGTTGATTTCGGAGGTGGCTGGGGGTGAGTTGAGGGTTTTTCGTTAGGGGTTTATCTATTTTTTGGTTGACATTATTGAAGCGGACCGGAGTAACAACGAATTTTATAATCCAGTGGACCGGCGACAGGATAAATCGACTCAATCTGGTTTATTTGGGTACGGGTACGGGTCAAGATTTCGTTAATGCACGACGTTTACAGAATCCGTGACCACGAGTTCCGTAACTTTAAATTAAAACAACAAAAAAATTCTGACATCACGGTTACGGGTTCCGTAACCGTAATGGTGTCAGAATTTTTTTTTGTTTTTAGGGTTAGAATTCATGTAGAAAATTATCACGGATCCGGAATCCGTAATCATGACGATTACGGGTTACGTAACCGTGAACTCTTGGGCCCTGTTTAGTTAGAGTTTCTTCCTCATCATTTAGATTCAGTTTTCCAAAAAAAAAAATTCCGAGGCGTTTAGTTAGAGAGTTGTGGTTTAACTTTTGCATTTGTGGTTGTGGTTTACTGGGTTTCAAAACTCCAATTTCATAAACCATTGATCGAAGATTTGGGAAGTTTTCTAGAGAGCTTTGGCCATCATATCTCATTCATACCCTTCTCAAATCTTCACATCTCCACACTCGCACAACATTCATGCCCTTTACACAGAACAATCGAGAATACAGAGCTTCTTCAAGCAGCATTTGAAATTGAGCAAGCAAAGCTTCACTTCAAAATTGGATCTGGATTCGAAATTCAGCAAGCAGAATGAATGAATTCGAAATTCAGCAAGCGAAATTCGAAATTGAAGACATGAAGGGGAATGAATGAATTTTTGGACTCCATTGGAGTCTTCTCATTGCTACACCATCCATAAGATTTACCAGGTTTTAATGGAGGTGACGACTCCATTGGAGTTTACAGACCAATTGGATTTTACAAATTCACAAATGCGTTCTTCTTCAGGTTGGATGGATAGGGTTTGGCCTTCCTTTCCCATTTCAAGTCTCAGCAGCCTCAGTAGAGAAGCGTTCTTCTCCGAACCTTCTTCTCCAGGCCGTCCGAACCAGTGACGCATTCTTCTCCACGCGTTTTCTCTTTCTTCTCCTCTACAACTCTTCTTCTTCTTCAAGCCATTTAGCAAGAGTGTTTTTGGATCTGGATCATTTGGAATGGATGAATTCGAAAATTAGGAAGAAAAACCAGTCTTGGATTTGGATCTGAACGAAAATTGGGAATGAAAACCAACCTTACATCCATTATTAATGGTGAGGGCATTTTAGTCTTTATGTAAAATCGAAACTACTTTCAAACCATCTAACTAAACACGTATACGGAGTTTTTTTACGACCACAAATCTCAAAACAAATCTTGCTAAAACCGCAACCACAACCGCACCCACAACCGCAACCACAAACACAACCACAATTTTACTAAACACGCCCTTGGTCACGGTACGGATCCCGTAACCGTCACCTTATGAAAGTTACGGGAATGGTATGCGTTGTGCAATAACGAAATCTTGAACCGTGCGAATACGACTTCCGTTTATCTCTTATTTTTACTTAGTATTGGTTTGATCATATTTTAAGTAAATACTTTTGATTCATTCATTACGATAACTTGGAGGAGATCTGCAATAGCCTGACTTGCTTAGTTGCTTGTCATCGGTCACCGCTTCATGAGCCCAAACGTTGTCCATTGGACCCAATGAGCCCAAACGTTGTCCATAGTACCAACTTAGCCCGTATTGGCTCATACAAATTTGCTCCGATTGCTTATTATTCGACAATCATCATCAAATAATCATCCTATATTGGCTCTATATTTGAAAATTAATTACAACCATTTGGATTAAGTTTGGTCAACTAATGGAGCATACTCACATTTGGACCAAGTTTTGTCACATGAATCAAAATTTGTCAAATTCCAAGGAAATCAAACATAAAAGTGAAATTTGATGGTCACCAATTTAAAAAAATGAAAATTCGAGTGTACCAAACGGATATTCCGTAAGTATAAGTTTAAATTTTAACCAAGAAATTGTTAATTAATAATGTAAAGGAAGAGATGACATTGTTTTAATTCATTTTACAAATCAAATCAACGAATTTACTAGGGTCCATTCGGTGTGATTGTGGATAATTTTTTTAGGAATTTCATCCCAATAATTCTTCGTAGTTCGAGGATAATTTCATCTAAATAATCCAATAAACTTCTTTAATCCTAATAACCCTAATCTACCAAACACAACCTAAATTGTGTTTATTTTCATGGTTTATAAAATAAATTTAAACAAATTCGATCATTGAAACAAACATGACACTCATAGTGCAAAACTTGAAGAAAGTTGTGTGATGTTAAACGAAGTCCAGAAACATCTTGTCTATTTAACGGAAATCCAAACATCCATGGATTTGAACGCAACTAAAATCCGAATACACCTGACTTGCATGAACCGAATTGTATTAATTCACAAATCTAAACGAAGCCAAAATCCGGACAATATATGAAATGTATTAACCCGATCAATGTGAACCAAACTAATGAGATTCACAATCCACCCTAAATAACCATATTGACACCTTCACTGTCGATTGAGATCCCAATAAAAAGAACTACGGGACACTTGTTTTCCAAATAAGAATGTTCCTTCTAGTTCCACTCAAGATTACTCATTGACCTGTTCATATCCGGGATCGGGTCGGGCTTTATAAATTTTTTGGCTCGTTTATTCGGATTTGGGACGGGCCCGATCAGCCTATAGTGGGTGTCGTACCCACCCGGGCGGGCCTACGGGTACCCAATTTTTTTTATTTTTGATTACATAAATATGTTTTAAAAATTGTTTTTTATTATAGATTTTGTTTGAAAATAATTTATATTTAAGATATTTTATGTAATATCTACTAAATTAATTATAATTATATTAAATATTGTATATTTATACTTGATATTTATATAAATATTATATTATATATACATATATATCCGGGCCCACAGACCATACATTTTTGCATGGCGGACCTAGAGAGGTGTCTGGATCCGGTCTAGACGTCTAGTCGGCTTCCTCATCTGTTCATATCCACTCGTTTTTTGGACGGGCGGTCCGAAGATGATCATGTGTACAAATCAATTACTATTTTTACAAGAATTAATTAATATATATTGTATATTTTGTTTTGTAAGAAACTAGTCTAATACCCGCACCTTGTGCGGGAAAAAAAATTGAAAATTTATTATCTAAACAATTTTTAAAAAAATTGATTTAACAAAATGATTATTATAATCTTTATTAACGATAGTACAAATTTTTTAAACAAAATATTTTTATATCTCATATTGTAACCAATAAGATTTGAATGTTAGTTCTGATTTATTTTGTAAAATTTAGAATCCAAACAAAATCCATTGAAATCTCTAAATTCGGTTAGGTGATATAGTATTTTTTTTTTTAAATTATTTTTATAATCGTAAAATATTGAAAATGATGACAAGAATTAATTATTATTTTTGAATTGGAATAATGAGATGGAAAATATTTTAATTTTGACTTAAAACATTTATTGAATAATGGCATAATAGTAATTAAATTGTGGCAAAATTGTAAATATTTGACAAAAAGTCCTAGGTGGCATGGTTAAGGTGTTGACATGTAGACAAAAAGGGTTCTATTTTAGTAGTATATATAGATATAAAAATAATATTTTTAAAAGATAAATGGAAAAGACAATATATATTGATTAATCTTCAATTTTTAATTTACTTTTATAAGAAAAATAATATAAAAATTCTACTTATGATATTTTTATCATATGTTACTTTAAATAGATTTACTACGTACATATTATATTTTTACTATTGATTTATATATAATATATTTTTAGTATTAAAGTTTATATAACTTATTTCAATATTTAGTATTGTATAAAGATTTACCAAAATAAGTTACTACTTTTTTTCGGAACAAAAATAACTTCCTATAATTATTATTTTAATAGATAATTTTTAAATCCGGTCCGAAAGATTATAGTAATTGCAGTATTCCTATCCTGATTACATCTTAAAAATAAAAAATTGCAGAAATATTGCGACACAGCTCTAAGTACTGACGCAATCATATGCTCCACCACGTGGCTAGCTAGGAAACGTGTATTATTGGTACATAGTTTGTCCATTATGTGGACAAAATTAACTCATATCACGGTTCATTATATATATTTAATATAAAATCATACTGAGTAGTATTAAACCCAAAATATGTGATTAAGTCGTATTAAGTATGCTTAGCTGATTGGTGTTAGTTCAAAACAACAAATTTAAATAAATAAATGATATGTCCCGACTAAACGGACATGTCGGGCACAATCAGATTCTAGACCAACACAACCTACACAATAGTTTCATTTTTTTGATTATGCCTAACAGTTCGTTAATCTTATCTTAATAGGATTCTTTAATCAGCTTGTTAGGCAAAGTTTCCCTTATTAATCATAAACTGTTTTCATTGTTTTATTTGTGTAACTATAATGTATGCATCAAATTAACACATTAAAATGTAAAAAATATAAAATGTTTGTTTGCGTATTATTATTATATATGCGTATGAACATGATGAAGATCTTGTGTATTGGCCCATCCCTTGAGGCACAATTATTGGAAGGCAGAGATCCCCAAAATATTACAAAGACAAATTATACAACTCATTACTTATCATTACCAACACTCTTTAGCTATCTATCGTCTCTCAATGGTCATCGATTTTTACGGTAAACATATCGGTGAAAGTAAATACTAAACCCATCGGTGAAAATCTATACTAGTGATCACTATTCTGTACGCGAAGTGTGTAGTTATAAGGTTTTCAACTACGTAAATGTGGAGCATAATAGTCCCGCTTTTTTTTTGAACTACTACTACACTTTCCTTATGCACAGTTAAACGGACTCATATGCATAGCTGGTGACTTATCAACTACACTCCCAACGTGAAGTTGTGGTGACTACTAGATATTTTCGCTGGTAACTCTATCAACACCCATTTTAATGGGGTGTTTGTTTACTCAAACGAGCGTCTATAAGACTCAATTTCAATATATAAAAAATAACTTAAGTAATTAATAACAAAAATAGTAACATGAAAGTGTTAGAATCCGATAATATGGACATTATGGATCGAGAGTCATGTGCATACAAATGTATACATGACTAGACTGAAAGTCATCTAAAACAAATCGACAATAGAAATAGTTCACTGACCTTATATAATGTGTTCGAAATATTCCCACTTCGGATGTGATACACTATTAGATTCGGTGCGGACAAATTCAATACGACCACAAGAAGAATAAAATTTTGAAAAAAATGTTGTAATGTGAAGAAACAAATTCACGATTAAACAGATTATCAATAAAATAGACAAATTCGTTATAATCATTGTGAATAATTTTCACAAATAACATGTATATACTACAAGTCTACAACAATAAAAGCTAATATCTTTATTGATTTTTTGTTTCATTAAAATCATTAAACATGAAAGCCCCCATTTACAGACCGAATTCCGATTACACACCAACACGTTTACTTGAGTTTTTCTCTTCAAAAATTGCTTGATACGAAAAGAAAACGGTTGGCGTAATGAACCGCTCTCGTTTCCAATGAAATCCATTCCTATCTAATCCCTTTTTCCAGCCGGTTTCAGGATTCAAGGAAACCGGTCATCCGGAGAATCGAATTCCTCACTTGACGCAGATTTCTACCTTTGAGATTACTCCCATAATTCACCGAATTCCTCCTCGCTATAATCACATGAGGCGGTGTGATCTCTCCATCGCTATCTTCTTCATCACTTCCACCCAAATTCATGACATGTTTCCGCGATGTGATTTCTGGAATATCCCGTGGAATCGAAGCTCTTTTCGACTTTCCGATCGAGGTTGAATTGTGGTTATTCGAGTAGCTATTCCGGTATGAATATCCGAAATGACGCTGATTGTGAGGAGATTGGGAATTTTGATCGGAATCGCAGTCGGATTCCGAGAACATCACTTCCGATTCCAGGAACTCTGCTTCCATGTTGTTCATCGTGTTGAGTAATCGGAGGTGAGGATATGGCGAATGGGATATACAGAAGTTTGGGGTTTGGAGGGATTTTATAGGATGTGGATTTGAAACTGAGGAATGGAAGAGGTACACGTGGCGTGATTCGAATGGTCCTTCTAGGAAAGAATACTGTAGATGTAAGTTTTGTTTTATGCATTGAATATAATATTGAAAAAAATATTATATGATTTTTTTAATGAGGGGGAAATTTGATTCCTTATCTGCAGACCAAATTAATAAAGACAGCACATCATTGAATACCAATTAAGTAATCGATCAACATATAAAATAATGCAATAACATTGATTAGTTAAATAAATGCAAGATTATATATTCAATAGATTTTGATATTATTGAAAAACTAAAAAAAAGTTCATATACTGTGTGGGGCTGAGGTTGTTTCTCGGTTTAATTTGCTGTGGGTATTATAATGTGACCGATTAATATATTTTTAATTAGGCATATACTGACCATATCAAAACATTTATTATAAAACATATCTTACGACTGCACAAATCTAATGAGATTTTTAATACAGAATATAAATAAACAAATTATCTTTATCTTATATTATATACATTTTAACAAATCCATTTATTGTTTTTACTTTTTTTAACTATTTTATCGTTTAAACACTCTACCTTTATAATAACTCAAATATACTTATTTTATAATTAGATAAATAATAGTATATAATTATTACAACAGTTCTCTATGTTTCTATGTTAAATTTGTTGGTAACATAAATAATATTCTAAAATTCTATAATATAGATATTTTGAAGGAATAATTTTATTATCTATCTTAAAATTTAAATTAATTTATACCACACATATGCACTAGTTTATATTTCAAATTTCACAAATATGATTATTTTTGTGTGCCTTATTATGTTCATCCTTCTTATTTGCAACTAATCAATTACTTTGCCATCAAAACTATTTGGAGCATAATGAAAATTTATATATAAGATACAAAAACTATTTTAAAACGGATGTCATTTTTTTTATTGTATGTAAAAATAATCTAAATATTCCATTTACGCCTTATGACATATTTTGATACAAGGGTTGGCGTAAAGATCGAAAATGGTCGGCGTAAAGATCAAAAAAGCATAGTAAAAATTCTGATAGAGGCATTCCAAATGTTTAACCAAGACAACAGATAAAAAGGTCTTGAGACTTCGACTAGAGAAGCAACATTGGTTCACCAAACCGGCCAAGTCATTAAATCTTTGTCTAATGGTCAAGAATGAGCCCGTCTAATCTTTTCCTTGTGCACAAATATACGAGATTTTTGATACAATGAAAAACATACGATATAATCGTAATCATATAATACTGTCACAAGACTCACAATTAATTGAAATTTTATCTCATACAATATGGGGATGGAGAGAAGATGTATATTTTACATCTCATAGACACAACAATTTGCAAATATTTTACAATTTTCGTTGTGATAACATGAATATTCCTTCCTAATTGCACCATTTATATATGTAATGATGGTAAAATTAAAGATATTAGTTTGTTATAAATGAAATATTTGTTATATCATCACAAAGATTCACCTATAAAAGATATGTACGAAGTTGAATTAAGGTAAGTATCAAACCAGTCAGGGCATGATTGATAGATTCCATCGATTGTTTTTAAATGTTCCTCTTGAATGGTCATGCAAAAAACCTTGTTAAATTTTGGAAGAGGATCTTGGGCGACAATAGTAGAATGTAGAGGAACATACGAATTATCATCAACACCAATAAGAAATTGTTGTGCATCATCCTCTTCTTTGGTTTTAACTTTTTTTCCGCAAGTGTAAGCACAATTGTAGATGTTGTGTTTATGGGATGAAATGTCATCCCAAAATTTGTTTAATTGACCGAAGTAGACGTTTATTTGTTGTTCTTCTTGAGCGCATTTCGCGAGGTCAGAACGAAGTTAGAGAATATGAGGATTGTTGCCAATCTCGAAACGTTGTTTAAGATCTTCCCATAACAGAAGAGTAGTAGGTTAATAATTAAAAATAAGCTTAAAGTAGGATCATGGAGTTGACTCAAAGTTAATAAGGATAGTCTTTGGATTTTGCATCTGGAGTTGTGGTTGTCATTGACAAAATCAAACTTTCTTTTAGCAGAGAGAGTGTGTGACATGATAATAGACCATTCGACATAGTTCTCAATAGTCAGAGTATTCGAACATATCTTATGACATGGATTGTCGGAGGACGCACATAGTAAATAGGGGCCGGTGTGAGAACAATCATGAAGCGGCGGCGAAGGTCCGGCAGTGGTAGGGTTTCGGCAACGGTCTTCACCGCCGAGAGTTTGAGGCAGGGTCGTCCAATGGGTTGTTCAAAGAGCCCACAGAACAGGGCCCCCGATTTTAAAGGGTCCCATATTTTTAATTCTTTTATATATTATTATTACTACTAAAGATTTTGTATCTAAAAACTATCGTAGGTTATCTTTTTATACAAATATAACACAATATCTCTCCTAATTTATCTACTATATCCTTTTTTACTCAAATTGTTTTTAAAAAATATCTTCTACTTTTCCTCTCCTAAATTGACTGTTCGTTTGCTTTTATATTTTGCAGATTATCAAATCGACATCTTCATACCTAAATGCAATTCCAAGTGCATATCAACAAAGAGTTTTACAACATCATCCTCACTCTCTAATTAGAAGACTATGAACTCGAATATTTGTTTACACAAAATTATTTTCTTCTCTAATCTCTATTCTGAAGACGACAAACTTGAGGATCCGTTTACACAAATCATTGTTTCTATATGGAAGAATGAAGATTGAATCCGAAATTGTAAAAGATTAAATTAGAATTAGGGGTTAAAAGAAGACGAACTCAAAATTTTATTTTAAATAGGGTGATATTTTAAAATTGAAATAGGGCCACCAAAATTCATTGGATGGTCCTGATTTGAGGGCTTAAGTACATATAACAATTATAAGGAAAAACATGTGTAATTGACTTAATAACGTCTATATATATACAAATAAATGAAGGAAAAAAAAGGTAAAGATAAACCAGATGATAAGGTAATCTATGTCTAACAAACATATTATATTATATGTTTTCAATAACTTTAGATAAATTGATTAATATATATTTCGTTGTATAAAATAGATATTCGTTTGAATTAGAAGAGAAAATGACTCTTTAACACATTATATATATATATATATATATATAAATAAAAGAATATTTGAATCTAAGTTTTGGATAGAGCAAGAAAAGAAAAGCTCAAAAAGTGTAACACCAATGTTCCATTTTTGGATGATAGCAATTGAAGTTTTCCAAAGTTTAAATTAAAATGAATAAATTGAAGATAAAAAAGAAGAATATTCGCACTATTAATGATCTGGAATTTAGCCATTTAGGTATGAAGCATCACTGTCAGCTGTGATGACACGTGTAGTCAGTTTAAATTGGATTAGTATCTCACAACACGTGTGCTGTATTTAGAGATCTATCCATTCTTTCTCAACGCAACCTATTTATCCTTTTCTACTTTTTTTTAACGTAAAAATATTTCATATATATATTTAGACCCAAACTTAATAAATAATTATCTTAAAATCAATTAACATTAAAAAAAAAATAACTCATCAACCTTATAAATTAAATTTATTATCGAGATAAAAACATTTCAAACACCCTCCACGATAATATATCTCATTTTTTTGTTAACGTGGAGATAGGGAAAAAAAAGGTTCAACTTATCCTAAACTACACGTAAGAATCCAAAATGTAGATGTGCATAGTCATAAATTACACCAAACTTAACTAAACAAAACTGAATTAATTATATAAAATAAGTCCAAATGCAGAAGCGTACACAATCCAACCTGTTTGACAACCCAGGGGCGACACTTGCGGTCATTCGGTGCGTCTCTTATACACACCCTATCATAAATTACATACAATATATATATATATATATATAATTCACATTATCTCATAATAAATAATACTATATCTACCACTTAGTATAACTAAACGAATTCTATTAGTTATAGTATTGTATTTTTAATTAATAAATAAGGAGTAAGTAAAAATATTAATCCTCTAGGGATATAAAATAATTTGAATGTACCATTAGCTTGTAAACCGGCATACGTGGAATGAAAATAGCATTAGTTTTGTTCCGTGAAGCAAAACGTGATTTGAAGTTAATTTGAACATCTATTTGTGCATGTACAAACTGGGTAGGCTTAGGATGAAATGACACCTTCAAATTAGTGACATTTTTTAATCTTTCCTACGTTGACAATTATGATCCAGAACCTACCAAAAATATTGAATGTCAATTTCTTTGAAACTCACTCTTTTCAAGTTTAACGACATCAACAAAATCAGACATTTATGTTATTTTAAATTTTCAAATACTTATATTTCATAATGAAACTCCCACTAACATATTTGATGTGTCCATGGGTTTGCACTAAAATTTTATCACGAGGGTTAGTGATACTTTTTAGAAGTGATCCAACTACAATAATACAAAATAAATTATTAGATAAAAAAAAAAGATAACAAACGAATCAATATGTACTACTAAAGTAGAGTTTTAACCTGCCGACGTGACGTTCCCTGGTGTGAAAATTTTAAAATCGAACTCTCTCACTAAAAGCCACAAAAATCTTTTTTAAATTACCTATATAAATTTTTTAAAACTAATCACCTACAATATCTCTTTAACAAATCTCTTCTTTTTCTTTTTTAGTATCTATAGTTTTTATTTATTCAATGTATTGAATAAAATTATAAATATTTTCAATTTAAAAAACAAAAATATAGAAAAAAATACATAAATATTAAATCAAAATAAAATTATAATTATTTTCAATTAAATAAAAAATTAAAAAAAATATCTCGAAATAAATTATAACTATTTTCACAACTTTTTTTTAACTATTTTACATTACAATTAACCTTTTTAAAATAATTTTTTATATATTTTATTTGCATTATATAAGTTTCGCATTTCGAATAAAAATTTTGTAACTTATTTCGATATTAAAAATTTAATTACTTATCTTGTTTTATTTATTTTATAAATTTAATCATCTTAATATATCATATTTTATGTTTTACGTTTTTTTTAATATTTTATTTGCATTATATTTTCATATTTCGAATATAAACTTTTTACGAATTTTGATTTAAAAATTGTGATTTTTTTTTATCTTATTTCTATTATGTATTGTATAAATAATAATCATTATAATATATCATATTTTATACTATTTCACCCTTATAATTTTTTTTAACTTATTCCGATTATTTATAAAAACTATAATAATCTCAACCGAATTTAAACCAAATTCATCCTTTTTTTTCTTTTACAAGTATAACAAATCAAAGTGTTTTTTTAAGAAAGTTTTTTTTATTTTTTTCTTAATTTATTTTTGAAGGATTATAAGCTCAATCTATTTACGTTAAATATTTTTAAAATTTTACTATCCTACATCGATTATCAAGTAAGACTGATAGTTTGATAACTTATATAAATATAGGATTTGAAGATTAATCAAATAACACATTTCTTGGCCTTTTTGGCTAAGTTGAAGTATAATTTTTAGTCATAATGGATTAAAATCTACTTTGTTGATCGTTGACCTACCACTTTGTTGGTCGTTAACCTAATGTTTTGTGGTTGTTGATATTTTTAATCTCACGTCGATTATCAAGTAAGACTGATAGTTTGATAACTTGTACAAATATAGGGTTTGAAGATTAAACAAATCAAACATTTTTTGACCTTCTTGCTAAGTTCAAGTATAATTTCGGATTAATATATGCTTTGTGGGTCGTTGACCAACTGTTCAAGTATAATTTCGGATTAATATATTTCTTATAAAGTCCGTACATTCTTTTTTTTTTCTTATAGATTATAATAAAAGGGACTAAAAACTGATGACTACTATTTTTATAAAAATTAAATTGGTAAAATTTTTTTCGAAACCGTATCGGTAGAAGATAAGAATGTAATCAAATTAATTTTAATCTTCTCAAATCTCTCCGGGTGATTATGAACGTTGAGTATATAATTGGATACGAGTCAACCACTTAATTATTGTCTTTATATTATGCATTAAATAATTATATGGTAATTAATACTCGACGTATATTGACGTATATTATCAATGTACTTAAAATTAGTATATATTTTTAAATACCCGTGCAAGGCACGGGTCCTAAACTAGTGATATCTCTATAATTAAGAAATTGTGTCGAACCGATTTATCTCTAACATGATCAACTATATAAATCACATGCCGACTCACTATAAACCACAGCTGAATCCCTCCTGACTTATTATAACATCTAATGCAACCAAGCTAACAATATTATATGATTACTCACAGTAACCAGCAACATAGGAAATATTATCTACCTATAACAAGTGTTGAACATCTCAACTAATATACTAGAGTTAGGTTTATTACACAAGCCACATCATTTGCATGCACTTTAGTAACCACGACTACATTACATATTATTACATGAATCATAATGCTAATATAGCCGATAGTGGACCAAAGAGATTGGTAGAACCCGGGGTTAAAACCATCTACACTTGGCGCTTTTAGTGCTCCCGTGGATTTAATAGCAGTTGTAACATCTTCATGAGTGAAAGAAGTACTAAGGCCCGTGACAAGGTATCTAGTATATTGTGAAATACCCCAATTGGTAGTGTAAAGAGCTCAGGTAGTGACGACAGCCTATAGAGGGTCTTGAAAAAACCAACAACATGTTGTCCAAGAAGTCGTGGGTCCGAACACTATTCCCTGTTTTTAATCTCAAAGTCTCAATCTTATTCCGGTGATGGTCAAAAGATGGAAAAATGCAGTATTCCGATCACCATCCCTCAACCACAATTGGTGAGATTTGTGGAGCCAAAGTGTCTCTTCTTGCTCAAGCGTTTTATTCAACATTGCAGTCAACTCCTTCTTGACACAGATGAGCTCGTTTGTAATTCATATTGGATATTAAGCAATTGCTTCGTGAGACTATCCTTATGAGCATGAATGTTTCCAAAAAATTATTTAGGGCCCGTTTGGTTCCAGCTCCGGAAACGGAAACGGAATGGAAACAAATTTAGTCCATATGTACATCCTTATTCATAAAACTTTGTGGAATCATTCCTTGTGGATTAATGCAAATTGCACTTACTTTCCCACATTTTGTTACCCTATAGGGTATCAAAAGTAATCACACTCTACTTCAATTCCTTCACACCACAAGGAATGATTCCACAAACTTTCATGAACAATGGTATACATATGGACTAGATTCGTTTCCATTCCGTTTCCGATTCCGGAGTTAAAACCAAACGGGCCCTTAATCCATTTACTTAGAACACTTCTAAGCTTATGAAGAGATGTGAGTAAGCACTGATCATTCGGGCCCCATACATTAGCAACCGATTGCTTAAACTCGGGGTAAGAAAGCCATGTGGACTGGAACGAAAAGGCCTACGCAACGGGTTATCTATCCATTTTCAACTCAGGTTCAATAGCAAAGGATTATGATCCGAGGATAACCTAGGGAAGTGATGGACACTTGCTTCTGGCCATCAAACTCAACCATTAGACGGTACTTGTACATAATCCAACCTCTTGGAAATACGAAAAGCTTTGAGCCTATCCCTAGACCAGGTAAAGGGAGGGTCATGGAACCCTATATCCACCAAAAATTTCCGGTTAATCCAGCTATTGAATTAAACACACTCACGACATACATTGAATGAGTATATATTGGGTTTCTTCGGATAACGGATCATTCTCTACAAAATCGGTCATGAAACTTATTCATCATAAAAGCGGGTTAACATTGAATCCTCATGCTTGGATTTGGGATTTGGATCATTATGCTTCGACTAATACCCTTGGCTATGGACAATTTAAAAATATCCCGGTTCTTCATGTTGAAGCATGTACGCTAAGGGAATGTTTGATTAAAACATGTGATTTGAGTTTTTAACAAAATTGAAATTGAAGGGAATAACGTGACAATTATCAATCCCATTAAACAAATTTGGAAGCTTCATGGAAACTTGATCATATTATTTTGGATATTTCTAATATAATAGCTAGTTTCTGTCTAGTCAAAGGTCAATCATGTCTTCAAGAAAGTCAATGATTTCGTAGATAAGTTTGCGGCTTTGGGACACGACTTTGGGTAGTTTTCGTCTTCATCCATGCTCTTGGCGGATGATCTCATCCGGATGAATGTTCTAGGATGAATATTCTCTGGACGATGATCCAACCTAATTATTTACTGTGATCCAACCTAATTATTTACCGTGCAATATAAATAAAAAAAATAAAATAATACAATGATATAGTAAAATGCGTTATAATGAATAATGTCATCAATTATATGTAAACGATTGAGTAGCAGCTGAGGATACATGAACCCGACAAGCTTACAACTGCTGTATAAAAGCATGTCCATTGCCAACTCTGCGCATTTAAGAGATTCTTCATATCCATCCGATCAATCTAGGAAAGCTGACTTTGTTTATTTATAAATTTAGATCGATGAATATAATAAGAGCTTTACACTCAAACGTTTATGGTAGCAGGAGCGAGTTCAATACATTGATTTAATGGGGTGTCGTTCTATTTATTAGTTCCCTACTTTATATAAGTTTGTTTATTATTATTATTATTATTATTATTATTATTATTATATATATATATATATATATATATATATATATATATATATATATATATATATATATATATATATATATATATATATATATATATGGGTTGTGAGTTATAGATGAATTTTTAAATCAAGGTTTCCCGCATGTTTATCATTAATGATATTTTTGTAAATTTACTTAAAATTTGGAAAAATACTCTTACGTTCAAAAATAGGTCATCACTATTCATACTTTTATATATCATTGTTCATACTTTTATTCATCGGTGTTCATATTGTTTTTATTCATCAAATTGTCAAGTTCAATTATTCTTTTGTGCTCATTTTATAATAAATAAATGTTCATTTACAATATAGAACCCCAAAAAAAAACTCATTACAAAACATTAAAAGATAATCATAATATATTATGTATGTGTAAAAGTTATAGACAAGTCATCGGTGTTCCTACTTTTATACGTCATTGTTCATGTTTTTATTTATCGTTGTTCATACTTTTCTACGTCATTGTTCATGTAAATATTATAGACTATTTTTCTCTGAAACATTTTGTCGAACAATTTGCCTGAACAATAAAAGGAGCATATAAATTGTTCAATTGGAACTATTAAAACAACTCATCATATATGTTTACATATATTTTTTCAATCAAACCTATCAATTGTACTCAACACTAGCATCACAGTCTTGACATTAAAAGTATGTGTTTTGGCTTCAACATAACCCCGAGCAAACTCGAAGACACTAGAGCCGCCCACAATGGGCTTCTCCCTCACCTTATCCATCACCAAATTCCTCCCCGTCACGATGATCGTACTTCCGTTATACTTGCCCTCGAGGAAGGTGAAGTTCATCACCATCAAAAGGCCGGAGTCGTGCTAGGAGGCAAGCGTAGACAGCTTCTGCGCCCTCCCTACAAGCTTCGACCTCACGTCCAACGCCTTCGTCAAGAGATCGTCAATCATGGTCACTGCTCTGAAAAATGAGGGGGCCGACGAGTTGGACTTTGGAGGCACGAAATGGAGTCATTTTCTTGTGTACATAGTGTGGGTTTGGTACACACTAAAACTAGTGTTTACTCAATGGTGGAGCCAAGAAGTTTTCGTTGGCGAGGAATAATTTTTTTTAATAGTATATGTGGCTTTTCTTAAATTCGATAGAAGATTAAGAATTTGATTAATAATAAAATCTATAAATTAAATAAATAAAAAAAGTTTGCTGAAGTTTTGTACTATAAATTAGAGCTTTTAATTTATATTTTTACTTAGATAAATTTTAAAATTATTTTATATATTTAGTTTGTTTTATCAATATATTGTCAAATAAATTAGATAGTGGTTGATGAATTATTGTATTAAAAATTATATTAAGTTTGTTGTATTAGTTAAGAGTTAATGAAATGATAAACATCACTTAATCTCTCCATCTAAATATATTGTAATTTGTTTAAAACAAAATTCACGAAATAAAAGGAACTTTTTACTAGTCCCGGAACTTGAACTTATAACTCCAAATGCCTTCTTCCCTCGCTCTACCAAATGAGCTAGTAGAACAACATGTATTACTTTCCGTTTTAATCCACTTTAAGGAGAATTTTTTCCTTCTTTTTTCCCTTACTAAGGCAAAATGACGTTGCAAGCCGGGACACCGTACCCCCCGTTACCCCCTTAGATCCGCCACTGTGTTTACTAATGTTTAGTAGTGTTTTAATTTTCTCATAAAGAAGATTGGTGTATTGTAGACTTTACGGCAAACTGGTTTGCAGAAGAAGAAATCATGTATGCATATGTTGCCGTGCTTTATTCATTGTAATTACCAAAATATCATTCGTGATATATTGTGTGAGAGCCCTTGATTTAAAATCATTCGATTACTCACAACGCTCCTTATTCTTATCTAGATCTCTCTCTCACAAAACCCTGATAAACTGGACAATTATAACTCAAGTAAACCGTCAATATCATAAGGTTGACAAATTTAATAATTTATGAATGGATAATTTTGAAAATTTTCGTTTAAAACCAATTAATAAAAGGAAAAAAAACCTTTATCATCAATATGCTTTTTTTTTTCTAATCTTCATGGTTGATACTACTTGGGATATTTTCATCTAATATTAATAAATCAGATTAATTCTTCTTCTAAAGGATTTTTTAAGAAAAAAAACTAAACAAGTCTATTGGGACAGAATACCAAACCCTGTACAAAGACATTGAGGGCCCGTTTAATTCATGGAAATGTAGTTGTATCCTCACATTTTATTTTTCTATAGGGTATAAAAAGTAATCAAATTCAACTCCAATTACTTCAAACTACAAATAATGATTCCAAAAGCTTTCATGAACAAGAGTATACATATGGACTAAATTCATTTTCATTCCGTTTTCGATTCCGGACTTAAAACCAAACGCCCTGAGATTATGCATATCTATTTTCATAGTAAGCAAGCTATGAACATATTCTTGTAGAAAGTTAACAAAAAAGGAAAAAGAAAAAAGAAAAAAAGAAACATATGTTGTTCTAAATGTGCAAGGGTGGCACAATATAGATTCATTAAAATAAATATTGAACTGATTAGCTTAGATTCTTCAAGGTCAGGGGTAACACAAATATTTATTATGTGATTTATAAATTTAAATTGCATTATTAGACTAGACTTTATAGAATATTATAATGCATATATTGCTTGAAAAGTGTATTTTGGTATGCAATGATTAATATTCATTATGAAGTATTTATTTAGAGTTGCTTTAGCATGTGAGTCTACATCTACAATTCGTTGGCAGCAGCAGAGCAGATATCACTCCCTTTTCCTAATTGTCCTACGTTCTTATTGCGCGATAATATTAAAAATCCATCAAAAGTGTGTTTTTTTTAATATTAAATTGTTTGGATAAGCGGATTATTATTTGAGAAGATTGATCTAATAAGACTTATTTTGTGTATAAGATACAAAGTCCGCTCTATTTTTTTTTTGGAAAAGAAAGTAAGGGGTTTAGGCATGGTTAACATCGATCTATTGACTATCCTATGTCGTCTTTACGGACGAGCTACATGACTTCATTTGGGATTTCCGGGACATCAGCAGGGTTATCATGACCACTAGTTGCAAGGCAGTCTGCAACACCATTGATTTCCCTGAAAATGTGAGTAACTTGAACACTAAGGAATTTCGTTAGTAAAATTGAGATTTCCGTGATTGCAATGTCCATTTCCCATGGTGGTTTCCAGATTTTGTTAACTGCATTGATGATCATCAGATTGTCACCTTCAATGTCCACATTTTTTTTATTCCCAGATCAATCGCTTTTAATAGTCCAACTTTGAGTGCATGTGCTTCAGCCCCTAATATCGATATTTTTCCACACTTTCCCTGGCCAAAGGCTATCACATCAGCATTATGGTTCCTTAGGACGTATCCATAAGCACAATTCCCATCGTTTCTCTTTGATCCATCAAAGTTAATTTTAACCACTCCTTCCTTTGGGGGTGTCCATCTTAGTTTCCTAGTTTTTCTTTTTTGCGCCGAATTAATTTTTTTTGGTTCTTATTCTTTCATTTTGCTCGTTCCATTCTTTGATTTGATTATCTACAATATGAGAGATATTTGTGGCTTTCGCGTTTTCGAACACAATCTTATTTCTCATGTGCCAGCTATTCCACCAGGTGAGAATAAGTTTAACAATGGATTCGTCATCGAGTTTAGCTCTAGTTTGGTACAAAATTTCTGGGATTTTCTTATGTGTTATACTCAGGTTTTGTATGCAACTTTGAATTTTGGCGTTATTTATGTTATGCATAGTATATGGGTAGTTGAAAAAAATGTGTTCAACAGTTTCATAGGGGTGTTGACAGAGTACACAACACATAGGTACTGGGGGTCTTTGTTTTTCCAGGTTTTCCTTAGTTGGAAGTTTATCTATCGATAGTTTCCAGGCAAAGTTCATGATCTTTGGCATGATGTTCAGATCCCAGATCCACTTGTTAGCATATGGATTCAATTTGTTTGTTTTAACTATCAGTTGCATCGCATCCCTAGTGGTGAACCATCCGTCTTTGCTAGGTGCCCAATAGATCCTATCATGGATCTGACAGGAAGGTAACGGGATGTTTAGAATTTTTTCACCCATGTCCTTTGTCGTTATGGATTCAATCAAGTTTTTGATCTTATCTTGATCCCATGAGCCATTCTTGATGAGGTAATTAACTGTTTCATCTTTGTTGATGATGAGTTCTTTATTTTCAACCTCTTTCTCTAGTGTCTGGTCCCCTAGCCAGATGTCTTTCCAGATTCTAATTGTTTGCCCATCCCAACGTTTCATTTCAATCCTCCTTCAAATTCTGCTCTAAGTTTCATTAAATTCTTCCATTGCCACGAGGTATTATTTCCGGTCGTATAGTGCCAAAGACGCTTTCCTTTCAGGTATTTTTCCTCAATCACTTTCACCCAAATATTATCAGGTTCAGCCATGATTTTCCATAGGAGTTTCATTTGGAGTGCTTTATTCATGTCTTCGGCTTTCCTAATTCCAACAACGCCAAATTCTTTTGGTTTACAGATTTTATCCCAGCTAATAAGTGGGTGATAGTAAGCATCTTTATTCCAGTAGAATTGTCTGTTAATTTGGTCCAGTTCTTTATGTATCGTTGCTGGAAGCATGGAGCTTTGCATAATAAAGCTTGGTTTAGCATTCAACTTTGCTTTGATTAAGATAGTTCTCCCTTCTTGAGAAAGGGTAGAAGCCTTCCATCTAGAAAGTTGTTGTTTAGATTTAATAACAACATCTTCGAACAAAGATTTATTCACTCGCCCATTAATGATAGGACAACCTAAATATTTCTCAAGGCTTGTACTTGGCGAAATATTTGTACTCTGTTGGATCATTCTTTTCGTTCCCTTATCGACATTTGGAGATGTTTGAAACGCCGATTTATGGTAGTTAACTTTTTGGCCCGAGACTAGGCAGTAGTCATATATGGTGTCAAGAACTCTTTTGCATGCCCAGTTGCTGGCTTTTGCAAAAATGATTATGTCATCGGCAAAGGCAAGGAACGGTATGACGGTTCCCGCCCTAGAGATGGGATATCCAATGCTCTTCTTGTTTTCATAGCTTGCTTTCTGGATATTCCTTGCCAGAACCTCCGCAACAAGATTGAAGAGAAGAGGAGACAAGGGGTCTCCTTGCCGCAATCCCCGTGGTGGGTACATGATCTTGGTCGGTTTGTCATTAATCAAGATTGAGAAGGAAGTTGTGGAAATACATTCATTAATCCAATTTGTAAATTTGTCTAAAAATCCAAATTTTCTTAGGACGGCTAGAACAAACGGCCATTTCACTCTGTCATAGGCTTTTTCCATTTCCAATTTAATAGCCACATATCCTTCTTTTCCTTTTTTCGATCTAAATCCGTGGAAGATTTCATGGGCTATCAGAATGTTATCATGAATAGATCTGTTTTTGGTGAAAGCCCCTTGTAGGGGGTGAATTAGCTTTGGAATTACTTCTCTCAATCTGTTCGTCAAGATTTTTGCAATATTTTTATATATAGTGGACCATAGGCTGATTGGTCTATAATGTGTTGTTGCCGATGGGTTATCCATTTTTGGAATTAAAGTAATGAATGTGTTATTGATTTGTCTAAGAATTTTTCCGGAGTAGTAAAAACTTTTGACTGCTCGAATAACAGTAGGCCCAACAATATGCCAATACTTTTGGAAGAAACTAGCTGGGATTAGGGCTGAGCATCGGTCCCAAACCGCAAACCGCAAACCGAACCACAACCGAACCGCAAATTTGAAAAACATGGACCGCAAACCGAACCGAAAATTTGCGGTTCGGTTTGCGGTTTGAACCGCACGGTTGCGGTTCGGTTGCGGTTTGAACCGCAAATGAACCGCAATTTGCGGTTTTGCGGTTCAGTTGCGGTTTTGTGGTTCGGTTTGCGGTTTTGCGGTTTGATTTGCGGTTTGGCGGTTTGGTTTGCGGTTTTGCGGTTTGGTTGCTGTTTGGTTCCATAATAATAAACATAGTCATATAGAGTATATGTAAACATCCAAAACGACCAATGGCAACATGCCAACATCTAAAACGACCAATGGAAACATGCCAACATCCAAAACGACCAATGGCAACATGCCAATATCCAAAAAAACCAAAATAAAACATAATTCTTTCATACTCCATCGTGCGCTAAAACTCCAACTCATGGTTCACCACCTATCAACAAATTGAGCAAGACAACAAGCAAAATAAGACCATTGATCAATGAAGAGTCGAAGACAACAAGCAAATCCAAAAAGACAAATAGTTATGGCAACATACCTTTTCACTTGACTTTTCAAATAATAATAGGTCCCTTTTCAATGTCAAGTAACGAGTTTAAATCTTCCAAATCTATACACATGAAAATAATAAGCAAAACAAAGATTGCAATAATCAAGTATTACCATGATACATCTTCATCATCTCTTTCTCTTCATCTTCCATATTTTCCTCATCAATAGTGGCATTATTTATGTTAGAGGTAGACCTAATTTTTGCAAGTAGCCAATCTTGTGCACAAATAAGACCTTCAACTGTCTATTATAAGAAGATTATAATTAAGAAAAGTTGAAACATAATACAACATATTATTACTTATAAGCAACTAACCAACGATCCATACCTTGGGATTTAAGGAACTTCTATAGTCATCGAGAGTACGTCCTCCGGTACTGAATGCAGATTCAGATGAAACGGTGCTGACCGGGACGGCTAGCACATCACGAGCCATACGTGCAAGGATAGGATATCTTCCTGCATTCACTCTCCACCACCCTAATAGATCATTCATCTTACATGAAGTCCTCGGCTCAATCAAATATGCATCAAGCTCAGATGTAGCAAATTCACCATCAGAACCGCAATCGTCATCAAGTTGTCCAATTAGTTTTTCAATAAAACGTATTACTTGAGGTAATAAACTCATTGTCTTCATGTAGTCATAAGAATATAATAAGTAATAATAATATAAGTTTAAAGGTTAAAGGAAGTAATTTACCTCCCCCTCCATGTAAATTAGAACTTGATGAAACTTAAGTACCCGAGTCTTGAGAGCGTTGAGTAGTATACAAAACCTTTATACTGTTCAAAAAATCTAGAAGTATAGTCCTTGACTTGTTGTGATAATTCTTTACCTTTTTCCACCCCATGTATAGCTCCAAGACACTTTTCCACCATAAGGAACTTCTGTGTCGGATTCAGAATAATAGCAACAAAGATCAACATATTCATCTTCTCCAAACTGCCCCAATACTTATCACATTTTATCTTCATCTGAATAGCCATTGAACTACAATCAATATCATCACTACTCATCAACTGATTCAACACATCGATGAGGTGACCAATGTGGTAGAAAACATTATTGATCGTCATATAAGATGATCTTGACACATCTTTAGTGAACTTATAAAACTCAGCTAAAAACTTCACAAGAAGCTCAATCTTCTTCCACTCATCTGTAGTAATAGCCCCTAAGCAATCATCATTACCTCCTCTTGGAGTATCAATCCGGTCAAAAACAAGCTTGTATTTCAAAGCAACATCAAGCATCAAATAAGTGGAGTTCCATCTAGTAGCTACGTCAAGGACTATCTTCCTTTTCCATTCAATTTTCAACCTTTTAGCTTCTTCTCTAAACACATGTAGTCTAGCAGGAGAGTACCTTACATACCGGACAATGGATCTCACTTTCTCAACACAAGTCATATGCAACTTCAAACCATCATTCACAATCAAATTACCAATGTGAGCTACACATCTCATATGCATGTTATGTCCACTATAAATGCATGATCCATTTGCTACACTCATTTCTTTCAACGTATCACACATCACATCATTACAATTAGCATTATCAACAGTGATGGTAAACAACTTAGCATCTAAACTCCATGCTCTGAAAAAAGCATCAATCCTTCTAGCAAGTGATTCACCCCTATGACTAGTTATCTGACAAAAATTCAATATCCTCCTCTGCAAATTCCATTCATTATCAATAAAAATGAGCAGTTACAACCATGTAGTTAATTCTTTGAACTGAAGTCCATGTGTCAGTAGTCAAACTAACTCTTTGGCAATTCTTCTTCAACCAACCATGCAATGCAACCTTTTCATTCAAGTACACTTCAAAACAATCTCTAGAAACAGTGTGACGCGAAGGTACTTTAAAAGTAGGACAAGTAGTAGCAACAAATCTTTTAAAACCACATTTTTCCACTTGCCTAAAAGACAATTCATCAAGAATAATCATTTCAGCCAAAGACTTTCTAGAATCAGCTTGATTTAGCACCCAACTCTTTACTTTACATTGTCCACTTTCAGCAATTTCTTCCAAGACAATTTTGGATTGGGTACCTTTACTTTTGTTGGCCGGATTTTCTACACATCTCCCAAGATGACCGGTCAGATTTGATGTGCCATTAGTCCTTTGTACAGCTGGAAACGTCTTGCCACAATGGATGCACTCGGCCCTTAACTTTTGATTCTCATCACGGTATTGTTTGTAGTGATCCCCAAACAACCCTTTTCCCTTTTTCCTCTTAATTATGTCGATGTAAACTCTATTGACATCACTTGGTGTTGGTAGAGTTGGTGCAACGGAACTTGGTGCCGATGGAGTTGGTGTGGTACTCGGTGGTGGTAGGTTCGTTGATGGAGGAAATGTCACTTCTTCATTCTCATCATCAGGATGATAAGAATTTGTTGATGTATCCGAAGCAGAAGCGGTTGGAGAAGATAATCGAATTCTTTTGGCGGTAGATTTCTTCCTTCCTCTTTGTACTTGGGAACTCGACATCTATTCAAAAACAACATGAGCAATCAATAATCAAAGAATCAGATAAAATACACAATTGTGATAGTCACATAAATACTTATGTTCTACCAACTACAACATAGCTAAGGTCAGTTGGTTGCTACACCAACATTTTGATGTCAAGATTCTATTTACCACCCAAAAACTATTTTATAAACCATTAGCAAGCTCACAAGCAATAGAACAGAAGCTAACACAAGTTGTTGTCTTATTCTTGCAAGGTATTTTCAGTCTTTGGTCTATTTTCAATCTTTGGTCTATTCTTGCACACAACTACAGTAGAGAAAAGGGTACGCACAACACAAAGAGAGAGTAATAATCATTAGTTCATAACAACCAAATTACCTTACCTTATTCTTGCACACAATCTGCAACAGAAGTTACAGAAGCAATTGAGAAGAGAAGACTCAGAAGAGAGTTAAGAGACTCACAATCACAGTGAAAGAGAGAGTGGGTCGGACTGCCTGGACGAATGGGTCGGACTGCCTGGACGAATGGGGCGGAGGAGGCGAATGGGTCGGACTGGAGTCACTGGACGAATGGGTCGGACTGCCTGGGCGACTGGCGAATGGCTCGGAGGGTGGCGAATAAGTGGAACACTGGAGTCTGGAACTGGGCGACTGGGCCGGACTGGCAACTCGGTTGTTGGCCGGCTGGGCTGACCGGCGATTGAGGCGGAGGTCCGGAGGAGGCGACTCGGTTGTTAGTCCGGAGGAGGCGAATGAGTCGAAGAAGTTCACTTCAGCCAGCCCTAAATCGCGACAATCCGTTCCCCTTTCCCAATTTCCCTAATGTGTGAAAGAGCTGCTATTTTTTTTTTAATAAAACGCACCATTGCGGTTTGCGGTTCGAACCGCAAATTTGCGGGCAAACCGTAAAACACAAAATGCCGGACCGCAAACCGAATCAATTGAGTGCGGTTCGGTTGCGGTCCTAACCGCAAAATGCGGTTCGGTTGCGGCCGCAACCTCCTCAGCCCTAGCTGAGATCCCATCTGGTCCTGGGGATTTGTCACAGTCAATATCTGACAGTGCGTTTTTTATTTCCATGTTGGTGAAGGGGCTGATTAATTTATCATTCTCCAGTTCTGTAATTTCATGATGGATGTTCTCAAGTTGTTTATGGATTTCTGTCGTATTAATGATTGAGGCTTTAAATCATGCCTCATAATCTGAAATGAATTCATTTTCTATATCTTTTTCCAAAACTAGAATGTTTCCATTATTCTTAACAATTGCTGAAATATTTTTGTGATTCCTTCTTCCTGTTGCTTTCCGATGGTGGAACTTTGTATCGCGGTCACCTAGTTTCATTGCACTAGTTTTAGCTCGTTGCATCCAATATTTTTGTTGGCACTCGATTAGGCATTCTCTTTTCCTTCCTAATCTATTAAGTTTATCGTTAATTTGTGTCGAGAAATTCTTGTACAGTTGGACCTGTAGATTTTCAATATTTGTGTCGACCTCTCTTACTTGTCTGCTAATATTTCCGAATTTCTCTCTACTCCAGGTTTTCAGTTTAGCTTTTAAAAGTTTAATTTTCCTGACAAGATTAAACATGTGACTTCCATGAAATTGGGTTCTCCATGTTTGTTTGATTAGGTTCTCACGGTCCTTTCTTTGTGCCCACATCATTTCAAATCGCAAGGTTTTATTTTTCAGCCGATTGTTAGAATTGGCTAGGTCTATTGAAATATGACAGTGATCCGAGATAGTAAATGCGTGGTTCCATGTAAAAACTTGCGGGTAGGCTTGCAGTATATCTGGTTGTGCCATTGCTCTATCTAGTTTTTCTAGAGTATTATTTTTACCTTATTTGCGTTTCCTCCACGTAAATTCGTTACCCTTAGTTGCAAGATCCACCATATTACATTTTTGTGAGAACAAGTACAATCTTTTAAGTTTGCTACTAACGACCGGCGCACCCCCCATTTTGTCCGACACATTAAGTAGGTCATTGAAGTCCCCCATGACGATTGTAGGGAGGGAATTGGAGTCAATATGGTTTTCCAACTTGTTCCAAAATACGTCTTTATGGGTCTCATTGGGTGGGGCATAAATAAATGTTATGCAAATTCTCACATTAGTGGTGAGATTGGAGTGCATTATTGTTATGAATCTTTTTTCTTTCGTTATTACCTCAATTTTCTCGTCTATTAGTTGGTAACTTTTCCATAGAAGGTAGAGTCCCCCAGATAGGCCGTTAGCGGGGACAAAACAGAGGTTATCGAAACCCGCTTTCTTCCAGCATGACTCATCAAGTTCAGAGCTAGTTTTTAACTCCGCAAGCATGATCATATTAATATGATCATTCTTACAGGTCATGTTCTGATCAACCCAAAAGTTCTTTTTTCTCATACCACGACAATTCCAGAATGCAAATTTCATTTGATATTATAGTACGATTTAGGGTGGAGGAATTCTCCATTCATTTCTCTTCCAATTAGTTTGTTAGTTTGTCGTAAGAGCTTGGGTATTATAATGTTGATAGTATTATCACACGGCTTTATAAACATACAGTTTATTCTCAATTCCGCTTTATCTATTATTCGATATTCGTCTTGCCCTTCAGCAATTATGTGTAGAGAATTTTTCGTTACCATAACCTCGGGTTTATTCCTGTGGTGAACATATAATTCCCTATGATAATTCAGCTTACTGCTAGCGGAGTAGGGGAGCAATTGACTTTGCTGGCAATATAATACCATATGTTGACTAATGTTACAGTAGCTAATAGGGTCAATCCCTGTAGATTGCGAATCGTAAAGGAACAATGAACAAAGAGGGATGAACTTTACGGAATACAGGGGGGCAACCCTTACATTATTTCGAAGATCGGTTTGCATGATAATTAAGCATATATTACACATTAATTTTTTCCTACTATCAGATTGATTGCTATGGAATAGGTTTCGTCTTTTGTTCTCTTGATATTTTTCTTCGAAATAATCCTTGATTTCCATCCTGATTTGTTCTTCATATCGTCATCCTTGTTCCTTGTTGGAGTTTGGTCCATACAGATGACATATTGGACCCCTTGTGGTTCCGCTCTTAAGGATCATATCCTGTTTCTGTATAACCGGGTCGTCAGATTTCAATGCTCTCCAGTACTTGTTAGTCCAGTAGTTCCTGCAACACAATTTCATGCTTGAAACAACCCATAAAGATGGGGTAAGAGAATGCCTCCATATCATTAAGCATACAATAAGTTCTAGCTAAGCTGACAACCAACCTTGAAGGTTGACTTGAGTCTAGACTTTTGATCACATAAACAATTATTCTAGCATAGACATTCAAACCGATTGTAACCGAGGAAGGTATATCCCCTCTAGGAAAAAGACAACATTTATTTAGCATAATCATAAAAGATCAGATAGGCTAGGTTCTAATCTTTTTCGCTCCCTTTAGAGAAGAGGTGGCAGTGTCGCTAGTGCCTCCAGTCACCTTCCTCTTGCTTGAAGTTGATTTCGACCCTTCATTCTTCATCTCCATTTCCTCCATTTGTCTATGCATGGTGTTATTGGTGTGGAAGGAATGGAACGATCTTTCAGAAATGAGCATCCCTTCATCAACAAGGGCTGGACTGTGGTGCAGTAAGTTAGCTATGGCATTTCCATCTTCAATATAGTTTGGGTCGGCTCCATTTTCAAATTTGTTGATCATGCTAATGGCAAACATCTCATCTTTCGGAAGGGTCTTATCAGCAGCTTGCTCGAGGAAGGTGGGCTGCACAAGCTATTGCCCAAACATCTCATCTTTCTCATCATCAAGAATTAGTCCCTCAGCTTTTTCCTCATTGGGATCTTGAGTTACGTTAAGTTCTTTGTCGCCATTTGGCCCCAAGGAACTACTCTTAGAGCTTTGGGAGGAGAGGTCATTGAAGGAAACAGTGACTCCACTGGTTTCCGACAGATAAGGTTTCACTCCACTAACATACACTACTGAGGATCTTTTTTTCTTTTTATGGTTCATGACTGGGATCCAATCCGATTCCTTTCCCTCTGCAGTCCCTTTCTTGCTCGTTCCCGCCTCCCACTTTTTTTCATTCTTGAAAAAGAAGTTAGTCTTTCTTACCCTATTCATTCTCATAGGGCAAGTTTCAAACCCATGATCTTTCTTGGCACAGAAGCGACACCCTTTAGAGAAATCTTCAAACCAAATCTTGAACAGTTTGGTTTACCCATTCTCATCAGGGATAGGGACCTCAATATCAGGATAGAGTTCAAGGTCGAAGTTAATGCAGATTCTAGCATAGTTCACCCCCATGCCATTCTCAGAGAAGGGATCCAATCTAATAAACTGACCAACTTTGTTCGCTCTTAGTGCTTCTCTGTTGATTTATTCGGGTGGGATCATGGGGATTCTAACCCAGACATCCACAACTGTTATGTTCTCACTGAACACGTTAAAATTGGGCTTCCAGGGCTAAGGATAAGAATGTGGCCAAAGATATGGTAAGGTCTCTTATCCTAGATCATGGATTTGTCATTAGGATTGGAGAAGATAATTTCAAACCAATGGTTAAGTTTGGGTACAATTTGGACTTCCCCTTTGATATTTCTCCATTCAGCGAGAATCTTCATTCTTACCTTGCTAAGCTCCATTGGGTTCCCAAAGATTCTACCCATAAGAGAGGACTCTCTTATCTTGGTGAAATCAAACTTAATCTTAGATAGAAGGTTCAAGTATTCCTCAAGCTTAGCATCATCATTCAGTACCTCCTTGCCTTTTCTGGTCTTGGCCTTCTCAGCATCTTGTTCTTCAGTCTTGAGCTCAGCAGAAGTTTTAGGCTTGTCTTGGGAATTGGAGTTCTTACCATTTCTAGCATTTTTTTGGGGGATTTCACACACTTTTTCTTTATAGGTGGGATTAGTTTCACTCATCTTAACTCTCTCAATATACTTAGCAATTAGGATGTGCTTGTGACGGGATTTTGATGTGGGATTGTTATTCAACTTAAATAGAAGAGGGTTCATCTTCACGTGAATGGGGACTTTCATATTCATTTTTCTCTTATCATTCTTAAGATTCATAGAATTGTGCATACAGATATCATATAATTTCATAGACTCAAAGATAGGCTTGTAATCATGCGTACTGAATATTTTACCACAGAGGACAGTAAGCCGAAAAAGGAAGAAAAAGAGACAAGTAAATGTAAGAAAACACCTGAAAACGAGGGGATTTTCTTTGCATTCATATTTTGTCGCTTGTTCCTTTTTTATTCCGGATCGACTTTTGTTCATTTCAGTTTTCTATTTTCAGGTTGGGGCAAAATTACCCTGTTGTTCCACACCCCACCACCAACATGTATCAACTTCCAGGATCTTGAACAAATCAAGAAGTTGGGTAGCCTTTGGCTGAGGACTCATCCATCTTTTGCTACGCCGCCCTACCCTATCTCTGTTTAGATCTGCAGCCATATCTTTCGTCAGGGAGGGGGGATGGAAGCATCGGATCTGGTCCCTAAAATATCCCTCTTTTTTCCTCCTTTGTTTCGCCATTTTAGGAAGAAGCCCCCACACATGTCGGCAAACTCGATCCCCATTTTTATCTTGTCGATCTTCATGCCCTTTTGAGATCACATTGAGGACAAAGGAAGCAGTGACTTGATTTCTTGTGACGATACTGTGACTTGAAAGCTTCCCATGATTTTCGATTGATTGGGGCAATAGATGGCTAGGGATTGCAGGGATTTTACATTTGGGGTTTTCTTCCCTTTGGCTTTTTGTGATGAATGAGGGTGGTGTGTGTTGCGCGTACTTGAGGAGATATTTTTGGGTTTTCATTTTGTTGACTTGCGTATATAGTCATCTACTACAAAGTCCGCTCTTGATTATATCAGATTAATTTTGAAGGAACATAAGAGGGTTTAATAGGTAATAAGAGGGTAAAAAAGTAATTTACATTGATAAAAATAAAACCTCCAAAAAAATAAGAACCGCTCTTTTATGTTTTCCATGCCTACCACTAAGAAATTCGAACGGCGATTTCTGGGAAGTGATAATTGTGAAACCCTATCGACGACTTATTCTGACGGCAGTGTAACCATTCCGTGGCGGAGGTAGACGGCGGCCCTTGCACCTTCCTCCATCGGACCATCTTCCTTTGCGTAAATAGAACAATGTCACCACCTCCTTCTTCGAGCTGAAGTTGCTTCACTCTTCGAACGGCGATTTCTGGGAAGTAATAATTGTGAAACCCTATCGACGACTTATTCTGACGGCAAGTTTAATATTATTAAAGCATTGCAGTCCTTCACATCCAAGCAATAGAAATTAAAAAAAAAAACATATCTAAATTAATAATAAAAACTCACGTAACTCCATATAAAAATATAAACCGAATAATATGTTCATCAAATTTTTTTTTAAAAAAATACTATAATTTGTTTTCATTTACTAACTTTTTTAGAGATAGAAATTAAAAATTGTTATAACAAGTTGACAAACATTGATCTATCTTTGAATTTATAATATTCCCACCTACATTCATCGATCTCTCTATATGCCGTACTCAAGCAACCTCCAAACCATTCAACATAATTTCCATAATCAATTTAATTTAAAAAGTTTTTTTTGCCGCGAATTAGGCTTCAATCAAAGAAGCCAATCATTCGGAGAATGGAATCCCTGACGTGGCAAAGATTCCTTCCCCTGAGAGCCCTACCGGAGTGCAACTCAACCCGTCTCCCGACTATCAAGTACGGCGGCATCACCTCACCACTGTCATCACCGCCGACAAAGTTGCATTTCCGTAACAGTGCGTCGCTGGAGGCGGGAATATTGATGGGTTCTGATAAGCTCAAAGGCCTCACACGATTCATGGGTTTATCTTCCGATTCGTAATCATCGAGGCAGACGATGGTAAGATTGAGATCGCCGGCGTCGGCGAAAATGATATCGGATTCTTGGAATTCTTCTTCTCCCATATGAATTGACACCTCGTCGGAGTTGAGCTTCAAAGGCTATGGGATCGAATATATAGGCGCAGACGAGGAAGCTTGAGTTTAAAATTTGGATTTGCAGGGTTTGGAGATTGATTATGGAGTTTGGTGTCGTTGATTGGAAGTTACTTAGCAATTTGGTGCAAGCTACGAGTTGTATCCTTTTCTTAATAAGTGTATGTTTTGTTTAAGTGCAACTAGCTACAAGCTAGGTAGCTGTAATAGGAGGAAGCGTGATAATCACGTTAGTTTCTATCGATTAATCAACTATTTATTTGCTTGATAATTGAATGACGTACACGAATGTAGTAGTGTGTAATATTCTACTCTAATTGCTTAACTACTTGCGACTTGTAACTCTTGTAAGACGTACCTACGAACCAACAACAATCAGCCTTGATCACCATACTTGGCATGTCTTAACATAATTTATTTTTACTAAGTTTGTTTTAAGAGAAATTTTAAAATACACAATAACCTCGGTCACCATAATTGACGAGTTTTACACCCATCCTTATACCAATTGGACTAATTAAACAAAAAAACTTGTGTAACCAAACATTGTGTAAATGACTCGAGCATACATAATGTACATACTGACGTGTGATGTGGACAAAAAATACACTTTATTTTTTATATTTAACCGTTATGTACACATTTCCAATTAATATGTATTTATCACGCAATCAAAAACAAAACTCGACAGATTAATATGTACATATGTATACATATTTCATACTCAACATTAATATGTACATATGTATACATATTTCCAATTAATAGGTATTTCGTACACAAAGTTTTTGGTTATACAAGTCTTTTATTTATTAACATTGTGTATTTGAAATTATGTATTAATATTGCGTAATTGAAACTGTGTATTATTATTGTGTATCATCAAAAGAATACACAAAGTTTAATTAGTCAAACTAGTATAAGGGTGGGAGATAGGGTCAACTCATCCAGAGTTTGAATCCACCATTTGACACAATTTTTTATTTATTATAAATAATTAATTAAAAAAATAATTAAATTTATATAGGAGAGAGAATATTTTTTAAAAAAAGTAATATATTTAATTATTTTCTATTAAATCTTTTTCATGATAATATAGGATGTCTAATTGTCTATTTTGTCTACGTATAACAAAAGGTGACTAAAAATTAGTATCAGGATTACCATCTAAAAGTTGTCATTTATTTGATTGAAGAAGCAAATGAAAATGATTGGCGGTTTTCACAATTAAAAAACTTGTATGATTTGCTACCACCACTAGAAACGCGGGCTTTATGCGACGCTTGTCTTCCGACACTATGCCAATGTGTCGCAAAAAATTTGCATCCGCAAAACACTCGCTAAATTGCGACACCTTAAGGTATCGCAATTTTATGACACATATAGGTGTCGCAAATGGCAGCATCAGAGACACGTTAGTGAGTCGCAAATTTCGGACACGTGTATGTGTCGCAAGTGACACAAAAAGAGATACCTTAAGGTGTCGCAAATGACACAAATAGAGACACATTTGTTTATCGCTAAAAACATAATTAGAGACACTAGAGTGCCACTTATTTATTTTATTTTAACGACACTGAAAAGTGTCGCAATATAAAATTTTAAATTTCCAAAACAGGATATTAGGTTAGACTCCCCCAAAGTTTCGTCTCTCAATCCAAATCCGTTCTCAATCTCTATTCCCCTTTCGCTTCAGTCGATCGAACCAGTCTTCCATTGTTGTATTTGCAAGCACTATTGGCTCTTTATGCAACCTTTGAGTATGGTCACATGCTAAAGAGTGGTTCAAGCCGACGATGCTCGGCTCCACCATCCGCTTGTCCGGCACAATCTCTACTATTATCAATATCTTTAGGCGTTCTACCGTTAACGAAATGTGAAGTGTTCTATTTGACTACTTTCATTCGGAATTTTGTGTTCCTTGTCAATATATCTGCAGGTTTAGGTGATGGTTGTGGTTTTGGGGTTTGGATGGGGATTCAAAGGTTTGTTTGAATGTATAGCTTTTTACATTTGTTTTCCTTTATTTCTTTGGTTTAGGTAAGTAGACGTTCATTGTCTTTTATCTTCTTTGCTTGCAATAGCTCCTTATAGTATTGTATCTTGCTTCAGATTATAAACGGATAGATTGTGTCTTGAGTTGTAAGCTAATATAGTGTTACTTCCGATTCCATTCGCAAACAAAATTTAGAACTCCTAGAAATTTTAGAGCTTCATATAAAATGGTTTTAGTGTTATCTATTACGATTGGCATTTGTTGAGATTATTTTGGACACTACTAGAAATGCGGCCTGAGAATCTACTTTTGGACTATTGCCAGAGGTGTCTACCACAGGGGTTTGAAGGTTAAGTTTTTCTATAGATTTTTCGTTAAGTGAAGTTGTAACAGCTAGAAAAAGAAATATTAACTTTGTACTGTAATGATTTGCAGCCTGAGAATCTAGTTTTGGACTCTAATGGCATTCTTAAGGTTTCAGACTTTGGATTAAAGTGCCTTTTCGCAACAACTTCAGGTACAGTAGTGCATGGATAATCATATTCTTGAAATCACGTTTCCTGCTCTACTGCTATTTAGTATTCTTGATTTTTTCTTGCTTTTCAGCTATTTGCCATATGCTTGTTTTGGTGTTTCTTGATAGTTATTGCCCTTGTGTCTTGCTTTCTGCTAATTTAGTGGTAACTTGATGGTAGTATGATGTCTTTTGTCTATTGTAGCTAATTAGGGACCACCGTTTACGCACTTTTAACTATTATATAAGATATGAATCTGGATCCGTTATCGACAGGAAATAAACCGTTATTCCTCTTTTTGATACTGCTAGGCTCTCTAGCTCTTTGTACTGTGTAGTTATTTTACCCTCTAAAGAACCTATTGTGGTAGCTGGGGCAAAATGTCCAAAATGGAATGTTCTTGTGTAGCTCTCAGGTTAATTCCAATATCTTAGATTTTACTTGGAAGATGATGTCTTGGGTTGGATCTTGAGTGATTAATAAACTCAATTTTGTCCTCTTAGAGACGACATTTGTGAGGTCTAGAGCAATAACTTGTTACTTTTCATTACAGCTGCCAATAACCAACTTTGTAGTAGCATCGAAAGTGATCAGACCAATCAATATTGACATTAAATTGATCTCCTTTTATAGCACTATTCCCTGTCTATGAAAGAATTTAATACGAGGCATGTGATTCAAGAACGGAGAAGCCATTTAATTTCCTATGTATCTACCTTCAAATGAATATAATTTTGTTTATGTTTTAAATTATTTCATGCATCTATTTAAGTAAAGTCAATCCAACTGCATTTATGCACTCTCATTTGATTTGGGTTTGTTTAATATGCATTAAAGTGTTGATAAAGACAATTAGTGGGCTCTGAAATAAAAGTAAAAGATGAGGAAGGAAGTGGGGTGTGAAAGTAGACGATGAAGAATGGGAAAGGAACAACAAAGTCATTAATTAGTTAAATAGATGGGTGAGAATAAGGCCAAAGACAAGATGAGGAGTTAGGGTTGTATGTTTTCTCCCGTCTTCTTTCTATTCCTAAATCCTAACACAATTAATATCACCACATGCAACTCAGAGACCGACTTATGGACCTTTACTTATAGAAAGACATGAACAAAACGAAGGAAATACCCAACTTTACATTTGCTTTTGCTTGTTTTGACTTTCTCTATGTGTTTATTTACTCATAGGGGAAAGGGGGTTATCATATATAGGCTGCTTATTGGTTACATTACAAAATGAAGAACTATTGGAGGCATGCTACTTTTGATTTTGAAAGGCTAATTGGAGCTTTGATTTATATGCTTCTGCTTCTTGGTTTATAATATATATGTTCTTATAGTCTATACTTAGGATGTGGTATATGAATGAGGAAGAACATTTGTTTGATATGTAGCTACAATGCATGATGACTTAAATCAAAGTGAAGGTATGATTTATCGGTATAGTATGACTAGCTAGGAACCTATCATGATGACTTAAATCAAATTATTGAAGGCATGCTAAATTGAATTCAAACCTTGATCATTTCACCTCTTAAATCTTTCATACGCCCTGATCTTTACCTTCAAGATTTTTATCAAAATCAATATGCTCATTTCAACTCAGATCTTCGGTTTTCTTAAATTTATGTGCATATAAGTTCACTTTCAAAACTTGCTGGAAGCTGTTAATTTATTCTGAACTCTCTAGTTAATGATCTTATTCTTGATAACTTTACTAGGTATCAAGGGCATGTGCTTGCAAAATAATTAGCAGCAAGAGGCCTTCAAACCATAGTAATTACTGATTCTACAGTATTTGCAATGATATCTCAAGTGAACATGGTACATCACCTGCTGTTATGTATACGCTTTATGTGGTTTGTATAGACTATAATGTTTAAGCTAAAAAAGACTTATTGTAAAGGTAATTGTTGGAGCTCATGCAATCATGGCTAATGTGGACTAATAGCTCATGTGGGTCTCAATATGGTTGCACTTGCTGCTCAGAGGCATGCAATACCTTTTGTTGCGGTTGCTGGGAGTCACAAGGTAATTGTACTAATTGATGTATAGACTATATAGACCCTAACGTAAGCAAACATTTAGTATCTTATAGAATATCATAAATATGAACTACTTGATTCAAGTATTTGAAAAATAAACCTGTCCTCAATAAGTCTGAAATCAAAATGGTTTGTCGCACAATTTTCACTTCAAGAAAACTGTATAGGACAACTGAGATTTTATTGTTTCTCTTGCAAGTACTATGTAGTTATTGACTTACTACTTAGTACTATCTCTCTATATTTGTTGGTTGTAGTTCTTTTATTTGTTGGTTATAGACAGAAGAAAAGTCAGATATTGCATCTCTCTTTCTCTATGGTATATGGATATCCATTGGAGGGCTTAAAACTACCAGTTACTCTTATTTTCTTACATGATCACTTAGTTAATATTGTTTCTTGGTATATAATTGAGGAGACTTTTTTTTCTTCCTTTCTTTATTATGTTTATACTTTCATGTACATTCTAACTGCTCTTTCAATTTGGTTGTAGATGGAAGCAAATGCGAAAGTTAAAGAACTTGTTGACTCATCTTCAAGATCTGAATTGGAAATACAAAATGGTGTGTTCAATAGTTTAATGTTTAAAGAGGGAAAACCTAAGAGACCTGTTTTGTAAAAAATAGTAGACTAATCTAATATTCTTTGAACAAGGTTTATTATTAACACTCTATTTTGTAAGAATTCGTAATGTAATAAATTTTCTTTTATTTCTACTTGTTTGTGAAGCAATCAATATGAAAATCTTGTATATTGGAACACATATATATATATATATATATATATATATATATATATATATATATATATATAGTCATTTGGATATTATTACAGGTGGTGTTAAAGAGAGAATCGTATTGTCAAAATTATTTTTTTTTTTCCATAATTTAATTGTAAATTGTGACACCTTAAGGTGTCAGAAATAGTTGTGTTAAAAAACAAAACAAGTATCGAATAGTCGTTTTAAAGTGTCGCAAATGTCTTGAAACAATGATAGATATACGTGTCGCGAATTTATTAACTAATGCGACACCTTAAGGTGTCTCAATTTATTGTGACATTTTAAAGTGTCGCAATTGGCACATTTGCAAATTGTGACGGCGAAAATTGTGACACCCTTCAAATTGTCGCAGATCATATTTGCGACACCTTAAGGTGTCGCTAAATGCTATTAAAAGTGTCGCTATATACCGCTTTTCTAGTAGTGTACTCTTGTTACACATATTTGTTTAATTATTGTCCATTCAATGCAAATTAGTATCCATCCAAAATAACATTATAGTTATATATGTTAGTAGCAAATCAGTTATCAAACTAATTTATGGAGTAAAATTTGTTTTAAGAAACATATTTATTTTAAATTTAATAATTAAATGTAATAAGAGCATTTCATACAATATGATGAAATATTTATCTGAAATTTTCTTGAAAATAATATACATATTTCAATTCAATGAAATACATTTATAAGGTTGTTTGAATTTATATATAAAAAAAGTTGGTTTGTTAAAAACTTGTATTAAAAAATTTGATTTTTCTCTTCATTTTAAAAAAAATATAAACTAATCACACTATCAAATAAACTATGATTAAATTATTATATCCGAAAACCTATAAATTTGACTAACTAAATTGTTTGATCGTTAGTGTAATATATATATATATATATATATATATATATATATATATATATATATATTTATTTATGGTAGGTGAGGTTTAGATGATAACCAATTATAATTATATATTTTTATCTTAAAAATGATGATAAATTATTATGATATAACTTTTTTTCTCATTATAAATATTTGGATATGGTTATATTAAATGTTAGTTTTTTTGTTTGCTTAGTCGAAAATATATTGGGTAAAATGACTAACTAAACCTTTTACCACTATTACTCTATTAACTATACTCATAGCATAAACTCTTTTAGTAAATATACCCCTGTTTAACCCAATTCCTTTCATCTAGGAATTATATATCGGGTAAAATTAAAAGGGACTACAAAACAAAAGCCTATAAAAAAAAGTCTATTTAACCTAATTCTTTCAAATGTATTTAATTGAAAAACTTTTATCAAAATAATCTTAATTGTAAGGATATCAAGCGTAATAAAAAATTTTGTGATCTCAACAAAATAAAAAAAAGTATTCAAAATATATCGTTAACTAAATAGAACTTTTAGTAACAAAAATGTTTATATATATATATATATATAATTGATCAATAATATTGTAATTTTATTTAATAGATCATGCTTATAGTCTAATATAATGAAATAAAATAAATTAAAACTTTAACTGTATTTAATTATATCATATTAAAAAAATAAAATTATTGTTATATTACTTATATATGTTTAAAGAAAAAAAATAAAATTAGAGTTTGTTAGGATATCTAATTTGAGTGTGAGTTGTTAATCAATTATTTAAAATATATTGGTTCAACAACACGGGACGCCACTTAACAAAAAGATGACACGCGTAAATTTGATGACGTGGATTCATAAAATTTGTAATGAATAAGTTCACGTGATGTTTTAGTATATAAGATAGATATATAGATTAGTTGAATGACGTTATAGGTAGCATAATAAACACAATAGCAAGTTTAGGGTCAATTTTTGTGAAGAAGGAAAGAAAAGTTATGATTTTGCAAAAAGCCGTAAACTATATTTTTATAGTTGTAAAGCCAATGAGCAATATTGGTGGATTTTGCAAGATTTTTGGCTTTAAAATGCTTGCTTGAGTTGGAGATTTATGCGTTATTATGTTGTTTGTGAAGAAATGAAAACCAAGTAGTGAAGCATAGCCCTATGACAATTGACAATTGACAATAGAGGTGGTTGTACAACCTACGTTTCAAACTCGCTGTTGTGCACAACTCATCAACCTAAAGTCGCCAAATATAACTTCAACAAGGAACCTATTCATTTTAGCATTTAATTCCATCTTATCAACATATTATGCATATATTGTTTCATAAATTCAGGATAAATAAAATAAATAAACTGTAAATAGATCGAGTAGCTTTAAACTTGGTTAGATTTCAGATCTGAATTACTCAGATAAATAAGAAACACCTTGCTTGGTCATTGATGGAAAAAAAATACTTGTATGAAATATTTATGAAAATAACGTCAACTTAAAATAATTTTTCTAATATGACTTAATTAAGTACTTGATATAATAAAAGTTAAAAGTGTTTATTCTATTTCTCTGATATTGTTTTACCGTAGCAAAAAGTTGGTAGGATAATAAGGTCGAAATTATGAAATTGAATTTTATCTTTTGGTTTTGATACTTAAGTAAAAAATATAATAATTTTATAAATTTTTTTTCTACGATCATTCATAATATGTTGTCAATAATCGTTGGTCATCCATAATTGTAGTGTTTATATTCGTTGAAATTTCATAATTTTATTGTCACCGATCATACATTGCACAAGTGTACTATCAACAACCTTAATTGTTCAAAACCATTGGCGGTTAGATTATTAATTTTATAGTTTAAATAAAAATATTTTATTCTAAAAAAGGTCAAAAAATTGAAAATTATATTTTCAAATTCATAATGTAACCAAGTTTAAAAAAACTTCTTAAAATTCCCCAAAAGTCTAACATTTTCTAAAATACACTATCTGTTGTACATGCTCTAAGTAGGTCCAAATTAAGGGTTCCATTTAATTAGGATTATTATTATTTTGTTAGACTAATCATGATTTGTTGTGGAATAGGTGATCAACTATTTAGTTAAATAAACTTTTAATCTGGGATTGGCATTTTGTAGTTGATGTTAACAGAATTTAGACACCGTAAAATGTATTTAAACTAAAAAATAAGGTGTAAATTAAATAAATAATCAGAATATGAGGTAAAATTAATAATAATCTACAAGTATACTCACATTCTCATATAAAAAACGAAATGATATAACATAACATGTGATGTAGAGTGTGTAATGCAGAGAAAAAGACAAGCCAATCATTTGATTTGGGTGTGCCTTACGTACCTAGTTACGTCTATGGCTACGCCTCCTTCGCATATCCACTTACGTTAATGTTAACTCTATCTTATATTCTCATTATTAATTTACCTTTACTGGGAAATTATTTAGATATGTATAATCTTGCATCAATTTAACTGATCAACTTTATTAATAGAACAAAATCTTTGACTTTATCAATTAATGAATCCTCCCGTTAACTAATTCTTATTGAACAATGTGTTCTTTTTATTTTATTCGGTCTTTAGTTACTCATCAATTATGCCGAATCAAATATCATTTTCTTGATAAACAATCCAACAAAATCTGAAAATCCTATTAAAATAAATATTAAAAAAATAAAATAAAAACTTACATCAACCAAATTGTATCCTACCGCTCAAATGAAGCCACGTTCCATTCCCCCACTTTGTAAACCCACAGGCCACAGGCTATATATAAAGCATCTCTCCAAACACCGGACTTCTGCATTTCCAATCCCCAATTCCTAAATCCTCTCTCTTATTACTCAAAAAACCTTCAATTGAATTTCACTCTCGAGATGATGAACAACATCGAAGCAGAGTTCCTGGAATCTGAAGTGATGTTCTCGGAATCCGACTCCGATTCCGATCAAAATCCCCAATCTCCTCACAATCAACGTAATTTCGGATATTCATACCGGAATAGCTACAATTCAGCCTCTATCGTAAAGTCCAAGAGAGCTTCAATTCCACTGGATATTCCAGGAATCATATCGCGGAAACAAGTCGTGTATTTAGGTGGAAGTGATTCAGATGATTATGAAGACAACAATTCCGAGATTGAACCGCCTCATGTGACCATAGCGAGGAGGAATTCGGCGAAATCGGGGAGTGATCTCAAAGGCAGAAATCTTCGTCAAGTCAGAAATTCGATTCTCCGGATGACTGGTTTCCTTGAATCCTGAAACCGTTTCGAAAGGGAGAGTAATTAGCTTCTTCTTTTCTTTTTTTTTTAATTTTATTCTTATGCCTTGTTTGGTATATGAATTGAGGCAACCGTTTCCTTTTCGGATCCAGATAACTGTGATTATGTGAAGAGAAAATTGAAATGTAAACGAGTTGGAGTGCAATCGGAATTGTGTTTGTGAAGGGTTGTTCAAGTCTTTAGTTGACTTTCTTTGTGTTTAATGATTTTACCTAATCCAAAAATATAATAATAGAAAAAGAAATATTTGGGTATGAATATATTGATTCAAGTGTTGTACCATAAGAAGAAGGCAGGTGAATGGTGATGCAAGCAATTTACTATTGGGTACAAGTTTCCATCAAGAGATGAGAAAACATGTCTTCGTTCATTTAGTGAATGAATCTGATGCGTAAAACGGTACACGTGAATGGTGAATCATCAAAATTATTGGCTTGCTTATTCTACTAAGTACAAAATATATGTCAACGTCATTTACAAGCTTTGTAACTTGTCATTTAAAAGGTTTGGAGTTTAATTGGCCCATGATAATGATCCCATTCCAGTCACTCAAACTTTTAGGACTCCTTTCATTCGTTTTGAAAACCGGATAGAGGCCTAAAAATATTATAGCATATTCCTACTTATTAGAAGTTTGAAAGAGCACAATTTTCATGAATGTTATCATGAACAAGTTATTCAAGTTGGTTAAAAATGTAATTCTATGCATGCGGGAGATTGTGTCATTTCAACAATACTTGTAGAAATTGGGTATGACATTGTTAATTTCATTGTGATACTTTATGTCCCGGCTTATTTGCACCCCATAACAATAAACTAAAGTTAAGAAATTGCTCAAAGTTAATGCTAATCTAGAGTGAAAAGATGGATTGTCTATCTTAGTAATAAGTATGGCCGGATGTATCACTACTTTAGACACACTCTCGATTGGAAAAATTATATATATATATATATATATATATATATATATATATATATATATATATATATATAAGGGTCTTAGTATATTAACAAAAAAAAATATTTATGGAAGCTTTCAATTGAATTTTTTTTTTTTATGTTCGTTAAACATTAGCAACAATAGTTAGATACATTCGTGCAAGCTAATAATCGTTATAAGTTAATGATCGGTATAAGTTAACGATTGTTTATCTTACAAAAAAAGAACAAGCTAACGATCGTTAGCCTACAGTAACAATTATTAGCTAAAAACAAATGTAGTCTAACGATCGTTAAATTGTGTTTAACGATCGTTATAGCCATTTAACGATCGCTAGGTATTATAATAATAATATTTTTTCTAACGATCATTAAACGCATATACCGATCGTTACATTTATTTTTTGTCCATAAAGAATAGTTAGTATTTTTTCTGACAATAACAACAAGTTCGTCGTTTTAATAAACAAATTCAATGCACGAGTATATTTGTATGAGCGCAAGTTCATTGTTTTAATAAAAGCATTATATTCGTCCTCATTTATTGTTATTATGGTGAAAAATAACAGTTGTTATAGTGGCGGAGCCTGAAGCTTTTCTCAAGAAGGGCGACTTTAAAAAATAATTCACATAGATAAGTGTATATTAGGCTTATATAAACAAGGAAATCATAATAATATAATCAAAAGGCTGTTAATGTACAATTAATGTGTTAACATTGCACCATATTAACACAAAAAAGCAAATATATTTTTTGTGGGTTTCAGTTTCGGACTCCAAGCGGGAATTGCTTAAAACCAATTTCGCTTTCGGGTTCCAAGTGGGGAATTGCTTAAAAATAATTTCGCTTTCGGACTCCAAGTGTGGAATTAATTAAACTCAATTCGCATTTGAGAAAAATGAGTTACTAAAACTTTTTTTGTATAGTTTATACAAAGTAGACCCCTTAATTTTTTTTATAAAATATTAATTCTAAAGCAATTAATCAAAGGGTATAAGGAAAATTGAAAATAAAAACCCTATAAAATCACCTTCAATCGTCAGATCTAAAACTAGTAAATAGTGGCCAAAATCCTAACCGTCGCCTTCTATGTGAACGCGAGATTTGTAACCACACCACCTCCTTCAACTAAAATCTATGTGAAAATGTATTGGTGAAAAACTTGCACATTTGGTGAGTGTTTTGCTTTTTTATTACTTTCAATTAGTTTTTTGTTTGAAGAAGGGTTTAATGGGTCCCGAGTAAGACGGGACTTGTTGTCAAGGACTATGTTGGTGCTCTTCATCGTAACAGGACATGTCAAGGGCGGAGATGAGAGGGGCAGAGACCAGTAGGACACGAAACTATATATGTTCGTTGGCTATCAAGAGGTAACAACCAACGTTAGATCTGTTCTTCGGCGACCAAGAGGAAGCAACAAAATCCAGGATTTGTTCGCCGGGATTTTTCGTCAGCGACCCAAGAGGAAACAACCAGCATCGGATTTGTTCGTTGAGGAAGAAGAAGCAATTAGGGTTTTGGTTGATTACCATTATGACCCACTATTTTCTTATATTTGTAAAATTTTCCCCAAAGTTTTATGTGTAGAAAAACGACACAATTCTTTGAGATGATTTTAGTTATGAGATTTGTTCTTTTTAACTGAAAAAATGATTGTGTATTAGTATTGTGTAATTGAAATTGATACGCTTCAAACTAGATTGTTTATTAACGTTGCTGTATTACATGAAATTGAGTATTAACATTTATACTTTCAACCTTGTGTAAACGACGAACCATGGACTCGACCTCGTGTGTAACTCAACCTTGTGTACTACATGGTGTATTATATTGTGTATCAACAATAGAATACACAAGTTCAATTAGTCCAACTCGTATAAGGGTGAGAGGGAGCTCCTCTCGTATAGAGTTCAAAACTTAGTGGACCTGATTAAGCATGAGATTTATTAAATCGATTGAGTCTGGACTTGAGTAAATGGAAATGATCAATTAGTCATTTCAATTAATCTTTATAAATAAATAAATAAGAAGGACCTAGTTTGTCCCTAATAACAAATCCCTTTAACTACTCAAGTGCGGAATGAATTAAACCCATATTTATTTTTGGACCCCAAATGCGGAAGTTAATTAAACCCAATTCCACTTTCATACCTCAAAGTGCTCAATGAATTAAACTCAATTTCACTTTCGGACCCCAAGTGCGGAATTATTTAAACCCAATTCCGCTTTCATACCTCAAAGTGCTCAATGAATTAAACTCAATTTCACTTTCGGACCCCCAATTGCGGAATTATTTAAACCAATTTCACTTTCGCACTACAAATACGAAATTAATTAAAAATTAATTTCGAAAAAGAAATAGTTTCATTTAATATCTACTAACTTCAATTTCACTTTATTAAGATTAAAGTAATTATCATTTTTTATATTTAAATGTCCATTTTGCAAATTAAAAAATATTGTACGGCATGCCCCTAAATTTTGTGATGTTCTAAATGCATCAAATAACTACATCACTAATCAATGTCAAATCACTAATCAATGTCAATATTTTGGGGTGTAAATATTGTTGTTATATTTTTAAGGTTATGTAAATACATTAATATTTTTAGATTTTTAAATGAATAAAAAAAATTATAGTCATTAATTTCAATTAATGTAAAACAATGCAAACAAACACAACTTTTTTTACATACAACAAACGTATATCAACATAAATTAAAAGTGAACGAGTGGAGAAGGGAGCTAGAAGCGAAATGAATGAAATGTTTGCATGAACGACTGAACATGCCCAGCGTCTGAGTTGTACAGGACTAGAATGTTTGGTGAAGAATGATGTCCTTCACCTCCCCAATAGCCAATGTTATACACCACAAGCAAGTTGAATCAAAGTTTTTTCCGATCTATGGTACCGCCGAATTTCATAACACACCGCCAACGCCGAAGTATCTTCCTCTAATGGCCTCCACCTCCCCAATAGCCAACGTCTGATGGCCTCCACCTCCCCAAATCGGAAACGTCTCGGAAAACAACCTAACTCTACACAGTACCGTAGCTTCACCTTTAGATCCAAAGATCTAAAGTCTCGCCATCTCCTTGGATGTGTAAAAGAAGTGGATCCAACCCCTGTCCCAGTTTTAGTCGAAGAAGAAGCAAGTTTTTTCTTGGAGTATTTTCCAACTTGAAGACTTGAGGACGAAGTCTTTGTAGCCTTCGAATCACGATGATTTGAGGAGCAACCAAGATTCAGTGGAAGAAGGCGCAAGCCGTACAACCCCGAAGAAACTTCTTCTCTTCAAATCAAGAGAGACCCGAGTCTTGAACAACCGAAGGATGAAAGCCAAATTCTAACAAATCAACAAGGATTTTGAATAAGAGCTCCAACGCTCACAATAAGAAAGAATGAGACCTTCAATCTCTTTAATGGAGTGTCTATCGAGTGGTCTCCCCTGCCATCCCCGACTATCAGTAGCACCACCAGCAATGGCCAAGTTCGATTCGAACAACCCGTTTCCAACCACCTTTGTATCCAATTTCCACCTAGAATCGCTGAGGTTCTCCACCGTTTGAAGAACAACTCCGATCTTTTTGAGTTTTTGTTTATAGGTGACTTGTCACCTTTGCTGAAAAGCACTTGGTTAAGGCCTCAAAACCATCTATAGCAAATACAAAATATAAATAAATTTCTGTTATAATCTATCAAGATGGTGTTGTACCGTAACCATGGAGGCAATCTGTTGTGCTTATCCTCACAGTCATTCTAATCTTTGCTGTCAATTTTTTGGCTTACCAATTGTATCAAAAACGAAGTTTCACTTCAAGCTGTATTTTTTTTTGCTTGATGAATTATGTCTTTATTGTTACCAAACTATTTCCAACAACATTACTGAACCTATTATCAAACAACAACATTAACCCAATATTCCAAGCAACATTGCCTCACCTTAATGTTTAATGTCGTTGGATTGAAACCCTTTCCAATTTAGTTAAAAAACAAATAAAAAAGGAGATCGGCGGTGAATTTAAATCGATTGTGTCTTTACTGTATTTATTGTTTAATGCCGTTGGATTGAAACACTGATTATGGACTATGGTCCCAAAAACACCAAAGAAACAAAAAGCAAGAAGAAAATTTTAGATAGATTGAATTTTTCTATATGTCCAAGATAACAAATGATTTAACCAATTCGAAAATCAACTCTCTCTGAACAATTTTCTCCCTACTAATCAAGTTCTCAAACCACCAAAGTTTTAGTGTTGTTTATCAACTCTTTTCGAACAATTTTTCCCTTGTAAATCGCTACTCTATAAACCATAAAAGTTGTACACATTTTTATATCACGATACCCATGTGTTGCAGCTTCGTGTTCTTTGTTTTGATGTTGTCTTTGGTAGAGGTTCGAGTGTTTGTCGAGAAGGGGGTGTGGATGTGTGATCGACTCCTGACGGCTCTGTTGTAGTCCAAATATGAGGTGTCCACAACTGTTCCCCATGCTTCCTCTCTGTGTACTTTCTTCGAAGATGAACGTTCATGCTCTTCACTTCCGGTTGACTGGATCATTCTGCTCTCCCCTAAAGACGTCCATGCTTTCGGGTTTTTATGATGTAATTTTGTGTCTTCTTTTTCTCATTTGTTGTGGTCATTTATGACGGTTAGTCCGTTTGTCAATTCTTATCGGCCTTTCGATCCAATAGTCGGCGCACCGTCTATGAGATCGAACCGCTTTCCTTTATAAAAAATAATGTTTAATTGTTCATAACTCTATATGCACTTACATAGTCACATTGATCTCATGTAAAATTAAACATATATCCATCTATATTACACACACGCCCCCCACCCCCACGCGCGCGCACACACACATATGAATATATATAACTTACATACTCACATATTCATAATTTCCGGAAGAAATGTTCATAATAATATTTTATTATAAGTTGATGTCATTGTAAGATATATATTTTTATAAATATGTTTATAAGATGGTCTCAATAATAATATTTTATTAAAAGTTGGTCTCATTTCAATGAACAAGTGCTCATAATAATCTATTATCATAAGTTGGTCTCTTTCTAAGATACATATTTTTATATATTGGTCTCGTTAATAATCTTTTATTATAAGTTGGTTTCATTTTAAGATATATATTTTTATAAGTTGGTCTCAATAATAATATTTTAGTAGAAGTCGGTCTCATTAAATGAACAAATGTTCATAATAATCTTTTATTATAAGTTGATCTTATTGTAAGACATATTTTTTTTATAAGATGGTCTTATAATAATCTGTTATTAGAAGCTGGTCTGATTTAAATGAACAAATACTTATAATAATCTTTTATCATAAGTTGAACTCTTTATAAGATATATATATTTTTATAAGATGATCTCAATAAAAATCTTTTATCAAAAGTTGGTCTCATTAAATGTATAAATGTTCATAATAATCTTTTTTTTATAAGTTTATCTCATTTTAAGATATAATTTTTATAAGTTAGTCTTAATAATATTTGGTCTCATTTAAATGAACAAATGTTCATGATAATCTTTTATTATAAGTTGATCTCATTTTAAGATATAGATTTTTGTAAGTTAGTCTCAACAATAATAATCTTTTAATATAAGTTGATCTCATTTAAAAGAAATAATATTCATTATAATCTTTTATTATTATAACTATAACTAAAAAAATTATTTTTTACATATATAGTTATAGACTTATAACTTCATTTGCACTTTCGGACCATTCGGATCATTTGGGTCAAGATGTTGTCATTCAAATTGAACGGATCACTTGAATATCAACGGATAATGATCCGATCCGACCCGGCTAAATCAAGTTCGGATACCAATAGTTCTTTTTCGGATCAAACGGATTGGCCGGATGTCCACAGGTAATTATCCGATCCGATATTGCAAAAACTGCCGGATATCCGTCCGGATCCAGATAAGACTTTACTAAAAAATTATAGCCGGATATACGGCCATTCGGATCGAATCGATCCGATACCCACCCCTAACACTAATGCATGCTAAGTGAGAGTTTGAGGAAAAAAAATTATATTATCTCGGTTATCTTCTCATCTTAGGCTCGTTTGGTTAAATGCAAGAAAAAAGAAATGAAATTAACTGAAAGATATAAGATAAAAAAATAAGAGCATATCCCAGTTGACAAGTCATATAGTAAAAGTTCATGATTTAACGGATTAAAATGGTAATCAGGTCACATGGTTTCTAGTAAATGAAGTAAGATTTAAAATACATACTTTAAAATTCGTTAAATCTATCTTATTCATATTTTTGTAAATGACCAGTGATGTGAAAATAGTAGAAAGAAAACATAAAACGGCAAATAATGTATCTTATCGATATATTTATAAATGAATAGTGCCACAAAATTACACTACATTCGTTTCTATAAATGAATGATGATATAAAAATTGTGTTAACCGACTTATCATATAAGGTTATAAGATATGACGTTACGGAAATTTTATCTATTTAGGCGGCTGATGTAGTCAACCTTGTTTATGGGTTAGAAATATCTATAACGTGAGGTGTTTAGACATAGAGAAAGTTGGTTAAAAGTTAGGTTTAAGTTAGATACAACAATTATGGTGAAGTAGTAAGTACCTAACCCAACCCAACCCAACCTAGAGAATTTGGGGCAATCGAGCGAACTTGGATCGTCAGTAAACGTATATTTGAACAAACATAGAAGGCGTCAAGTAATATGTTCATAACGAATAAAGGCATGCATGTTTGTATTGTTACATATATAACATGATTAGGTAATTAACATCTTAGACACACGCGTTCATTACTTCCTTTGATACCATACTCTTTAGGCAAAACATACGTATCTCAACACACATTAGATGAAACCTAAGACCCATCATGTGTTGGAACTATAATTAAATCAAAATATGAATTATACATGTTTTAACATATGGGTGCGCCGAACACTTTTTCGGGCACATTTTCGGTGGGCTCCGGTCATTGTCAACACCGGAAAGTGGGAGTGTTGACTTCGTCTCCGCGAGCTCTTGCTCGTGGTATATTCATACGTTAAATTTGAGTTTCGTTTGAATGAGAAATGAATGCCCAAAGTTGGTTGCGTGATAGGCAATATAACTTGAGAAAATAGTCAAAAGTGGGTGTTTTCCATATCGACTATATGAAGGGAGAAACAATGGGATATATAGGGCAATAATGCAATAAAGGCCGTGACCTTTGAGTCACTACCCATTTTCAATGGGGAACGGCGTAGGCAAACCAACTCAAAGTCCAGTCTGTCGACTATATTGCTAGTAACTATTCTCTTGTAAAACTTATTACTATATCAATAATAAAAGTGTGGTTCTACCTCCACCATTTGTATGGTCTTCTCCACAAAAAATCTATCAAAAGGCCGGTAGGAAAACTACAAGGGTTCCTACATCATGTTAAGGACATCATTCAAAATATTTCCATGTTGGTCATATATAATCAGCAAAATGATTTATAGATCACTTCAATATCGCTTATAAATAATGCATTTTTATGTGGAAAAAGGGTCAACTCATGATTTATTATATCGTGAAAAATGGAAAATACATATTTATAAAGTTTATTTCTTGGTTTTTATATTGTAAATGTACACTTTTTAAGTTATAATCTGTTGAGTAAGGTTCAGGTGGTACGGAGTGTCGACATGTTAACAAATAACACTTTTTTTCATTTTGACATGCAATTTTTTTACTTTAAAGTTTTGTTTACAATTAATTCGATTTTTTGTTTTGTTAGTTTAGATTATTTACACTAATATTACATACATTTTTATAATTTTTATTCATAAGTTCATGAACTAATAGTGTACAAATTTTGAGCTAAACAAAAGTGTAATAATAACATTTTTGCTTCATAAACATTATTTTACAGTAGCATAAAAAAACATAAATCAATAATGTAAAATACGTGAACTAGATTAAGAAACATGTTGAACTGTTGGTATAAAAAAGTTTAAACTAGCAGTGTTATAACTATGATTGTTTTATTTTACAGTAGTGTAAACAAAAGTGTATTAATAACATTTTTGCTTCATAAACATTCTTTCACAGTAGCGTAAAAAAACATAAATCAATAATGTAAAATATTTGAACTAGATTAACAAACATGTTAGAACTATTGGTATAAAAAAGTTTAAACTAAAAGTGATATAACTAGGAGTGTTCATAGGTCCGGACCTGGACCGGACCTGGACCGGACCGGACCGGAAGAATGCGGACCGGAAATGGACCGAATTATTCGGTCCAGGTCCGGTTCAGGTCCGGTCCAAAACCGGTCCAGGTCCGGTCTAGGACCGGATGGACCGAAAAACTGGTGATATTTACAAAATTTTAGGTCCGGACCTGGACCGGACCGGACCGGACTTGGACCGGACCGGACCGAACCTGGACCGGAACAATATCAAAACAAGTTTATTTTATTTTTTTTAATTTTTTTTTAAATATAGGTCCGGACCGGACCGGACCGAATGTGGACCGGACCGGACCGGACCGAATGTGGACCGAATTGGTTGGACCGAAGACCGGACCTGTTGTTTTCGGTCCGGTCCGGTCCGGTCCAGGTCCGGTCCAGTCCAAAAACCGGACCGGACCGGAAAATGCTCACTCCTAGATATAACTATGTTTTTTTTGCATTTATTATAGAAAAGAAAAATTACAAAAAAAAAATGATTTTCTTATTAGAATACCGTGTTAGTTTATATTGTATGCAATGATAGTTCATTTAAAAAAATATTTTACGTTTAATTCATATTCTATTAACTAAAAATTTATATTTATCAACATATAATTCAACCTTCTGAACCCGAACCCGTTTTACCTTGATCAATCCTTAATCTATTCAAAATTTTGTTATATAATTGTACACCTTTAACAAAATGAAAGTAGGTGTTGTTCAAGTACAGTTCACTATTCCAGTACGGTTGTGCGGCTGCGTGTGAGGCTGACACGTGTCCAAATTTTTATTTTTATTTTTATTTTTTTTAGAAACGAATGAAAATGATAGTTCAAAACTCATAAAAGGATAGTTCATAACTTATAAAATGATAATTCATGAATTATAATATAATAGTTCATAATGCAAAACTTATAAAGGATAGTGCATAACTTGTAAAATGATAGTTCATGACTTATAATTGAATAGTTCATAACATATAAACGATTCATTTATAAATAATTTGATATAGTATATTAAAAAGTAATAGTTCATGAATTATATGAGAATAGTTCAAAGTTTATAAGAGAATAGTGCAGAATTTATAACATTGTAGTTCAAATTTTTTTTCATTCGTTTTTTTAAAAAAAACAAAAAAAATTTTGGGACACGTGTCATCCGCACACGCAGCCACACAATCGTACCGGAAAAAGTAAACAGTACCCGAACATTAACCTGTAACAAACACCACCAAGACTCTAAGGGCCTGTTTGGTATTAGATGGGGTTTCTTTTTTTAGATTCTTCGAGATGGAGATTAGTGAGATTCTTGGGGATTGTCGTAGATGAGTATTCTTATGGATTGTTTTTTACGTAAAATTTATGTGTTTGGTATAAGATTATTGATATAGTTTGTTCATGTTTAATTGACCAAAATGCCCCTCAAATTTAATTGATGAGCAGCCCTAAAATTTATCGTTCTTCCCTTCTCCTTCGTTTCTCTGTCTTTCGTTTCTCCTTCGTTCTTCTTCTTGCCTATCGGTTCTACTGGAGACCATTGCCGAGTTGAGGTAAGGCCATTCTCTCTATCTTTTTTCGTTCTTCGTTCTTCTTCTCCTTCGTTCTTCTCCTCCTTCGTTCTTCTTCTCCTTCGTTTCTCTCTTCCGAGTTGCTGCTGGAGACCATTGAACGGTGGATTTTAAATCCCAGTCAATCTCCATTTTCCAAAGAGCCATGGAATCAGACCAATTTAGGGATTGTGAAGTTCAACCTCGAATTGCTCCCGTTGGATTTCATTCACCCTACCAAATTCCAGTCAATCTCCATTTAGGGATTTTAAATCTCCAGTCAATCTCCATTTTAAATCCCAGTCAATCTCCATTTAGGGATTGTGAAGTTCAACCTCGAACATACCTGTATGGACTGGCAAGTGTTTGGCTTCCCGTTGGATTTCATTCACCCTACCAAATTCCTCAATCCCTAACATTGAATCTTTTCTCCACACAAATCAACCTCGAATTGCAATTCTCTATACTCTCTATAATCTGCACAAAAACCGAACTGAAAAATGAAGAAAAGCAACAAAACAGCAAACTCCGATCTGAGAAAGCAAGCAAGAAGAGAACATGAGGAATGAGAGAGACCTGTAGGAGAAACTAGATGAAAGAACTGAAGGGTGAAGCACTTTCGAGAACGAGACGACAGGAGGAACGATGAAGGAGGTATTCGACCTGCTGGAATCGTTAATGGGTAAACATAAGATAGAAGAGAGTGAAGGGTATGAGAGGTAAAACAAATAATCTATCCCATAGAATCTCGAAGAAGCTTGGCTCCACAAGCTTCTTTTTTCGGTTTTCTTTTGCCAAAAGAATACCGAAAAAGAATACAATACAAAAGCTAAGACCGATATCAAACATGGATAAAAATTATAACCCGAAGAATACACCTAAAATGAATCTAAATGAATCCCTATGAATCTAATACCAAACGGGCCCTAAGTCGCACATATCAAGTCCTAAATAGCCCAAAATGATAAATACTTAAAAATTAGGCCTTGAAAGGTCCAATTCCTGAGTGGGCCCAAAACGGGAATGTCTTCACTTCAGCTCTCTCGCTCAATCACTACTACAGCTCAATCGATTTCGCTGCTTCGTTACCAGGACCACCGCCAGTGTGCCACCGGTTACCTCGCCGTCTCCGCCAGGCTTAGTGAGTGACCGTTGTAAGGGATTTTCGGATGTGTGTGTGTGTGTGTTTTTTTTTGTTTCCTATGCTGTTTGGTTTGATTTTTTGAGTTCCATATCAGCTAGCAGCATCTGAAATCGATGTTGGGGATTGAATTTTGCTTGTTTAGCAGTGAGAGGTAAATTATTAAGGGGAAATTGTTTGCTGGGTTTTGTAAGGGCTTATAGAACCTTGTGTTGCTAATCATGCGTTCACACTGTTTGATGAAAAGCCTGAATGAGTAGGTACTTATTGAACTGACTTTATTGGATTCTGACCGTTTCTTTTTCCATGTATATTTGTTTGTAGCCAAACCTCAACTTTGGAGGTTCGGTAGCATAGATATGATGCTTGGAGGCTGTATACTTGTGGCTTCCGTTGTGATGAAATGTTTTGAAATTTACTTTTCTTCTTTTTCCCCCAATTTTAGTAGTGTGCTTCTGGTACGTCATCTTATTTTTAACGTTTGCCTATTATAGGAAGTGAGGTGCTGGAGTATTTCAGCTTTTGGAATTCATTGAAGAGATAGGAGGGAAGAGAGTTAGAGAGTTGGAGTATGTCGTGTATGAACTGAGTGAGAGAAACTAAAGAAATGGTTATTGTTATTAAAGCAAGTCTAATGCATCACTTTTCCACATCAGTTTTTTTTAAAAAGGTTTTGCTATTACATTCTCTATTCTCCTTATCTTTTTTTTCGGTTCATTAACTTCATTTTTGTCTGTATTTTATTTGATAGATCTTATAGTTTGTGCCTTTATCTTCTTAGTAGGCTGATATGGCAGAATCAGCTATCTGTTTAAGATATGGAGTCTCTTTCAGTAGGATTTCACCTTCAATGCAAAATTTAGGACTTTATGTCCCTAAAATCAAGGCAAGGAAATAAGTTTTTCTATGGCTATGTATTAAACTAATCCTGTTATTGTTATTTTTAGTAGTGGAGAAGTTTCATTTGAGCTATGATATTTTTAATTTTGCTAAAGCTCTCTTCGTTGAAATGTTGGGTTTTCGCAGGTTCAATACTGCTTGAACCTAAATGGTTCACCATGTAAATCGGCTTTTGTTGATAAGTAAGCTATATCTAGAAACTTGCTTATTCTCTCTTTCATTTTTTATGTTTATTTCCATCAGCACAATAGAGAAAAGTATATACCTTTGGATGTCAAGATCCCTATAGTTGTATTAGTTGCCTATTGAACTTGGTTCTACTTTTTATTGGTATTCTTCCTTTGACACAGGAAGATAATTAAGAAGAAGAAGCCAGGAAAGAGAGAACATCATTTGTGGAAGAAAAGAGACTCTGCTGGATCAGGGCAGAAGGCTCTCAATCTTGTTCGAATTGTAAGCTGATCGATATGCCATTAGTTTTTGTTTCCTTCCTCATTTCTACTTCTGTTAATCAGATCAATTAGACACTGGTACTAGTAAAGCTGTCATGAAATGAATATATATTTGTGTTGTCTTAATCAGCCTTTCTGGTCTATCCAGAAGATATTTGTGTTTATCAAATTTATTATGCTGCATGTCCAACAATTTGTGAGTAATATCTTCCAAGATCTCTGTTCTGACACATTCTTCAGATGATTAACATTTGCCAAAAAAAACTATAAGGTTTGATAGCTTATGAGAGTTTTGTAGCTTTCGGGAACATTTTAAACTAAAATGCAGTAATGAACTTTACAGTCTGTGGAGTAAGACAATTAAGTTTTATAATTTTCCAACAATATTGGTGTAAAAATCATAACGGAGAAGCTAAATGAATGGAAGTATGAATTATAATTGGACATGTCTGATCGCGTTGTTGATGTAAAATTTTTATAACAATGCTAATTCTTGTATGTTTCCCTTCTTCCATTTTATGTTAATATTGAAGAGTTGAATTTGATTATTCAACCCTTATTTTTGGTTTCCAAATTGATCTAATTCTATATAGAAGCCAACCCATTTTTAGCTTTGTCTGTGTGCATATTGTCACATTCTTTTTCACTCAAGTCACAAGGTAACTTAGCTTTTTGTGAAAAGGGAACAGTGTTTGAAAGTTATGCAGAATCTATACGTCTGACATTAAATTTTCCTGATTCCTTGTCTTAAATTTGTAGGTTTCTGATCTTCCTCATGAAAAAGAGGCTGTGTATGGAGCATTAGATAAATGGGCAGCATGGGAACTAGAATTCCCATTAATTGCAGCAGCCAAGGCCTTGAGAATATTAAAGCAGAGAGATCAGTGGAAACGTGTAATTCAAGTAGGACTTCCTTGGCAATTTCTTAAAGTTGTTTCTATTTCTATCTTCTCTAGCTCTAATGGAATTTCTTGGCCAAGGATGAACATGGTTTTTTCTGTTTGATTTCCTTTTTCAGTTGGGCAGATGCCATGATTGGTCCAGGATATTTGATACATGCATATGATTATAACGTGTATCTAATAGTGTATATCCTTTTGTGGTTAAAGCTATCCCCCATGTTTTTACTTGATCAAACTCTTTCATGACCATAATCTTAGTTAGTAGGTTAGGAATCTGTTATTAGATGATTGAAACCACTATTTTGATAAGATTATTGATGGTATGACAAGATAGCTAGTATAATAGCTGGGAGAGTATAACTTTGTAAACAATTACGCGTGACAAAGCAAATGAGTGAACAGCTGTTCTATGCGGGCCAATTGCATGGTTATGTTTTATGCACTCGGAGGTTGGCTGTGACGAATTTGGACTTATCTGTCGATTCATGTTGTAGTGTTAGAAAATTATCGCCTTATTGATGTCAAAATATGATCTCTCCTTATTGGTGCCCAAAAAAATATTGGTAAATGATGATAATAATACTATGTAGGTTGCTAAATGGATGCTGAGCAAAGGTCAAGGAGCAACCATGGCGACATACGACATACTTCTCTTGGCGTTTGACAAGGATCAGAGGGTAGAAGAAGCTGAATCTTTGTGGAACATGATCTTACATACACATACACGGTCAATATCAAAATGGCTATTCTCTAGGATGATCTCGTTATATGATCATCACAATCAGCCAGCGAAGATAATAGAGGTATGACATCACATATTGGTTAAAAGTTTATTTTCCCTTCATGAAATTTGGGAGAGAAAAACGTGAGCTAAAGTTAAGGGGGGTTACATGAGTTAGATAAAAGGGAAGAGACGAATTGACAGGTGTTGAAAAAATAATGATCTTGTGGAAATTTAGGTGTTTGCAGATATGGAGGAATTGGGTGTGAAACCGGATGCTGATACGGTGAGGCGAATAGCACGCGCTTTTGAAGAACTTGGACAAGCAGATAAGAAGCAAGTGGTTATCAAGAAATATGGTTTAAAATGGAAGTATATTCATTTCAAAGGCGAAAGGGTTCGAGTGAGAGCTAATCCATGGGGTGATGAAGAAGGTGATACCCAATGACACTAACAGTGTGAGGCTTTGCAACTGCTATTAAAGAAGCTCAGAAAACGCTTCTTTACGTAGTTCGTGGGTTATCTTATTTTCCTCTTCCAAGGTTGCTGAAAATGCCTAATGGTCAGTATCATTTTGTCTTCAGTTCTCGTGGCAGTGTACATATGAGCTACGGAGGTTTGTATAATTGTAACTATTTATTTGTTCACGTGCAACAATATTGAAAGTGAAACATAATCAGAATTATATCCAAAGATGCGATTGTAAAACATCTGGGCTTCATGTTTTTTTAAGCTGATACCAAATTTGCAGGACGAAGGGCCTGTTAGAGCAGGCGGATTTTGGGGTGGTTTAAGTTTTTTTTTTTTTTTTAATTTTTAGTTTTAGGCTTTTAGCTCATTGTGTATGAAAATCTAATAAAAACACTAATCAGCTGTTTTGTTATACAAGATTTTTAGATAAAATTACCAAAAAAAAAACCACAATCTATAAATATAATAAATACTTTCTAATATAAATAAGGGTAAAACTATGAAAATCTATTAGTTATACTCTTTTTAAATCTCTAAAAATCTCTTCAAAAAACTCCTGAAAAAGCTAAATCTAAAAAAAAAAAAACTCTTTTGCTGAACGTCTAAAAATTTAAATGAGTTTTGAATCTTTTGATGTATGCAATATATTCATCACAATTGCATGGTACACTATATTCAGCACAATTGAGCTTGCCATATATGAATGTACAGAGTTCAGTTACTTCAGTACACAATATATTCATCACAATTGCAGTATTACACGTCACTAATCTCCTTTTGACTGTAAGAGGAGGACTGTAATGAATTCTTATCGTAGTCCACCAAGTGAAGGGATGATTCATTCAGTATGACTATACTCCATCAAGGGCTCCTCCCCGATTCGCTGAAGCTACCCAAACTGGAGTAACTTCTCTGGAAGCATTTAAGCGGTGCAACCTGAAAACAATATGACAGTTAATACCCTTTCCAGTCAAAACAAAACCCTGTATAATAGGTCCACAAGGAGAGTGAGGGAACCTTCCAACGCTTCTTGTGGCCCAAACTACGGTGTATATGCTCAAGCCTGCTAATTATATCTCTGAATGTTGGTCGGTTTCTAGGATCCTGACTCCAACATTCTTCGATCAACCTGTTTACAGCAGACAATAAGTTGTCATCGGTTTGCAGAAACGATGAGGCATCTAAAACTAAAAGGTAAGACGATAGTGTAAACAAGCTCTGGGAAATTATTAGTATCATGCAATGTATTGAGCAATGCAGCATCATCAGAGATTAAAAGTTGTGCAAATATATGAACTGATCAGCTTTTGAGAAGCCTGGCTAATTCCAAGACTGACTATGATAGTAGAAGAGAGATTAGCATACCCCTTGATTCCATGGGCATAAAGCTTTCCTGAAGCTCGAAAAGGTGGACGATATTTGTCAGCATATAAATCCGGGACTTCAACTTCATTTTTCTCAGAAAATGGAGGGCAACCTTCAATCATCTGAGAAGAGATGCATAAGAGATATCAATCAGATGTCCAGTGAGTTAATGTGTCAGAGGAATAAGACTAGTTACCAAGGTACTGTAAGAATCTGATACGGTTGGTTTAGGCAGATTAAGGGGAAATTTATATCTTTTATATTTAGGATAATTTATATTTTATAGTTCATAGCTTTGATATATATTAGGATATAGTTTAATTATTTTTCCTTAGATTGTTTATATTTACATCTTGTTAGGAGTTTTATGGTTTTGTTGTTACCCTATAAAAGGCTTTTCTTATCGAATAGAGAGGTAAACTAATTATTGTCAAAAAGGAGGCTAAAGTTAAAACATGTGAAACCTGGAAGGAGACTTGTCACGGATGAGTCCGCCTCATCTATTCAATTTACTTTCATCTATCCCATCTACCACCAATCTGTATCTAATCTGAAATTCGATCCTATTTCTGGGACCTTAATAGAATCTTATCCCTTCAAAGGATTAGCATATTCTTAAAGCAGTTTGTAGCAGCCTTGGAACTAGCATGCTTATTCAAAGATCTAAATAAGAGAAAATAATGACAAAAATATGAAAAAACAAGGGTTTGTGCTAATGATTGCCAAAATATCCAGAAAAATAACAAACAGGAATTTCGGTTGCCTTCTCATCGTGAACAATAGTTATACAATAAACCCACCAAACGCCAAGATGATGAGGTGGAATATAACAGAACACAGACAAGGATGCAGTAAATCAAGAGAACTTTCTCAATAACTAGCATAACATATGAATTACCCAAAGGGAAACTACTACCTCTTGAAGAATTAAAGCAAATGAAAACACATCAACTTTGGTATCATATCCGGCCTTCTTGAACAGCTCCGGAGCCATATACCGACCTATCATTGATTATAGCATGATTAGATGTAATGTCAACAATCTAATTCAAAGAAACGCAGCAAATGGGAATAAGTGTAGGTTCCAATTCGACCTAGTTTTAGCCTACAGCTACTTGTTGAATTCTTACAAACTTACATGAAGCATCTTCACATGTTAAAGGCTTGTCTTCCACAATTCCTTTGGCAACCTTCAGTAGCTTGCTAACTCCAAAGTCGGCAACTTTAAGGGTTCCAGAGTCATCTCGCAATATGTTTCTGTCATTTCATATGTTCATGGAATGAAAATTTAAACGTTTTCAAACGAGAAGCAAAACAAGGAAGATTCACCATGTGAATTCAAGTACATAAGTTGGCAGGGGAACTCACGCAGGTTCAAGATCACAGTGAATAATTGGTTCCGGCTTATTTTCATGCAGGTAACTAATCCCTCTGCAAAATTTATCAGATATCAAACTCTAATGATTGAGATAAGAAGATAACATATCAATTAGTCAAAAGAAACAAGCCAATCAAGAGTCCTCCAAATAGGGAGTATATGATTCCAAATGAATAAGTAATCAATTATACTGCAACTAGAGACCAAACAAACTTCAATAAAAGCAACAACACTCTGCACATTTCAAATTCCGAGAGGAATTACAAAATCATATTTCGAAAGATACACTTCTTATAAGCTCATGGTTATGTCCGTATAGCTGCATTTAATATATTACATTACACCCCACTTTGTCTTTAATATGTAATAATCTTCACTTATATGACCATTCAAGTTTGCCATACGAAAATAAAATCTGTGAAGAACATTTTGAAAGCAGCCAAAAGAGTAAGGTCGCAGGACCACATAAGTTAAAGAAATCTCCTATCGTCCTATGAAATAATCCATCCAAAGTTCCAAACCATAATCATTGTCAACAATATTATGATATGGGCCATATGGCCCAGAAACAGTCAAATTTATTGGTCAAGTTCAAAATATATACTGAAACCCTGTTTTGTCCTCGATCTTTCTGTTCCAGATCAGCAGTCAGCACTCTATCCCAAATTCATATAGCATAGCTTCATTTTGCATATTACGAAGAAAATTGAATCCTCAAGGAAGCTTGTTGAGTGACGCAAAATATCTACTAGTCAAGAAATAACCTCTCATGTCCTCGTACAAATATTTTCATTTTCATTTTCATGTTCAAAATATTGAATTCCTTAGTAAAGCCCATCTGATTTACACTGACTTAAAAAATTTACCACTAATTTGGACAAAATTACTACTACAAAAATCAAATAATCGACAATCAATACGAAGTACAGAAAAAATTCGAAGTTTCAAAAATTCCATATAATGAAAGGTCATCAAAAGGGTCCTTTAGAATCCAATCAAAGTCAATGGAAAAAAAAAAAATCTAACCTTGCAATGTCAAGAGCAAATCTCACTGCTGTTCTCGGCTTTAGTTGTCCTTTAAGTTTCAAGTATTCACATAAATCCCCCTAAAATTGTTCATAAAGTGAACACGTGGAAATCAGCATGTGAGAAAATCGGCATGAATGAGAAACTCTGCTGACAAAAGAGGTAGGGTACAGCTCGCAGCACAATCAGATCTCAGACAACAACAAGAAAAGAGGCTATAAAGTTTCTAGATACAATTGTTTGTACTTGCAGTATCCATCTGTTATATATAGGGAACATAAGTATACTTGTCAGAAACTGAGTCTTCCTGTTGATCTATCTACTTCAATATCAACGCAGTTATCAGTGTCGGATTGTTGGTCAATCATTTAAGATGTTTGCTAAGAAGCTTACTGCAAACTTTTCTAAGTTCACATAAATGTATTTTTTCAGAAATACAAGAAAGCTTGCCAACGCAGTCAGTTTTTGTGTACTCAAGGAGCAGTCTCAACCTACTTCTATATTTCTTCTAGTTGCATCTCAGTCTAAAAACAACTTACGCCGACCTTCTACAACACATAGCATGCACTAATGTACAAACAATGCTATCTCTAGGGCAAATATACGAGCCGAATGAGCGGAGTTTTGACATGCTCAAGCTCGGCTCTTTTATACACGAGCGGAGCCTAAACCAGCCTTTGAATGTGTACATATTCCGCTCGTTTAGGAAGTGAATAAGCTCGAGCAGAGCTTTTTCCGAGCCAAGTAAATCGGCTATTATAACAGCCCTACAGTCCTAGAAGCTTGTGCATGACAAGATGTTACACATCCAATCTAGAGAAGACAATTTCGACAGGAAAATAAGGATAAGAGAGAAATGGTTCTTGTATTATATAAATGTTATAAAAATTAACAACGGTCAGAGAGAGATACACACAGGAAATATTAAATGTAGAATATCAGACCTTCTGTAAATATTCTGTAACAATCATCATTGGAGTACTTTGAGTTACAGCACCCAAGAACTGGACTACATTTGGATGTCGAGCTCGCTGAAGCAAAGCTAGCTCATCTCTAAAGGCTCTCCTGTGGTTAGTTGATATATCATGTTAGAACACAATGGTAAATTAGTATAATACAAAAGCATGCAGAAAACCCACACTTTATCTTCATCAGCAAACACATCATCTCCAATCTGTTTCACAGCAACATCTATTCCTCTCCACGATGCTTTACGAAATGTTCCCTTTAATGTTTCCAAATGCCAAATCAGAATACAAGAAATGGAATTGCATTATTTGTCTGATAGAATTTAAGCTCAACAAGGGTAGACGAAAACTTAGTAGTCAAGCCACTGATTAGCAATTACAGAAGGAAGGCAAGAGCAAAAAACGTAATTTGAAGAGTAACTCGCTACATACATATAGTATAATCCCAACATTTAAAGTGAAGAAAGAGGTAGAAAGACTATCAATCAGCATGCATAAAGCCATACAGGCAGATAAGATCATGTATAATTGATAGAATAGAAGCTGATAAAGAATAGATAATCTTTGAAAGACGGAAATAATTAGTTCATTTATTTATGATTTCTTCACTTGAATATAAAGCAGGGAAATATCTGCAAAAGACATTTCTAAATAGGATTGAAGAACTAGTGCATGGGATTCTACCAAAACAAAACTAGAGCATGACACACAGGCTTCAAGAAAAGTTGTCAATCAAACAAAGGTGATTAAATTTATTGTAGATCAACTAAAAAACAGATTTTGCCCCAATAATGCCCCATAGCATTTCAAAGATAATATTCATAGGACATCAACAAAAAATGGATGCAAGAAAAGTGCAGGGACCCTCCAATCTATAATAACTTTTGGATGATCCCATGAAAAACTACATAGAAGCACTCATAAGAAGACAAATAAAACATATGACTTGTTAGAAAGATAAGTAGAGAGTAATTGACTTCATTACCTTATAGGCAAAAAAGACTAAGTAATATATAAACACACACACACACGCTCAAGGCAAGAATTATGCAAGACAAATTAACCACTTCTATTAAAGCAAAAGGTACCTTGGTGATAGCAAAGCTTTTTGTGAAATCAATTTCACGAGAATCGATCTCATATTCTGGGACATCGCGTGAATTTGTTACATGCATTGGAGCCATCTTGTTGACCAAAAAAGAAGACAAACAAAATCACACCTTAGCAGCCGAATCACATAACTCAAAATTACATTAGAGTACATACACACATTCAGCCAGAAAACCTTACATACCAGAGGAACAGCACCATGTTTCTCAAGACAAGATATCACTTCATAGTTCTTATAGTGCATGGCATCTGCAAGTGGCTGTAAAAGGAAACATGCATAAATTAATACACAGGGAAGAAACAAAATTATATCCCAAATCTATATAGGATATCACCCCCACCCCCAAAAATGGAAGAGGTTTCAGGGACGTGGAAAAACAACGATGCTACGATTACTCCAACAACTAGGTTTCTAGATAGATGGATTCCTCTGAAGCCCACAGCTATCAACGCTTATGTTTGTAAAAAAGATAGGAATTCTTTGATTGCACTCATGGGAACAAGCACAAGATGGGAAGAGAAGAAAATGCTGATTTCTGAAGTAAAGAACAGAGTCAGTTAAGTGTGCCACACCACATGACAGAACAAAGAATCACCTTGTGATACATCCTTTCAAAAGAACATTGAAACCATGTGTCGATCAGCAGATTAAAAGTTACAAATATTATAGGATTATTGATCCAGATGACTTTAGACAGTAAGTTGAGTTACAAGAATGAGCATGCGGGCCGCGGACCTCAACAACTCTATTGAGTACTGACTCGATTACTTCGGGAAATTACCATAAGTCCATAATGATACGGACTGTCGGAAAATCAAGTGAACTCCGCTCCAAATATTATTTATTCTAAATGAATCTACAAAATGAAGACTAATAAGCTGTTTCTGAACTAGAGCTATCATAGAATATACAAACATGTCATATTGAAGTTGTTGAGGCTGTTTTCAAGTTGCCTAATTAGATGGCTGGTGTTGTACAAATACTGATTATACATAGAAATTGCCTTGTGAAATCTCAACTAGATTTTTTTTCTTTGATTTCTTGTTGATTTTCTTCGTTTGTACAATTAAAATTTGTGGAAATTCCAGATGGTATATCATATACTTCTTTTGTCTTGTTTTGATTTTTCATCATATCAAACTGCATGGGCTGATAAAAAATTCCAGCAAGTCAAATAGGGCTCCACACTCCTTCAAGTGCATCTCTGGCTCGGGTCCAAGATCGTGGGAGGTTTCACCTCACGTCCCGAGCCAGCACAAAAACCCAGCAGTAAAACAAATTGGCAATAGTAAACGAACTTTTCAAACACAAGAGAAAGAAGGGGAGAGTATACCGTGGTTTCCCATCGATCTTTGGCCTCAACCTCAGCTCCATGCTCAATTAAGAGCTCGACAACTTCCCTGTAACCCTGGCAAGCCGCAACGTGCAACGGAGATCGGTAATCGATATCCCTGAAATTCACATCGGCACCATTGGAATCCAAAAGCTCCTTGATCCCATCCAGGTCGCCTTCGTAGGCGGCGTACATCAACCTAACACCGGAAGGAACATCGTCAACTTCAGCATCTTCGACTACACCTTCCGACGATCCGTCGGTGAACTCAAAAAACAGCGTTCCTTCATGCTCCGGTTCGGCGAGCTTGCTGAGGTCCGCTCGGGACGATTTCCTCCCCATTCTGAACCCTATCGAGGCGGTTCTGTCCATTGGGAGTATTATCTAAGTAGTCCAAGTCTCCGGCACCGTAGATGTTGAGAAGAAGAAACCCGAAAATCCGAAGGAGAGAGGGAGAGAATGTGGGAAATGAAATTTCTATGTATGTACTTTTCGTAGTTGCTGTATACGCGTTGAACATATATGTATGCGTGCCGGAGAAGAAGCGTCGAGGAAAAAGCCAAGGAAGAATACAATACTGTGACTGTCTGTCGGGGAAATGAGGGGGAGCGTGAGAATGTGGGTCGTCAGGGCGCGTGGGATATATCGGTGGACAAAGAAATTAAAACAATTCAGGAGGGGCACTCATTTCATATAAAAGGCTAAAATGAAATTGAAGGTAAAAAAAAGTCAAATAATCCGAAACTTTATGGTAAATATGTTGAAACCACTTTAACCACACATCTAATTATCTAATATCAATCAATAAGCATTGACACTACCAGTAGGAATGAAGTTTCACCTTTCTCTCCAAATTTTATATAGTTGATTTGTGGTCAACAGTTTTATAATACCTATACGGAAATTTCGTGCTTTAAATTATTGTACAAATACCATGTCATACAATAATTGCAAGAATATGTAAGGGTATTTCCAAAGTTATTTACTTAGAGTTAAAATTAAAAAACATTCAAATATCAAACTATAAGCAAGTTCATCGTTGAGTTAAAATACAAAAAGTTATTAGTTTAATTGTTACTGGATTAATTATTATTCATTGTTGCCGAACATGTATTTCTACCTGCTTTATTTATAACCGTTTAAATTTAATGTGATTTTATTTATTTATTATTTTTAGTAGTATAATTTGAAGGTTTGTCTAAAGGAAAAAGCACTCTTTAATTTTTATAAACAAATAAAAATAATATGACTACAAAAAATAAAACTTATAATGATGTGTTTATACAAATATTTTTGTAAAATAATTTATTGAAATAAAATCATAATACGATATTTTAAAAATAATGATAAAAATATTCATTTTAAATTGATTAAGTATGATTTTTAAAGAAATATTTTTTAAAAAATATAATAAAATGGAAACTATATATGAATATAATATTGGTGATAACCGGAAATATCACACCAACTGTTGAGATTATAACCTTTGAAAATTTTAAAGTCACCAAATGTCAAATGAAATCCGGTTAAATAAACGGGTGAATATCGTTTTTTCAACAATGTATGTACGTTCAGTTTAAAACTCAACGTTTGTAATTATGACCGTTATTCCAACGTTCGAATATAAAGTACAGTGGGTGCATTCTCGATGTGCATGTGATGATGTAAGGCACACTTTCGGTGAGCTGCATCTGCAATACACTTACGAGGTTAGGTTGCAACATGCAGTGACGTATTTAAGCAGGGTAAGGGGGGACCGTGCCCCTCCAATCAAGTATCGACTAGTGTAAAAAACCCCCTCAAAACGACGTTGTTTTGATAAGAGGGGAAAAAAACTCTTGCGCTCTCACTTTGTCTACTTGCCTCAACACGTCGGCTCTTTCTCTCTCGTTTACAGTTTCCACAACCTCTCCTCCGCTCCTCGCCTTCTCAGACGGCCTGCGCGACCTCACCTTCTCCACGCCGGCTCTTTCTCTCTCAGCTCCTCAGTCTTCACGACCTCGCAAGTCGCGACCTCGCCCAATCGTCTTTTGTGCAGCTGCTCAAGCCTTCTTTCTCGGCTGCAGGCTTTTCCGATGGACCGCTGCTCAAGCCTCAACTCAAGTGTTGCTTAGTGCTCACTGCTAGTCTGTTGTGCCGCTGGCCAGCTGTGGACCTCACCTTCTCTCTCGGCTACATGCTACTCCGCTACTCAAGAGTCAAGCCTCAAGTGCTGCACTGCTTCTCACTGATGTGGTGATTTCTAAGTTACTGAGTAAATAAATTAATCAAGGTATAATTACTTTCATTAGTTTTTTATTTGTTGATTAATTGGTTACATTTGTTGATTGAATTGGTTGCATTTGCTGATTAGGTTTAATTGGTTGCATTTGTTGAATTGGTTGCATTTAGTTGTATGTTGAATTGGTTGCATTTGTTGATTAGGTTTAATTTGTTGGTATTTGTTGATTGAATTGAAAATTTATGTTAAAGTTCTTGTTATTTGTTGATTGAATTAAAAATTAGTGTTTAATTACTTGATTAAGTTTAATTTGATGATTGAATTTGATTGTTTTTTAAAGATTTATTAATTGTATTATTAGAATTACAATATGGACAATTTTCTTATTCGGAAGAAGGTATCAACTCCAAATGTTGAAGGCTCATGTTCAATTCCTAGTGTGAATGTTGGGGCATCAAATAAAAGTGATGCTAGAGATTGTGTTGTTGGCAAAAAAAGAGCTTGAGGGGAAAGTTCTCGTGATTCAACTTGTGAATTTAGCATCATTAGTGATCCGGCATTGCGCAAATTGATTAATGATTATGAGCCTCAGGTTAGAGATGTTGTGAAAAGGGAATATGTCGTTCATGATGCTTGTCAACCATTGTCACATGATTTTCCACGAAGTATGCAAGGAAATAAACAAAGGGCTTTCCTTCCTAAGTGGGTCAAGGAGTATGAATGGTTGGAATATAGTGTTTTTAAAGATGCTGCATTTTGCTTTTGATGTTATCTTTTTCAAGGTGTTGTTGGTAAAAGATTTGGAGATGATGTGTATGTGGCGACAGGGTTTCACAATTGGAAGAAGGGTCCGGAAAAGTTTAAAGAACATGTGGGATCATTGAATAGTACACACAACAATGTTAGAAGAAATTTTTTTGCTTACAAAGATCAAAGACAAAGTGTGTCAAGATGTTTGTCGGTTGAAAAAGAAGTTTTGGATGTTGAATATCGCATTCGGTTGACCACAAGTGTTGATGTTGTAAGATTATTATTTGTACAAGGATTGTCTTTTCGTGGACATGATGAGGCGATGGAGTCTCCAAATAGAGGTAATTTTTTGGAAATTCTTAAGTGGCATAGTTCACGCAATGTCGAGGTTGAAAAAATATGTCTAGAGAATGCACCATTAAATCATCAACTCACTAGCCCTTCCATTCAGAAAGAAATAGTTAGCGCCTGTGCAACAGTGACAACAAAAGCCATAATTAGTGATATTGGAGACAACTTCTTTCTTTGTTGATTGATGAAGCTCGTGATAGTTCTGTCAAAGAGCAAATGGCGATTGTTGTAAGATATGATAAAAACCTTGGATTAGTGGTGGAATGGTTTCTCGGAGTTGTTCATGTTGTTGATACAACTGTTTTATCCTTGAAACGTGGCATTGATGAGTTTTTTGCTAAACATGAATTATCCATCTCTAAGGTGAGAGGTCAAGTAAATGATGAAGCTTCAAATATGCGAGGTGAGTTTAATGGATTGAAGGCTCATATCTTAAAAGAAAATCCTTGTGCATGGTATGCTCATTGTTTTGCTCACCAACTACAATTAGTTATTGTGGCTGTTTCCAAAAAAAAATCAATTTGTTAGTGATTTCTTTGAGTACTTGTGTGCGATTACTAACATGGTTGGAACTTCTTGCAAGAGAAAAGATGAGTTTAGGCAAAGGCAACATGAAGAAATGGTGGAGAGGTTTGAAAATGGTGACATTACAAAAGGTAGAGGGAAAAAATCAAAAAAGTACTTTAGTTCGGCTGGGGTCTACACGATGGGGTTCTCACTATACAACCATTGTTCATATTCTTTCTTTGTGGAACTCAACTCTCAAAGTGCTAGACAATATATTTGATGATGACACTGATAAGAAAACTCGGGGCACTGCTGGTAGTTTGGCGGAAAAGATGGAGAATTATGGTTTTGTTTCTTTATAGCTCACTTGATGAGTAAAGTGTTGGCGATGACAAGTATGTTGTCACAATGTTTGCAACAAAAGGAGCAAAATACCATTGTTGTTGTTGGGCTCGTTCAAAGCTGTAAACTGAAATTTCAAGATCTGAGGGACAATGGTTGGGATCCGTTGATTAGAGAAGTCAATGATTTTTGTACTAAACACAATGTTGTGATTCTCGACATGGACCATCTTGCTACAAATCGTCGCTCTAGGCGTAATGGAAATGTTACAACAAACTACCACTACTTGAAAGCTAAGATCTTTTGTCAAGTAATTTGTTATTTCTCAATTAACTATCAAACTGATATTTTATCAAATTAATGTTATGCTACATTTGTAGGTTAGTGATCAAATTGTTACAGAGATGGAGAATTGTTTCAATGAGTCAACAACAAAATTATTCACTTGTATAGCATGTCTTGATCCTAAGAATGCTTTCTCCAATTTCAATGTGGAGAAACTACTTCAACTTGCAAAGTTATATCCAAAAGATTTCTCAATTTGTGACCAAAGGGAGCTTTTCGAACAACTTGAGTTGTGGGTTGTTGAAATGAGGAGAAATGAAGATTATTCTAAGTTGCAAAGTATTGGAGATATCTTTAAGAAGATGGTTGAGAGTTGATATAAAAAGTGTTTCATTTGGTATATCGTCTTATAGAGTTGATTTTAGTGTTACCAGTTGCTACAACTACGGTGGAGAGAGCATTCTCTGCGATGAGTATAGTCAAGACATATTTGCACAACAAGATGGGAGATGAATATCTCACTGACAGTTTGGTTTGTTATATCGAGAAAGAAATTTTTTAAAGCATTGACAATGAAATTATTATTCAATATTTTCAGATGATGAGATCCCGAAAGAGGGATTTGCCCCCTTTACGGTAATGAAGTCTTTGGTTGTACTAGACTTCGTCTTAGTAATGAACTATTTTGTCTTTATTTTATTAAGCCGTCCAGTACTCCCTTCGAATATTTCCTGACTCCGCCATTAAGACAATACGTATACTTTGAATACGTTGTTTGGATAAAGAGATAGTGGTCACGTAATACGTTTTGAATAAGCATAGACATAAACTTATGTATACACCCCACATGCTATTTCAAAAATACGTATTTTGGATAAGTGTAAACATTTCCTATAACGATGTATCTTTCATAATTGGTCCAAGTATTAATATTTAAATAGTCGTCGACGTATTCAATTGTGTATAGATTTGTTCAAGTTGCTCCAAATATTTGTACTAGCAATCTAAATCAGTATTTGGAACTGTAGTTACTCGTCCAAATATTTGTACGAAGGGTCCAAATTCAAATTCAAATAGAAGGATCCAAATTCAAATTCAAATAGAAGGATCCAAATTCTGTATTTGACACCTTATACTTGTCGAAATTCTACTTCTTTTGTTTAACAATACTTTCATAATTTTGACAAAAATTATTAAATACATTATTATACTCTATTTTTACCTTATTGAAAACTTTATTAAACAAACAATTAATTATTATAAGGATGAACTTGTAAATTAAAGGAGTAATTCAAGTAAAATATCCTTGTTATGGTCAAAACTATAGAGTAATTTGAATCGTTGATTGGCACGATCTAATAATGTAGACTTTTTCGCCAATTACACAATAATATAAGAGGTGCGATGACAAATTTGTAAATACATAAGGTGCGGTGATAATTTTGTAATTATAGAAAAACGATATTTTTTATAAAAAAAACTTATTTTTTATTTTAATTTAATTATTTTTTCTAATGGACACTTTTTTAATTCAAATTATTTGTATTAATGGTTCATATGCTTTTATGAGAAAGATATTGACCGGACGGGTATGAAATATATTCAAATGTTTACCGTCACTAGACCACATTGGTTTACGTGTAATAGTTTTATTTACTTTATACGAATATTTTTTCATTTTTTTTTTCAAAAAAGGTATCCCGGCTCGAAGCCCGACTCAGACGGATATGGACAAGATTCTAGGTCCAAATTCTGGGCTCGGCCTGCGAAAACAAGTAAACCATTTTTCTTGTCCAGTTTTTCGTAGGTCTACTTCAGTTTAGTTCAAGATTTTAGTCCAGGTTTCCGCATCATAAATTATGGAAGGGGAAGATGGCGTTATGGGTGGATGGAGGAAATGAATTGTGAAGAATACTCAAGCATAGCTACTTCTGGATCCCAATTATGTACAATAAATTAAACAACCAACCAAATACAATTCCACCTTGATCTTCATATTGGATCCCAATTAGGTCTACTTTCAGTACTTGTTAATCAAACTGAAGAACCGAACCACAGCGCGAGCGCCTGTCTTTGTATCCATCATTTTTTTCAGTCAATTACTGAAGGGAGCTTCCATAGTTATGATGATACAATACATACATTCTTTCTTTAAAGATAAAAAAAACGTGCAAATATTGGTCCATTATTAGCAACCTAAGAATGAAACACAACACAGAGGTGCCAAGAACTGATTAAACATCAGCTAAAACTCTAACTGGCTATGAGATTGCAATCAATGATCTTTCTCCACGATTTCGTGGACTTATCTTCAGTGTCGGTTTTGTAAAGTGCTAGCTGTGTTATCGGAAAGCTCAAGCCGCTGACACTATCATCAAGGGCGTTGGCCTTCTCCTGAGCAGCTTTCTTTTCTTCTTCTGATAGATCTGCATACAGCAGACTTATGTGTGGCATGTATGCTGCAACATACAACAAAGAAAGTTCAGACTCGAGTGTGTAAGGCTAAGGATTCATTATTCGACATGCTCAGACTTTTAAACTCACGGCTAGATTGCTTATAGCCAAAATGGTGACAGCAGTGTGAGCTAGCTTCAACAACCTGCACAGGATAAAATAAGTTGAACCAAGAGACTGTAAAACCCGGGAAAAAACAATGAAATAGTATACATAAATCGAATCCATATTCATCACTGTCATTTTACAGTAATGTGATGAACACTATCAGCAAATTGAATAATCGAAATATATGCAGTGAAAAAGGTTGCAGCAGCCATAATATTAATAATCTGAACTAAGTTTGTTGGTCATTTCATATGCAAATTCCTGTGAAGCCACAATACCTTCCAACAGAAGGATCAACCATAATGCAATAAGACCCAAGATCTGATTAGAGATTTTAAAGTTCAATTTTGCTCCTCTAAACTATACTACTTTGAGTCTTTGATTCACAATTGAGCATTCATAACCAACTATTATCATACAATTGACTTGTAAAAGGTGATTTCGTGCAAATTCGTATACATTAAGGGCCCGTTTGGTTCCAACTCCGGAAACGGAAACGGAATGGAATCGAATTTAGTCCATATGTATATCCATATTCATGAAATTTTATGGAATCATTCCTTGTGTTTACATGCAAAATGCACTTGTCTCCCAATATTTTGTTACCCTATAGGGTATCAAAAGTAATCAAATTCAACCTCAATTACTTCAAATCACAAGGAATGATTCCAACGACTTTCATGAATAAGGGTATACATATGGACTAGATTCGTTTCCATTCCGTTTCCGATTCCGGAGTTCAAACCAAACGGGCCCTAAGGGTGAATTTGTCTAGTTTGACTTTGGAATTTGAGAGTTTACACAGTCAATTGCATTGTTAAGTTGACAATTCCAATTCACCACATCCTATCCAATTCGGGTCGACCTCAACCGTCCAAATCCGATTCATCACTGAAAACAACATCTTCTTGTAAAATTAAAATCATAAATTACCTCAGCTGAGGGATGAAGGAGGAGGAATACACACTGGTAGTAGAATGTTCCAGTGGAGATGCGCTCCACAGTAACAGGGTACGCCTTCAGCCCGTCAACGGCGGATCGGAACATCTTGATAGCATCAGACTCAGTCAAGAAGATGGACCCCACAACGGTGACGTGAGGCTCGAAATCAGGACCACCGTATTCTGATCGGAGACCGCTCATCAGCTTCTTAACCCTCTGGGTGACGTCGTCCGGCGGGAGGCCCCACACCGAATACCAGAACTCTTGCTCGCCGGCCGATTCAACTCCATCTGAATTGCTTCCTTTGGGTTCCATGCGATTGGAATTGATCAATTTGTGGAAAGTGAAGAATCGTTCCGTATGTCTGAGAAAACACGAGGAATATTATTTAGGGTTCGCATCTTATTTGGAATATTGGGATTTTGTAACACAAAACAAAAGGTATAAAGTGAGTGCTTTAGTAAGCCATATAACATTATGAAGCAGCAGTGAAGACATCGAAATTTGTTAGATTTAGAGTCGGCACCACAATTTCATGTACACAATAACATTATGATAAATTGATAATTTGTACGTAGCTTCCACTTGAATGGATGTTCAAATTTGGAGTTATGTAGGTCAACGTGTAAAGTCACGTTATTGATTGTAGAGAAAGTTAGATAAAATGTAATGATAAATTTTAATTTAGTAATATTTAAGCCTATTTATTGAGAAAATATAATTAAATAAGTAATGAAAGATTTGATCTTATAATTATATCTAAATTTATCCTATTCGGTTATAAGAATAAATCTATAAAATCTGAAAATTAAATACAAAAATCTTAAGTAAGAAGGAGAATAATTACGAGATTATTCAGAATAAATATGCATAATCTGAAAATTATAATACAAAAATCTAAAATTAGAAGAAAAATAATTACGAGATTATTCAGTTTATATGCTAGAGTAATTTTTCATCCACTAATAACTTTATTATTCTTGTAAATGAGACCTATTTCTTATAACTTTATTATTCTTGTAAGAAATATGAAAAATAAAAATTAATAAACGAATATAGTCATATGGACAATCGATCTCTAGTTGGTAGTACCTCCCACCCTAATACCAACCGGACAAGTTGTATCTCACGATTTATTCTTCTTTTTTGAAAATTATATATATACGTTAATTATAATACTTTTTCTCTTATACACTAATTTTCTTGTACACGATTATTGTATCGTATACAAGTAAATCAAAAATATTAAAAAAATATTATTAGATTATTTTTCTTGTACACAAATGATTTGACTATTTCTTGTACATGGAACTCATATATAAAAATTAAATACAAAATCTTATAATATATTTAGGAAAATTGGTATATATATATATATATACATATAACAGAAAAAAGATCGGTAGACGGACAAACCTTGTGAATGTCCACAACAAAGGAGAAAAGAAATACACAAAAATATATCAAAAAACCTGAAAACAAAAAGTCTTCAAGGGAAAGCGGGTAGATTCAAATCCAATAAGAGGCAACGAGCATAAACATTCATCTTCGAAGGAAGTACACAGGTAAGAAGCCTGAGGAACAACTGTGGACACCTCAGATTTGGACTGCAACAGAGTCGTCAGGAGTCGATCACAAATTCATGCCCCCTTTTCGACAAACGCTCGAAACCGCCATCAAAAGACAACATCAAACCTCAAAAGACGAAATTGCAGCTTACGGGTATTATGATGTATAAAGGTGTAAGACTTTATGGTAAAAAGAATAATGATTTTAAGAGAGAAAATTGTTCACAAAGGGTTAATTTACGAATTGGTTTAAAAGTGGTGCTTTGTGTTAAGACGAAATATGGAAAGAGTTTTATTGTGGTAGTGAGATTTATTGGTTCCGTGAGTTACATTGGGGGTTATCCACTAATTGTAATGAGTTTAAGTTACATTGCAAATTCACTCATGATTGTAACAAGTTATATAATGTTTTTTTTTGTAGTAATCAAGCGGGGATAGTCCGACCCCTTATATTAGATAATAAAATGTTCACTATATCGGAGCTAAGTAATCAAGCGGGGATAGTCCAATGTAACATTCACTCTACTAGTATTATTGAAAATACTAGTAGAGAGAATGTTACATCGGATCCATGAAGTGAATAAAATATTAAAGAACCCTCGTAATCTAACGTCTGCATGCAAGCTTCTCCACATGTTCTTGGTATCTCTACAGTCTATAATAGGTGGACGAGTGATTCCGTCTCAGTTGTGAAGACAGCGTAGTGATCGGTTTGAGCTATGTGTCTTTCGTAACGCTCTTTGTTGAGATGTGTGGATTATTGTGTCCCACATCGACTAAATGAATAATGTGAACCTAACATATAAACCCAAGGGTTACTCCTCCTATTGCCAATTGGTTTTAGGATGGAACCCCGAAGGTTAATGTCCGTAGGTTCACTTGTGGCGTGCATCCCCTCCACGTCTTAAGACCCAACGGATATTAAAAAGATAAATTTAACATGGTATCAAAGCAGGTCCGATCCGGGTCTCGTTATCCTGTGTTTGGCTAAGCCGGCCTTAAGGCTTTGTGGGTTGTGATTAGCGAAATATGCTATCCGCCCGTTTGTGTCAAGTGCAACTAGTCTAGGATAGTTGCACTTGAGAGGGGAGTGTTGAGATGTGTGGATTATTGTGTCCCACATCGACTAAATGAATAATGTGAACCTAACATATAAACCCAAGGGTTACTCCTCCTATTACCAATTGGTTTTAGGATGGAACTCCGAAGGTTAATGTGTGTAGGTTCACTTGTGACGTGCATCCCCTCCACGTCTTAAGACCCGACGGATATTAAAAAGATAAATTTAACACTCTTCATTGGAGAGTTCTTCGCCTTTAATCAACTTCCAAATAAAAGTTCTAACTCTTTCATGAACCTTCATTTTCTAAACTTTTTGGAATATCAAAGAGTCAGCATGTTGGTAGTTGCGTTCACCACGAAGGAAGTCATATGCGGACGCAATAGTGAAATTCCCATCCACATTAAATTTCTAGCCCAACTCATCACATAAATTCAGATTGATAAAGATGCGATCCTCATCTTCAAGCCCCTTAGGTATTACGATAGTGGCGACCTTGAGGAGTGTGGAGGCGGGTAGTAGTTGATCAAGAAATCCCCAGTTCCAACTTTGTCCTAGTATCCAAAAGTAGTTTACGGTTCTAGATTGTAACTAGTTGTTGAAACGAATATTTAAAATAAGTAGTGCCCCGGGTTTTTCCGAAAAAAATTTCCGGTGGGCTCCGGCCATCGTCAACACTGGAAAACGGAAGCATTGACTTCATCTCTACGAGCACTGAATCATGGTATACTTATTTGCTACAATTGGATTCCAAGGGAATGAGATGATGATGCCCGAAGTTATGTGTACGAAACACAAAACTTGGGAAAAAGGAACAAAAATGCGGCTATCTCACATCGAATAAAAGGAATAAAATGTTTATATTATATAAGGAGGAAAAACGCTTAAAAGATCATGGCCTTTGGGTCACTACCCATTTTCAATGGGGAGCGGACGTAGCTAATCGACCACCCACGCGTCGAGCAGAGCCATCGTAGGCTTAGGCCTAGGCCCAAACTTAAGCTATCTGGGTCATGATGAGAACAGACTGGACTGATGGTGTACGTTGGACAGACCACTCAAGGCTAAAATCTCTTTGTAATATACTTCAAGAGTCAAACCAAGCATCAACTACCTTAATGCACAAATCAAGAATTCAAATTCGGATTTAATTTGAAACTTCTGATTTAATAGGAATATCTAGAGTTACAAATCTCGGATTAAAAGTGTTGTTTATTACAGTGATCTCCTTTGTCTTCTAAAATTGCATATAAAAAGGGAGTCTCATCCTATCATTCCAACGCATAATAGAAACAAAAGACTAAACGTCTTCTCCCCTCCTTTCTCTTCAAAACTCGAGAGTGTAACACAAAAGCGGTTCGTCAGATTTCTAAAGCCATCACGGGACTTGGATCTAGTGCAAATTTATCTTGAGATTTGGGACACAATTCAAACTGTCGTAATCCGGAGCATTTTTACAATTAAGGACAAAGATATCCTATTTCGACTTTGCACACACTAACGATATTACAATTTTGTTGGTTTTTGTTTATCTTTGGCATTCTTATAGTTTTTCGGAAGAATTTATGAAATGACGTTCCTACACTAGTTGCTAATAATTACAGTAGCGTGTTCAGGAGAGGTGTCTCTCCCTTCAAGGAGTCAGTCCAAAAAGTAATGTTGCTTTTGTCTCTAAGCGTCCATTTTGCACCCTTGTTGATGATGTCTCCAACACCCTTGGTTATCTTTTTCCAACTATGAGATTGTACCGAACTGGGTCATCCATTCTCCCTCATGTACTTAGTATTTAGAACATTATCCAAAAGGCTATCTCCATCCTTCAAGAATCTCCAACTAAGTTTTCCCTACCAAATAGAGATTAAGCTCTTCCATGGATTTAATTCATAGACCTTCATTTTAGGGCGGCATAACTCTCTCAAAGGAACCGTATGCATTGTTCAGGATCTATTATATTGCCCCTAAATGAAAGATCTACACATCTTATCCACTTCTTCACACATGTTTTTGGGTAAGATCATAATAGACATGACGCACAAGGGAAGCGATGATAGGACCGATTTAGTAAGTGTGACTCTTCCAATGAAACTAAGTGTCTTTCCACTCCAATCATTAAGCCTCAAGTTAATCTTGTCCAGAAGGGGAGCAAAAGTAGATTTGGAGCCCCTACAATGGCAATTCCCGAGTTTACTCGCAACGTCAAAACTACTAATGTTTTGGAGTGATAATTTGGTTTTCCTGCTTACTTTGGGAGAAACATAGATTTTGGATTTTTGAGTGCTTACTTTAAGTCCTAATGCGCCACAAAATAGGTCCAAACAACTCATAACAACTCTAAGTTGCGAAGGGGCTGCTTCAACAAAGATGGTAGTATCATCGGAAAATAACATGTGAGATAGGGTAGGTCCTCATCTAAAAAGCCGGATCGGTTTCCAACTCTCATGTTCATCAGCCTCCAAAATGAGACAACTCAGTATTTCAATACATAAAACAAAGAGGTACGGGGATAATGGGTCTCCTTGTCTTATCCCCTTTCAGTTTTAAATTGTTCCGTCAACTCACCATTCCAAATAAATGGATCCTAGTAGTAGAAACACACTCGAATCATCTTTCTCCATTCAACAGGGAATCCAACTTCTCCAATAACATTATCAATAAAATCACATATGGTTCTATCGTAAGCTTTCTCGAGGTCTAGCTTCAAAACCATCCATTGTTGTCTAGTCTATTTCTTTCTCGTAGAGTGCACAATTTGTAGCATCAACCCGATGCTCTCTTTGATAAACCTGCCAAGGATGAAAATCCTTTGAGTGGGTCCAACTAGGGAATGAAGGACCCCTTGCATACGTTGAACCATGAATATAGATATAATCTTGTACACGACATTACAAAGAGAGATATGTATAAATTGAGAGATCAACTCCGACAATCCAACTTTAAAAATAAGACATGTCAGTGTGTCGTTCATACCTTTTGTGAGTTTATGTCTAGTGAAGAAGCGATTAACTTCCGGCCAGACCGAGGGGCCCACACCGTTCTAGCATTTCTTGTAGAATATAGGTTGAAAACCATCGAACTTTGGAGCTTTGAAGGCACCCATACTTTTAGTAGCTACCCAGATTTCCTTGTGAGTAATTGGTAAAGTAGGCGCTCCCACTCATGCTCTTGAATTGTAGGAAAGCTACGGCTCTAATGTAACACCCCGATTCCGCGAGACTCGGGATGCTATGGGCGGGACCTCACAATGGGTTCCGACCCTTAGCTTGACAACAATTTCACCGGACCTTTCCAACATGGCACAAATAAAGGCAAAACCGAAATTCATTTTTTTAATGCAAATGGTAAGGAACCTGAAAGAATACAACAAAAGACTTCAGCCGAGATACAACTCAAATACCAAGCGCCATACAAATCACAACAACCGAAGGACAAAACACAACTCAACTCCAACAAAAAATCCTTCCTAAAATGTACGGACCCCGGCTGCCCACTCTTCCGGATCTCTCGGCCGCATTCCTAACCTGCAAGGCAATCTACAACAATCCGTATAAAACCGTTAGCTCATATTAGAAGCATTAGAACAAGGTGAAGGCACATACACACTCAAACATCATCACATAACATAATCATGCTCAACAACAAGTCCTGTTTATTATCTTTATTTATTAGGTCATAACCCGTTCTAATTCAACTTCTTTTGTGACACGAGAATCTCCCGAAACTCGTCTCGGTCCCCACTTACCGCATGGAACGGTACGGATGCATCCGACCGTCTAACCACACGGGCTAGTCGCCAAGAACCTCCTAGCTCTACGCAAGAGCTAGACAAGTTGTCACCGCCCGTTATCATACACTTGGGCCAAATAATATATAAAGGTCGGTAATCCTATTTCCGGTTTTATAAGTTATAATGAAAGCAATAAAACACACACCACCAAAATAACTTATACCAAAATAATATATATATATATATATATATATATATATATATATATATATATATATATATATATATATATATACTAAACATACTTCAAATTATACTAATGAAATCATTATTCTACGATAAAACTTATACCAAAATAACTTTATATATATAGTTATATATATATATACATTTATCTACACTAAATATATATTTTTTTAATATACGTATATATGAAAGTTTATGCATTTTCCCTTCATGGGAAGTGCAAAGTTTGTGGATATAATTAATTAATCTTCCTATCTATCTATACACTACATTAAAATCAAACATATCTTTTTAGTAAGTTATAGTGGTTCATCCTAACTTATAATATGTGTAACGTATGTATAAATATATAACTATATATATAAATTATATTTATCTACTTCCCAAACATATCTTTTTATATTTTACCAAAGGACGCTAATACCACGTGTCAAACAGCGAGGAATGCACATCAACTTTTTGGTAAAATTTATACTAAATTACCATTGTTATTAATCGTTAAAGTAATTATAAGTTATCATTATCATTGATTATTTTTAATTACAATTTTCATAAGAGGATCTTCTGCTAGATTATAACCACTACAAATTTAAGTAAAATCCCAAGTTGAGTTAAAAATATATTTTGAAACTTAATATATAACAAATCTTAAATAAAATTATTAATAAAATTATGAATATTATTGAAATAAATATAATATAATCAAACATATTGGATTGGCTTATACAACCATACATGATTAATTATTTTAATAATATGAAATTGTTCAATATTATTAAAATAGGTACAATATTGTACATATACTCATACACGGAGTACCATATTTATTGATATTTAATTCTTTTGGAAATTTGGTTAACTTAAATTAGCTAATAAAATCCGAATATTAATATAAAAAAATCATAATTAAAATGATAATAATTATCTCTACGTTATTTTTTTAACTTTTAGTGTAAATAGGTTTTTTTTTAATAAATAACATCTAAATCAATTCAATTTACTTTTTTTAACGTATATTTTAAAGCCGTAATTTTTTATTTCCTAAAAATTTTCAAAATTAAAACTAATCTTCCAAAATTAAAAAACAATATCTAAAATCATTCAAGATTCGTCCATCATTTTTGTATTGTCCTTGAACTACTAATTTTTATTATATATATTTGCGTCAAACCATATTGTTTAAGCTCATTTTTATCTATAATTTTATCGATCACAACCTGTGCAGGGCACGGGTATCACACTAGTAACTAATTAAGCCCATTACTTAATAACTCAAATATGAATTAGCCCAACACGACCTTATGTAGTAGTAGGGTTGGACATGGAGCGGGACGGGACTTACAACTTTTTGTCTTCGTCCTGCGCGAGCCCTTTCCCACATGGGACGGGACAAGACGAGATGGACCTAATCCCGCAAGAATTATGCACTGATTATATTTAACATTTCTACCTGTTTTCACTCATATTTAAAGTCACAACTGATATAAAAAATGATATCAAATTACCGATTCAAAGGTCTACATTAGTAGTTAGAACATTCAAAATGAATACAAGTTACACCAAAGTGTGTCTTACTGATTCACATTAAAAAAAAACTAGTCATGCACTACACTAATGATAGTTTACAAAAAATAACATTTTTTTTACATGTTGTAATTTTTAATTATACATGACCTATATGACTCCTATGAAATAACATATATTGTCAAGTACCATCAATATAAAATATTTGTTGTAATTTGATTGCTTTTAGACACCTTGATTACTTAGACTTTTGTGGAATGTGTTCAAGAACACTTAGAATGATGCTAGAAGAGAGGAGTGAAGAAGAGAAGTAGATTTCTTACTTATTCTTGGTGCACTTGTTACAATGGGTGAATGCCTCTATTCATAGGCAAAGTGAAGGTGAATTTCCTAATAGAAAATTAGGAAGGTAAAAAAGGTGAACAATTCACCTTGTACAATTTACCACAAAATATCTAGCAATAATTCACTCTAGAATTCTCCTAGCAGTCATGTTAGTAGACATACAAGTATTTGTAACTTATACTTGTATAATATATGTCTAACATGTATTTGTGATATTCCATAACACTCTCCCTTGAATGTTCACCTTCTTCCATTATCAAATTTGAGCGGTTGTTGTTGACTCCATACTTATTATACGCTTGAGTGAAGCTGCCTCATTAAAAACCTTGTCAGGAAAAACCCAATGGGATAAAAACCTGATCGAAGGAAAAAAAAGTGCAGCGCGTATAATGCTCCCCTTGATTTCAACATATGTCTCGGAGTCTACACATTTCAATCTTGCGCACAAGCTCTTCAAATTTATTCGGGCACAATTATTTTGTGAACAAGTCAACAAGATTGTCACTGGAACGGATTTGTTGAATATCAGCTTCCCCGGTTTCCTCCAGCTCACGGGTGGAGAAAAAATTTGGCAATATATGCTTTGTACGATCTCCCTTGATATGTCCTTTCTTCATTTGAGCAATGCATGCTGAATTATCTTCGTACAAGATGGTTGGTTCTTTAGTGATAGGTTTCATCCCACACTCCTTTTGTATGAACTCGATCATTGCCCGTAGGGACACACATTCTCTTTCAGCTTCATACAAAGCGATCAACTCTGCGTGATTTGAGGAAGTGGCGGTAATTGTTTGTTTTGTTGACCTCCATAAAATTGCCGTGCCTCCATATGTGAACACATATCCATTTTGGGATTTGGCCTTGTGTGGGTCAAACAAATATCCTGTATCTGCATATCCAACCAAAGTGGCGTCTTCTTTGTATTGATAAAATAGACCAAGGTCATGCGTACCTCGAAGGTAGCGGAATATATGTTTGATGTCATTCCAATGTCTTCTTGTAGGTGCACAATTGTACCTAGACAACAAATTTACAGCAAATGCAATATCTGGTCTTGTATTGTTAGTCAAATACATTAAAGCACCAATTGCACTTAAATATGACACTTCTGGGCCAAGGATTTCTTCATCCTCTTCTCGAGGATGGAACTCATCGTTTTCCACATTAAGGGATCGAACAACCATGGGTGAGCTTAAAGGGTGTGCTTTGTCCATATAAAATCTCTTTAGTATTTTCTCTGTGTAATTGGATTGATGGATAAAGATTTCATCCCTTAAGTGCTCAATTTGTAGGCCAAGATAAAGCTTGGTCATCTCGAATTCTTTCATCAAATACCTTGTAGTTTCTTCAAGCTCGTTTGAAGTTCCAACGATATTTAAATCGTCAACATAAACTGCGATTATAGCAAATCCACTTTTGGATCGCTTGATGAAAACGCATGGACATATAATGTTGTTCTTATATCCCTCCTTGAGAAGATATTCACTAAGACGATTGTACCATATTCGTCCTGATTGTTTTAATCCATACAAGGATCTTCTCAATTTTATGGAAAACATTTCTCGTGTCTTTGAGAAGTTGACCTCAGGCAATTTTAGTCCTTGTGGGACTTTCATGTAGATGTCGGTATCAAGTGACCCATATAAATATGCAGTCACGACATCCATAAGGCGCATATGTAGTTTTTCAAAGACAATCAAGCCAATTAGGAATCTAAATGTGGTCGCATCGATTACCGGCGAATATGTTTCATCATAATCGATTCCTGGGATTTGAGAAAAAACTTGGTCTACAAGTCTCGCTTTATATCTCACAATTTCGTTTTTCTCATTTCGTTTTCTTACAAAAACCCATTTATAGCCGACTGGTTTTACACCCTTTGGTGTATGGACTACAGGCCCAAAAACTTCACGTTTTTCAAGTGATTTCAATTATGTCTGAATTGCCTCTTTCCATCTTGGTCAATCCTTTCTACGACGACATTCATCAACTGATTTAGGCTCAATGTCGTCATCTTCAATTGCGATAGTATTAGCCACAAAATAGGAAAATATATCATCAACAATGATATCCTTTCTATTCCATTGTATCCTTGTGTCGACATAATTTATAGCAATTTCATAGTTGTCGATTCTTTCATCAAGGATATTATCTTCATTTGGGATGTTATCATCCTCATTTTCTTTGTCTTTTTCATGTTCCTCATTTGATTCATTCACTATAGCCTCTCCTGCTATACCCTTTTGGTTCCTTGTTTTTCTCGGTTTTAAATCTTTTGAACCAAGTGGTCTACCACGTTTTTGACATGTTGTAGACTCATTTGCAATGGACACATTTGGTTGTCTAATGGGTACATCAATTCTTTCAGGGGCATTTGCTGCAGGAACATGTGACTTTACCACCTTCTTAGTGTTTGTAAATGCATCTGGTAATTAATTTGCAACACCTTATAAGTGAATGGTTCGTTGAACTTCTTGTTCACACATTTTTGTTCTTGGATCAAGGTGTGATAATAGTGTTGCATTCCATGTAATTTCTTTCATACTTGGGTCCACTTTCTTCTTTTCTCCCCCTAAGATTGAGAATGTATTTTCATCAAAACGACAATCAGCAAATCTTGCTGTAAACAAATCACCCGTTGTTGGTTCCAGATATCTAATGATCGAGGGGGATTCAAAACCAACATATATTCCCAATCTTCTTTGTGGACCCATCTTTGTACGTTGTGGTGGAGCAATAGGAACATAAACTACAGATCCAAATATTTTTAGATGTGATATATTAGGCTCCTTACCAAACACTAATTGCAATGGGGATTGTTCATGGTTTGCACTTGGTCTTAATCGAACCAAGGCTGCAGCATGCAATATCGCATGTCCCCAAACAGATGGTGGTAATTTTGATTTCATCAATAATGGTCTAGCAATTAATTGTAATCTCTTTATCAATGATTCAGCCAGACCATTTTGTGTGTGAACATGAGCTACTGGATGTTCCACATCAATCCCAATTGACATGCAAAAGTCATTGAATGTTTGGGATGTAAATTCTCCTACATTGTCAAGTCGGATTTTCTTTATCGTATAGTTCAGAAATTGAGCTCTCAATCGGATTATTTGAGCAAGGGGTTTAGCAAATGCCGCATTTCTAGTTGATAATAGACTTACATGTGACCATCTTGTAGATGCGTCAATTAACACCATAAAGTATCGAAATGGGCCACACGGTGGAGCAATTGGTCCACATATATCTCCTTGTATCCTTTCCAAAAATGCAGGAGTCACACGGTGGATCAATTGAGCTCTCAATCGGATTATTTGACAATTCTTGGCTAATGAGAGGGCCCCTTTTGACTCTTCTGGACCTTTTGCTTTTCATTCCCTTTGTAACCGTAGTTACCTCGATTATCATGACGGCCATCATTATAGCCTTGCCAACGGCCACGACCACGACCACCACGGCCATCGCGGCCATCATGGCCACCACGATCTTCACGACCTCGGCCACGACTATTATAGTTCCGTGACTGTTGTCCACGTTCTTTGTAACTCTTGCGTTTGTCATCGGATGCCTTTTTAGTGGCATTGACATCCGGAGCTGCTACTGATCCGGTGGGTTTGAGATTGTGGTTTCTCATTAAGAGCTCATTATTCTTTTCAGCCACTAATAATACTTTCAAGAGGTCTGAGTACCTCTTGAAGCCTCTTTCTCCGTATTGTTGTTGTAACAATACATTCGTGGCATGCATAATAGAGAATGTTCTCTCTAGCATTTCTTCTTGAGTGATCATATGACCACATAACCTCAATTGGGAGGTGATGTTGTGTATAGCACTGTTGTAATCAGATATGGACTTAAAGTCCTGGAACCTTAAGTTGTTCCATTCATACAAAGCTTGTGGGAAAAGGACTTCCTTTTGGTGTCCATATCTTTCATTCAAACTTTCCCACAACTCTTTAGGATCCTCCACAAATAAGTATTCGGTCTTGAGGCTCTCATGAATGTGGTGGCGGAGGAATACAATTGCTTTTGCCTTCTCCTGTGGAGTGACATCATTGTTCTCCTCAATTGTTTTTTCAAGGCCATTTGCCTTAAGATGGGTCACCGCATCTACCTTCCATTCAAGGTATTTTTGGCCCGATAAGTCAAGAATGTCAAAGTCTCTTTTTGCTAATATTTGCCATTGATTACTACATAAACATATAAATCAAATATATAAAGTAAGTAAAAGATGACAGAATTATAAAATTGTTAGTACGCGTTAGTCATGTGTTACTAACATGTTAGATATAAATATAAGCAAATAAATAGTCAATAGTCAATTGTGTTAGTAGTCCGTCACATGTAGTTTGTGTGTCATTGTCCGTCAAGTACAATAATGTAAGTCATAGTCAATGATTTGATAGGATTGTCGTGTAAGTCATAGTAATAGTCTGACAATAGTCCGAGTAGTCATGTAAGTCATATCAATAGTCCGAAAAATGGTTAATTATGTATCATAAATTGTGATCATAGGATTAAATTAGTCTAGTGGGAAATAGTTGTAAAAACCGATTCTTTTTATCCTCTTTAATCTACATCCATTCATTTTACTTTCATTTTCACTTTCACTTTCACTTTCACCATCCTTATCTCCTTTTTCCTTAACTCCATTTTCTTTGTTCAAGCTCAAAGAAAAAAATGGTCGATGATGAAATTACTAATCGGCTTGTTGCTAATAACAACCGATTTTTAATCGAACTTTTCATTTGCCGTGTCCTTATTTACATCATCATCATTATCATAATCATTATTCTGATGGGAAATCTTCGTTCATAAACCAAGTGGTGGGAACCAAGAAGTTTGTTGGGCTTTGTCAAAAGAGGTAAGCAAATCTTAATTTTTGCTTGTATCTTAGCATAAATCCAAAAACCATGATTTTATTTTGACAAAAGTTATTTTAGATCTCAGGTTAAAATAACGAGTTTCTGATGTAGAGGTTCCCGGACTTGGGCAACTACAGAGCATACTCCTCGGATTTAGTTAGTTTACAAATACTTGAGTTTTTTATGTAGAAGATCCCGCAAAGGGCAACTACAGAGCATAATCCTCAAGTAGATTTTATGTAATAGTTTTGTGTAATGAAAGACTAAGGAATGTTTAAGAAACATACCTTAATAGTAGCAAAGCTCAGTTGGAAGTTAGAACCTCGTGCTGATAACGTGTTGTAATTTGATTGCTTTTAGACACCTTGATTACTTAGACTTTTGTGGAATGTGTTCAAGAACACTTAGAATGATGCTAGAAGAGAGGAGTGAAGAAGAGAAGTAGATTTCTTACTTGCTCTTGGTGCACTTATTACAATGGATGAATGCCTCTATTTATAGGCAAAGTGAAGGTGAATTTCCTAATAGAAAATTAGGAAGGTACAGAAGGTGAACAATTCACCTTGTACAATTTACCACAAAATATCCAGCAATAATTTACTATAGAATTCTCCTGGCAATCATGTTAGTAGACATACAAGTATTTGTAACTTATACTTGTAGAATATATGTCTAACATGTATTTGTGATATTCCATAACAATATTAAAATATTAATTAAAAATATTCTAATTAATATTTTTGTACGTAAGTGAGTATAAATGTATAATCGTATAAGACAATTAGTGTTTACTACTCTTTTAGGATTTTTTACTTTTATAATTCTTTTCAATATAAAATTATAATGTATATGTATTATTTATGTATTTAATATTTCTAAAAATATAAAAATATTATTTATATATTTATATGTGGAACGGGACGGGATTAATCGGGGTGAGAAGTTTACGTCCCGCGTCCCGTCCGCAAAATTTTCACAAGACGGGACGGATGTACAATTTTTTTTTCAAATCCCACCGGGATCAGGACAAGATCGGGAGGGACCGGGAAGGGATCGTGAGGACCGGGAAGGGATCAGGACGGGTCCGGGACGGTATTAACCGGGATTTATGCCCACCCCTGGATATTAGTCTCGGAACATGCATGTGAGAACTTATTAGCTTCTACCCAGCTTTTATCGATTTGAGTAGAGCTTTCATCCACTCTTATACAAAAACAAAACATGTGACTGGCATAGATAATTTCTATGGTTTCACCAAAATAACACACAACTATTCTCAGAGAGAATTCATGCCAAACTTCTTTTTACAGAGGACGAAGAAGCATTTCAATAGGGACTGAGAACCATTTACCCAACAGAGGAAGAAGAGGCATCCCAATCTGCACTGGAAGCATGAACAAGCCTACTCGCTTCACTTGTGTTCTCCATGCCTGCTCGCTTATCTGACATTCGAGCAGCTTCAATCATCCACGCGTATCTACGTGGGTCAACCACCAACTCCTGAACCTCCTCATCTCCTTCGAGCATTCTCACAACTTGAGACATTAATGGCCTCAGAGACGGGGCAGCACTGGTGCACAACAACGCAATCTTGATCATTCTTAAAGCTTCTTCCTTGTCATAATCACTCTCTAGCCTTGGATCAATTATCTCCATCAGGTCACCCTTTTTCTGTAGATAAAATGCCTGCAAAAGACATCTCAAGTTATGCATTTTGCTCCCTTTTAGTGCAAACACTCTAATTAACTGTAATGGGAAGTGATAAAATGTATTTATCTGTTTTAAGGTGATTTTGTGCAAACACTTTAATTAACTGAGTTTTGTGTAATTTACACTATAGTATGTTCTGCTTAACTGGTAGGAAATCTGAGAGACATTATTTGAAGTTTATCACATTCATTCGTCCAAATTAAATTGCAATGTCTTATCTACTACAGAATAGCTTATAAGAGAGATAGCTGCAAAAACAATGGCCTGCTGGCTAGTTTTGACATTGCAATCTCAGCAATAAGAAAACCAGCACAAAAGAACACAAACGAGCTATGAGATGTAGTAGAGTAAATTACCCGATCAAGCAAGCAAAAGTGATTTTCATCTTGTTGAGGATTCATGTTGCTCCTTCCGGAAACAATTTCCAGTGCGACGACTCCAAAACTGTAAACATCGGCTTTGTATGTCAAATGACCCCATAATGCATATTCTGGTGCCATGTAACCTCTGCAAGACAAATAGTCATTTCTATTTACTTACGCCACCATTCAAAATGTTTGGTATGAACTAATGCAGCATGAAGAGAAAGAAAATAAGTAAAGAATGTATAAAAAGTTGCATCCTGAAAATAGTTTATGTACAGGAATAATAACAAGCTTACATTGTCCCAGCAATTCTCGTATTGACTTGGATGTCCTCCTCTTCATTAAGTCGGGCCAATCCAAAGTCAGAAATCTTTGCATTCAGATCCTCATCAAGTAATACATTATTAGCTTTAATGTCTCTATGAATGATTTTTAGTGTTGACTCTTCATGCAGGAAAGCCAAGCCTTTGGCTATTCCGATACAGACTCGCTGCCTAGTAGGCCAGTCTAGTCTCAGTTGATCATCTATTCATATAACTACGAATTAGGTGCATGTTGTAGTATCAAATATAATAAAAGTGATCAATCTATTTCTTTGCTGATCCTAAATCCTGGAGAGCTTAAGGTTAAAATACGTACCGAACAATGCACGTGCCAGACTGTTGTTCGTTAAGTATTCGTAAACCAAGAATAATTCGCTGCCATGAACACAGCATCCGTACAGCTTTACGAGATTTGGATGGTGCAAACCAGATAGCATGCCTATTTCAGTCACAAATTCCTTATGCCCTTGTGATGATTTGGAAGAAAGCTGCTTCACAGCGATATTGGTACCATTCAACAACGTACCCTGTGTTAAAATATAACAATTAGAAAATGACGATATCATTCTTGTCTGTTAAGAAAGGTGTGAAAATACCTTGTAGACAGGTCCAAATCCACCTTTCCCAATCAGATTTGCTTTGTTAAACTTATCTGTGGCAGCTTTTATTTGTCTTAAAGTAAAAGAACCCGTTCGCAAATCAAGCTCTCTCAGAACTGCACAAATAGTATAGCACAAGAGTAATGTTAAACTGGTTTTCATGACCACTGTATTAGATACTGATATGATCTTCAGGTAAACTATTAGCTGATACTCTTAGTTTTATCAATAAGAGAAATGTTGATCCATCCTTTTGGAGAGTAGGCTGGTTTAGAGGTTTGACTTACTTTCTTCCCTTGATGGGCTGCTTCGAAATCGGCGACTCCATATAATAACACCAGAAACGATTAAAATCAGCAATGAAGCCACAGATGCAACAACAATCGGTATCACCTTTTTGTGATCATGACTGAACTCTACAGATAGGTAGACCATGAAGAAATTTTTTTAACTAACATCAACAGCAAAAATTGTATTTTTTTGGAAAAAAGTAACAGCAGAACTCACCAGACTCCACAGATATAGCTGATATCAGTGGACCATAAATTCCTCTCCAGGGAATAAATACTGTCCCCTTGCCGGCATAGTAGAAGCGGATTTCTATAGTTCCAGTGTCGGTTACTGATATATGAGGAAACTGTATTTTGACAGCCTTATCAGTTCCATTTGCTTTTTTTGTTATATCAAAATTCGGGAGTACCAGCTTTTCCTGCAAAATGCTAATTGTATATTAAGTCCTCATGTGTTCTAATTTATTAAAACAAAATTAAAGGATTCATTTAGGTGGAAAGACAGGACTACCTGTATATAAACATCAAATATCCTTCTTCCAAGGCTGTAAAATGAATTGTTATCTCTAAGTACTATCTCAGCGAACTGTAATGTAACAGTGTAATCACCCTTAGCTAAGCAACGGCCATAATATGTCAGCGACGTACCAGCGATGCGTCCTTCAGTGTACAATTCTACATCATCTACATGCAGTACAGTATCGTTTGTTGCTATATAGTTTGCATTTGGTAGTTGCAGATTCCAGAAATGTCCACTGCTACTAAATCCCCACTCTGGAATCGAGGGAACAAATGTGGCAGGACCACCAGCAGCAAAATCAGCTTCATAGGTAGTCTTCCCAACAGAGGTTGTGTTTCCGCCACAATTTATATGCAATGAATAGAGATCTGCATGTACATAATAACACATCAAATGCACACATGAAGCAGGTATTAGCTGCAAACCAAGTAAATAACTTCTTCTCCTACTACAGTAGGGGAGGAGATACAGAAATTTTTCTTAATACAAGATGATGCAATCCCACCCTTGACTAATGACAGAACGAATATCAGCAACTATCATTGTATTAATTAGTGATTTCACTTCCCCATTTTACTGTTTTATCGAAATTAGTTACTCAGTCTATGCATTTTCTTTATTTTAAGTAGCTGACAAAGGGTTTTTTTTGCTATACTTCTGCACTAGATTGGGCCTTCCCTTTCGTAGTGGAGTAGATTGATTAATTTTGATTGGATTTTGTTTCCTATACAAGCTGCATGCAGCTTCTGTTTTTTTCAGACTGGGAATTTGAGTCAGGATATCACAAAATTGGAGATTCTCCAGATATTCCTGTGTATGAGAGATTCTTGCTATGCAGCCATAGGACTGAGGTTCTTGGTTCTACTGTGGTCATAACACAATATGAGGGATCGACATCAGCTTGCAGACAAGAAAAAGGTAAACTACCCAACTGACCTTTAGAACAAGGGAAGCTATCTAGGCACACAGACAATTTTCTGCAAATTAAATCATCAGTGGAGCATAAAAGTGTCACAATACATACTTTGAAATGGAGTCATTATAAAACAAACAGGGAGAAACAAAAGAAACAAATCAGATCTTACGAGTTCATTTTCCGTGAAGAGCTTCTAAATAAGTTTCTGTTAATGGCAGAAAAAGAAGTTAGTTCTGTCAAATAGACATTGGTAAGAAATTCGGAGGAGAGCGCAAATTAAAATTAGCTTACAGGTTATTTCTACGGCATAAAGGTGGAATAGAGGTATCACTGATAATATTGTAGGATAGATCCTTGACCCTGAAGCACAGAAACAGAAATGATTGCAATAGCGAAACATAACTTTTTTAGAAACTTTTATTCATCAAATCAAATAACATAAAAGACAACTTCAGAAGTCAGTACACGGGAAATTTCACAAAGAACACAACACTCAGCTACAAACATTTCCAGCATTATACTACTCAGACATTTGGCTGCAAACCTGCAATGCATTTTTCACCAACCACTGAAGTGGGCTAAGAAATTAAATCATAAATAAGTATTGTTTCATGGGAATTTTGCATTAACACTTGTTATCTACATCCTTACAGATCAGGGCCAAAAGAAGGAAGTTGACCTTCAAGGTGATACTTAACAGTGAACACACCACATAGCTAATAGCTAAGAAGTAAAAAACCCTAAAAGACATTTTCCTTGAAAAAGATACAGGTAGTCAAACTTGAGCTGCCTGTGCCAGCCAACTTTTAAAAAGAAAATATTATCTGCACCCAGATTAAGGCTCAAATAAATTTGGCTCTGGCAAGAATTTAACTTTAAGTCACTTGTTTGGTATCAAGAGATGATAGTAGCAAAATCATCAAGAAACCTCCTCAGACGGAAATTCTAACCAAACCATTGTACACTTCATACAGAAAGAAAACAACCTACCTATTTCACATACATTTCAAATCGAAACTTGGTTTTTCATGTCTGATATAAAGATTAAAACAACTTGGAGTAGAGGGAAAAAAGTATTGTTTGATGTCGTGGCATACATGTTTACATTATTCTTGATCCAGTCAGGAATAGGCCCTGTAATTAAGTTGCTTGTTACATACCTGAAAGAAAAAATTAACAAATTGAACTGATTAAAAACTATGACAGAAATAGGAAATAGTAGAGCAAAAGACAAGCTTTATTTGTCA